>CAIGQW010054109.1:8053058-8068873 GCA_903798125.1 Danio choprae
ATATATATATATATATATCAAATCAGTCCAGGCATCAGATATCTAATCCAACAAACCCAAAACCAACAACTAAAAAGCAGCATACCACATATTTAAGGCATGTAAAGCTGTGAAGGACAAGGGTTGTTCAAGGGTTAGAAGAGTAACATTGACTGCGATATGGTGGCATTCAGCAGTAGGGTGTGCTGTTTTGTAGCTGAATTCTCAATGACCTGGAATGGTAGGGTTATTTGAGATTACTCTGGTTTCCTAGTCAGTTTAAATCATGGAAGACTGGGGCTAATTGTCACACATAGAAGTTCACAAGGGCTATATGTCAGTGCCTATAATGTTTTGAGGCAAAAGTCCAATTAAATGAATATTTTTTTCTAGCTGTTATATTGTTGGTTGGGATACCAAGTTCGAACTATTCATTCATTCATTTTCTTTTCGGCTTAATCCATTCATTAATCATGGGTCGCCACAGTGGAATGAACTTATCCAGCATATGTTTTACACAGCGGATACCCTTCCAGCTGCAACTCATCACTAGGGAAACATCCATACACTCTAATTCACACTCATACACTACGGACAATTTTTATTCATTCATTTTCTTTTCGGCTTAGTCCCTTTATTAAACTGGGGTTGCCACAACGGAATGAACCGCCAACTTATCCAGCATATGTTTTACACAGCGGATGCCTTTCCAGCTGCAACCCAGTACTGGGTAACATCCATACACACTCATTCACACACATACATTACGGCCAATTTAGTTTATTCAATCCCCCAATAGAGCATGTTTTTGGACTGTGGGGGAAACCGGAGCGCCCAAAGAAAACCCCCTCCAACATGGGGAGAACATGCAAACTCCACACAGAAATGCCAACTGACCTAGCCGGGACTCAAACCAACAACCTTCTTGCTGTGAGATGACAGTGCTAACCACTGAGCCACCGTGTCACCGACAAATAAAATTAAAATGATTAATTTCTGTTTATCACAATATACCTTAGACGTTTTGTGTTTCATTAACTCTTTTGTTATAGCTTGACAACGTTCCCCGTTGGGTTGATTGATGTGTGTTCAATCAACTGTATCTTTCAGTGCTGGACATGTTTAATTGCTTTTTTCACAGCCTTTAAGTCTGTTCCTAATTGACTTTCAAAAATAAACCTGCCCTGAGAAACACTCACAGGAGTAAAACGTGTGACAACTAGCACCCATCTCCCAAAAGTTGAGCTGTGAACAAACTGAAAACGCTACAGGGTGGAATGCTTTTGTGGAACAACCGAATCTTCTAAACATATTAGATTTATACTGAAGCATTATGCAGATGTAAGAGGAATTAAAGGATAGCCATTACATGCTACTGCAGATCTAATATTGCAGGACTGAAAATTAAATTCTCAAAGGTTATCCAATTTCCAATGCACACAGAAGAAAATTTCCAATGGCACTGCGGAAGAGGGCAAGCATTAGACAAGTGATGCAAATTTAACAATCACATAAAAAACGTTCCCTTTGAGCCACTTTGCTCACTGAATTTGGGGCGTGCTAACAGAGACACTCTCAGCAGGAGGTGTATCAGCATGTAAGGTACCACAACTGCGCATTTCATCCACTGAGCGGCTGCTGGAGGAGGAGATACGCATCATATATACCCAACCAACCGTCTTTTTGGATCACTCTGCTGGTCGGAACCGATCACGGGGCACGTGTGTGCAGTGGATACGCCGGAGCGCCGTGATTCGTGGACTAATTGCGGGGCGCTTGCGGGAATACGAGGAGCTTCTCTGCGCACAAGAGGGAATAAATATCCTTTTTCCTGTCCGTCTCCACACAGTCTTCGATTTAGAGGGCATTTATTTGGTACTAAAAGTGAGAGAACGATCTCAGGCAAAATGTTACCGACGACATTAGGAGGTTAGAGGTGTTGAGGTTTATCCCATCACTGAACATGGAATAAATTCGCACGTCTTCTCTTATTTGGACTTGGAATAACGGGAGCGCATCGCGGTGAGTTTGATTCATTAGTTCAACTGGAAGTTCTATCCGAGATGCCAAATGATTATGTACATCCCTATGAGTATGCTATATCGCATCATGGTAAATAGGAGGCAATCGCTGCTTTTACACATCAAAACCGAATAACGACCACACTTCGAATTATATGCAATAGGCTGCTGCTGTTTAGGGATATCAGTTTGGAGGAGTCCAATTTGTCTTGACAGATCCTGTGTCTTAACAGTTCCACTTGTGATCGTTGAGTAGTTTTGAGGAAGGAAGAGAATAAAACGCCAAATAAAATGCATTTGCTTAAGAATTTAGCTTCTGCAATGATTGGTGGGATCACTTTACAACAAATACAAATGGGCTATTCGTTTAAAAGCAGTTGCCTACTTTTCACAAACTATTTAGAATAGCATATTAGGCATCAAACCAAAAATTAAAAATCGTTCTTAATTTGATATTAATAATATCTGTCCTTCGATTCAATGACATGTAAAAACGGTCCTAGATTTCGCCTATATAATAGGATACAACAAAACATTTGCTGGTCAACAAACGCCCAGACTGAGACATATCTTGGTAAAAAGAAAGAAAGAATCATAGCCATTTGGGAATCGGACTGCCCTGTTTCACTTCGTTTTATTGACAGAGTCATTCGTGGCTTCTTGAATCATAGGTTTTTGATCCACTGAAAATTGGTTTACAATAGAGTCATTTAATCGGGTTATTTAATTGATTCACTAAACAAAATCATAAGTGATTCGAGACTCAGACAATGTGTGGCGCTGTGTTCATGCACGGACATTTGAATAATGTTGAAGTAATCATTAAAAATGTTTTAAGTATAATATTGTAAAAAAAAATAAAAATAGTTCAGTATATCATAAAAATCCAAAACTCAATTAGTTTGCCTGTCCACATGTTCAGTTTACATGAATCACGGAATATAATTTAAACTGGAGCTGGAGTCAAGTAGTTTGCGTCACAGCACATTACTGTAGGTTGCTTAATATTTTTATTGTATAACAGTTCATATTAACAGTTCATGAGTTTTGCCTTGATCTCTTTCAAAGTTAAATGTAACTGTAAACTCCACCTTCTTAAATTCTGGCGGGCTCTGATGATGGGCGAGGGGTGTGTAGTAGCATCAAATACAGAATTTCACTGTACAATCTTTGACCTCTGTTACTTATAAAAAGAACCTTCTAAAAACTAAGTAACAATTTTGGGGGGAGTAGCGCATTTTTTAGCCATTTTTAAATGTATTTATTTTTTTGCAGACAACTTTTTCAAATATACATAAACTCTGACAGCGCCTTATGTTATTTTAGTTGCAGCACATGCTTGATTCATTAGGTGAACTGCACACTGATCTCAGTCATATAAGACAGAAGATCACAAGGGGCACAAACATCATTCTTATTTCAGATAACCTAAAATTTCTTTTGACCCAGGATTCATGGACTAATACAAAGCTGGCAGGTGCAACCGATAGGTCTTCAGCATCTTCCATGTGGGGTTTTTAGAGTGTAAGTGGGTAAAAGCACATTGTGTAAAGTTTTTTGAGTGTGATCCAATCTGGGTTGGTTTCTTTTGAAGTAAACCCTCAAACGAATGTAAGGTGGATCAATAAACTCTTCTTAGATCAGCCAACCCTGCCTCTGCCACCTGGTTTATAATCTCGCAGAGGTGTGACAAAGCTTCGGGAATTTAAGTGCCATTATGAATTGCAGGATTGAGACAGAGATGGAGAGGAAGGACACAGGAGAAAATACACGTTCTGCTCTGTATCTACACCACATCTGCTATTCAAATAGGAATGGGATCCTTCTCTTGTGTGTTCATGTTTATTTATGGATGCATCTGGGATGCATGGCTCATCTCATTTTGTTGCTAACAAGCACAGCCAAATTAGAGGTGAGAACACTGGGAAACAGCAGTGTGCGGGATTCAGTCAAACCAGTCCACAGCACAGCTTGGCTTCCTATGAGACTATTTATTTCTCTCATTGTGTTGTATAAAGTTTATTTAAAGAGAGACTAAAGCTAAATTTGAACACGAGGGAGGAATTCATTAGAGATGAAAGTAATGTTAGTTTATATAACAGTTTTTCTGTCTTAATATCCATCTCTGGAATTTCCTTTCTACAGTCTGGATCACAAACTTTTTTCCCCACATCCTTATCTTTGTAAGGGCTTTTGCCATATCTTTTTAATCTTTCATGCCTAAAGGAATAGTTCACCCCAAGATGAACATTGTCATGTTGATGTTTTTCCAATCTGTGGAAGAGAAAAAAGGAGAAAGTTTGAAGAATTTTCTTGTGGGTTTTGATGTTATATTCCAAGTCATCAAAGTATCAAGTCATTTAAAAGATAGTTCACCCCAAAATGAGAATTTACTCACTATTTACTCACCCTCAAGTGGTTCCAAACCTTTATGAGTTTTTATCTTTTGTTGAACAAAGCTGGAAAATGTAACCAGGGTATTCCATAGTATTTGTTTTTCCTCTTAAACTTCTTTTGTGTTCAACAGAAGATAGAAGCTTAATCAAATGTGTCTGTATTATCAGTATTGGATATTGAATTGTTTATTCTCATTTCCCGTATCCTTAGATTTGATTCCCTTTACCAGCATAAAAGGCTCATTTAAAGTTAATCTTTACTAACACTTTATAAACACTCACTATTAATACTTTCAAAAATTAATATTCACAATGTGCATCAAAGTTGTGATGCTTTTTTTTATGCACTTACATATACTTAAATTATTAAAAGGTTTTAAATGTTACTAAATGGGATAATTTTTATATAAGCACATGCCATTTTGATGATGTTTAATTAGCATATCGTTTGAAGCATCAAGGTTTAAATCTCTATTCATTGTTGCATGAAGAAGAGAACTACAGGATTCAATCTGTGCATGTGATGTTACAATAAAGTACAGTACATGTGAGTTTAGAATGACACGATTGTGAGCAAATGATGACAGAATTATCTTTTATAGGTGAACTACGCCTTTAAGGCAGAAGGAGTGTGTGTGTGGTTTTTAAGGGGGACCTGCCACTGTGATTATTGGGTTGTGGGATGGATTGCTGGCTGCAGTCTTACTGTTAAGTGCACTTTTTCTTCTCATCCCACAACACTTTTACAGAACGCATCTTTCAATTTTATAGACACCAAACAAGAGAAACTGTTTCTAAAAGGATGGTAGTGCTGCTATGATGAAATTGTGCATATTCTGTGTAGGCTTTCATTTGTGCTCACATCTGTATTCACTACTATTAAAACAACATCTGTAAATTAACCATTTTACATTTTTTGTGATTTTATTTTATTGTTTTTTATTCATTTATTTATGCTTTTGAAATGCATATGGTATCCTGACTTTCCTTCAACAACTTTTGATATTAAAAAGTTTGCAAAAGTGACTTAAGTGTAAATTATGATACAAAAACCTGGTAATAAACTGCAATTACTTCCTCTGTCGTGTTACAGACTTAATTCTGTATAGAGTATATTATTTATTTTACAATATATTTTTCTTAAATGTCAATAAAAAGTCACTTTGTTAAACTGCACAGTTGGATTTGTAACATCAAACGTAAACAGAGTAGAGATCAAGATTCCATAAATCAATTCATAACCACAAATAATTGGAAAAAGCAGTGAATCACGTAAAATTTAACCTGTAAATTAACAGATATTTTTTACAGTGTATAGTTGGCCACTTAGGGCCTCACGGTGGCGCAGTGGGTAGCACGTTCGCCTCACAGCAAGAAGGTCGCTGGTTCGAGCCTCGGCTGGGTCAGTTGGCGTTTCTGTGTGGAGTTTGCATGTTC
This sequence comes from Danio choprae, assembly GCA_903798125.1. NCBI lineage: Eukaryota > Metazoa > Chordata > Actinopteri > Cypriniformes > Danionidae > Danio > Danio choprae. The sequence continues at coordinate 8,058,892 of CAIGQW010054109.1, forward strand.
TCCTCGTGTTGGCGTGGGTTTCCTCTAGGTGGTCCGGTTTGCCCCACAAGTCCAAAGACATGCGCTATAGGTGAATTGGGTAAGCTAAAATTGTCCGTAGTGTATGTGTGTAAATGAGTGTGTATGGGTGTTTCCCAGTGATGGGTTGCATGCTGGAAGGGCATCCGCTGCATAAAACATATGCTGGATAAGTTGGCGGTTCATTCCGCTGTGGCGACCCCAGATTAATAAAGGGAATAAGCCGAAATGAAAATGAATGAATGAATGAGTTGGCCACTTACACTCAAACTGCTTCAATCAAAACTATTTAAAAAAAATTAAAATAAATAAATAAATATATATATGTTACAACATTTCTAATTTCCATCTAATATTTATATTTCATTTTATAACAGCGCTTGCTGCAGCAGATCTCTTTATTTTCGCAAATCGCTATGCTTTAATGGTCATGCATGGGACATGATTTATGATCACTGGCTAAAAGACAATATGCAGTCAACTTCACCATATTGTTACAAGAACTGATGATTTATAGCAGAAATATGAAACCAGCTCCTACACCAAATGTTCAGTGTCAGTTGAAGCACCACTGTGCAGTTGATCTACAGTAATTATAGTCTAAAAGTACATGTAATGCTAAGGTTCAGCTGACACACTTTTCCAAAGAGTCTTATAGTACACTTATTAAAAGGGACAATCCCCCTGAAGTAACTTGAGGTTAAGTGGCTTGCTCAAGAGCATGACGGAGATGGTTTCAGGAGCCGTTTTTTCAGATCTTTAGTTTGTCAAGAGATGACAGAGTTTGCCAAGTAAGTTCTATCAACATTAGTATTTAGTCTTGGAGCATAATTTTTGTCAATAAAATGTTTTTTAGGGCAGTTCATGGCCCCATGACCCCAGTCCACAAATTGAGAACTCAGTCTTAGCCTAGTCTTAGCCTCAGACATCATGAACTGCTCACTGAATGACAAAACTGGAAACATTTCAGGAGTTTCGAAGTTTTTATCTGATTCTACAGGATTTCTGTGAGATGTGTATCTCGTATTCTTGGACTTTCCACCTGGAATGCAAGCTATCATGAAAGCAAAGTCTCTTGTTTGGAAGATGAAAGTCTTTGTATTAAAAACCAACAAATAACACTTAAAGGGATGGTTCACCCAAAAATAAAAATTGTGTCATTATTTACTCACCCTTTACTTGTTTTAAACCTTTATGAGTTTCATTCTTCTGTTAAACACAAAAGAAGATATTTTGAAGAATGTTGAAAACCTGTAACTTTTGGCTTCCGTAACATTTCTTTTGTCCTACTATGGAAGACAATGGTTACAGGTTTTCAGCTTTCTTAAGAATATCTTGTTTTTTGTTCAACAGAAGAAAGAAAGTCATAAAAGTTTGGAACCACCTGAGAGTGAGTAAATCATGATTCAGTTTACATTTTTTGGGCGAACTATTCATTCATTCATTCATTTTCTTTTCGGCTTAGTCCCTTTATTATTCTGGGGTCGCCACAGCGGAATGAACCGCCAACTTATCCAGCATATGCTTTACGCAGCAGATGTCCTTCCAGCTGCAACCCATCACTGGGAAACATCCACACACACTCATTCATACACATACACTACGGACAATTTAGCTTACCTAATTCACCTATAGCGCATGTCTTTGGACTTGTGGGGGAAACCGGAGCACCCGGAGGAAACCCACGCCAACACGGGGAGAACATGCAAACTCCACACAGAAACGCCGACTGACCCAGCCGAGGCTCGAACCAGCGACCTTCTTGCTGTGAGGCGATTGTGCTACCCACTGTGCCACCGTGCGGCCTGGGCGAACTATTATTTTAAGATAATAAATTACATTCTAAATTTTACAAAAATTATGTGTAGGTTACACCATACCGTCTAAGAGATAGAGACTGCCCTGTTATTGTGGGGACATTGACAATACATTTACAAGTATCATTGTAATTCTATAGTATGGAATAGTATGACATCTTTTGGATGTCAATGGTTACAGGTTTTCAGCATTCTTCAAAATATTTTCTTTTGCATTCTTCAATCTTTAAACAAGTCAAGGGTGAGTAAATGATGGCAGAACTTGGGGGAACTATTCCTTTGAATCACAAGCATACTATGTTCACATTGTTGCATATAAAGGTCCAGTTAAACTAAAATAAAGTTTTTTAGATGTTAGCATCAGTAAGTTAGTCTTAATAAGTGTTATCTACAAGCTAGTGTGCTACAAAACAATGTCAAAATTTGCGTTTAAAAGATATAAAATGATATAAACATCTAAAGCTTGTAGTTTATCACTTCCGCCTAAATAGATCAACGTCACCTCAAACTTCAGTTTCTCATCAAATCTTGACCAATCAAATGCTCCCTAGTATCTGACATGCTCCGCCCCTTCAAGACACTTCTTATTTGGTTTTCATTTGATGCGCTTGATCTCAACTACAAAATGAAACTCTTTTTTAAAAGGGGAGGGGCTGATCCATGCCCCGCCCTCTCTCAGTGTTTCAGTTGAGATTATGTCAAACATCGAATACAAAATGCACATTTCAAAGCAGTTCACGAGACCTGTAAGTGTAATGATGTGTAATTCAGGTTGGCTTGATTCCCATTTGCTGTAGTCATAGAAGGATTTTTTTTCCCCATAGTATCTTAAGTTTTTAAATAGAGTAGGGTCTGAGATTTCTATCTCAAGAAACCATGCATTTTCTTTTATTTGATCAGACACAAAAACAACCTTTACTGTTCCACTAAACCGGTGAACAATCTTGGCTTCAGCACAGATAGTGTGACGCTATCTGCTTAATTCCATTTAGATTGAGTTCTCTCTGCTCTCTGCTTAATTCCATGTTTTTTGATCATTGATCTGCATTTAAAATCATCATTGTAAAGATATGTGTCATCATTATGACTCACTGTTTAGTGCGTTGGTCCCACCTTGTAACGCTCTGTGTGAAAAGGGTTTAATAATAAATGATACATGTTGATATGTAAGACAGCCTTACCACAAAAAAAATCTACTTTTGTAATGGACTATTTTTTACTTCAAGTAGGAAATTTACTTAAAGGTAGATTCAGCTACAGTGCCAGAGAGCTACAGTGCCTGGCAGGTTCCTCAACACACACCACACTGATCATCATCTCTGTAAAATGTGCTATCCGTTTGCAATTGCATGTGCATATGGCTCAAATCCTTACATCCTGACACTATGAAATCAGCCTGAATTGCTCCCTCATTCTCCTTACATACTTTTCAATCGTTTCTTTGGGGTGGAAAAAAAAGATGCCTTTAACCACTTCTTATATTAGCTGTATGCCAAAACGGTGCTTTTGGTAACCAAGCAGTGAGTCATTTACTGGTGCAATGGAAGCATGCAGTGGCTTTCATTGCATAGCACTGATGCAGAGGTGATGCCGCACTGCCTCATTACATTTGCCAGTCGAATGCTCATCATTCTGCTTAATAAGATGCTTGGTGGAAGCTGGTGGAAAATGACACCACTGAAATGTTTTTGTTTTGGGGGGGGCGAGCTCACGGGAGATTGCTTGTAATTGCAATTCACGGTTTGTCTCTCGTGATGCTGGATGTGACATGAACACAGTTTGAAAACTGCATCCATTGTTTGGCTTGCATTTATTTTTTTCCCTACAAAAAATCTGCTTTTGGAAGCCTTGCTGTGAGGTGTTAGTTTTCTTTTTATTTTATTTGTCAGATTGCCTGTTAGTGTGCTTTTGTTGGGTTGCATACACTGCACAGGTTACATGCAGAGGTCATAAAGAGAAACAATGACAGCTGAAATGATTTTCGCTAGATCCCTCTCCCCTCTTGTCCTGCGTCAAAAGCCGAGCTGTGTAATCCAATCTGACAGAGTTTCCTGCAGCATAACGTGCCCCCAAACTTAAAAGACGCCAGGCAAATCCACCCAGGGACCCCCTGTCCCTGCAATTACGACAGACACCCAGCAGTTATCCCCACCAGGATACAGCGCTAAACAAGGGGCTCCTCTGAAGATTATGCAATTATAACGAAACGATAGCAGATTACTCGTCCTCTAAGCCTTCATGCTTTTATTCATTTAAAGGGCCAGTGCTGCAAAAAATGAGTAAGCTTTTCAGAACAGAACTGAGAAAAATAGTGTAGACAAATGGTTTTAAACCTCAGGGTGTTAAATAAAGACTGTCTAACTGGTTCTGTAGATAGAGAAAAAAAAGCATATGGCCTTAGGCTATAGAGCTGGAACTGTGACAGTTAGGGATTTTCGAAGCAAGTAAAGAAAAATCTCCAATTCTCACAGGAGTGAAGCCCTCATGAAATGCTATAAAAATCCCACAGTGCTCACCAGTCTGTCAAGCTAACTTTTTAGAGTAACGGGGTAAATGCAGCTTTTTGATCTAGAGCCTCACAGAGCATAGAAAAGCTCAGAATAGAAGAAATGAGACATCACTAAATACAGTGCTCAGCATATATGCATATATTCAATTTAGCTACATGTAAAAATGCATGTGACAAATAAAGGCTTCATCATCATCATCATCATCATATGTGTACACCCCATTTTGAAAATGAATATTTTTCTCCATTTCTCAGTGTATTTGGGTAATATATATTGGTGCTTTTGAACAAAACAGATTTATTAAACAGATATATTTATTAAAATAATATTTTAGTCACAGAACATGTTTAGAAATGGAAAGATAATACATTTAAATTCATGCAAAATATTGCACATTTTAATGTTGTAATTTTAAATATTACAACATTTCAACAAAAGTTTAGATATTTTTTGTTTCTTTTGATTTTTGCTATTTTTAAAAAATTTGTATTTAATATTTTCTCCTAGCATATAAATTTGGGCTACTAATTTTTTAACCATTATTGTAAGTTATTTTGTTAGATTAGCTCCAGATTTGGCTTCAGTACTGACTAAACTAATGTATATGCACAAATATAATATTGTAAAGCATCTTATAGAAAATATTCATTTAAATGAGAGATTTGTGGGGGGGGTGCTCATATATGCTGAGCACTGTATATATTTTAGTGGACATCATACCATCAAAATTCATTTAACTCATTTTATATTTATGGATTTTTATCATGTATTTATTTGGGTTGGCAGTCAATCGTAGGCATTGTAATAAAATGAATTGGACTACTTGGCCAATTCATCAATGTACAAAAAAAAAAGATTGTAAATAACCAATATTTAAGGTGAAAAATGTATTGCACTGAATATGCATTGCATTTTTTTAAACATGACATCTTGCATTCTCTACAGTCTGCAGTCATTTTTTTTAATCATTGCTTTTGCACTCATTGCATTTTGTGTGATCTGCTGAACTCAAATGAAGACATTTTTTTATTCCAGCACATTTGAGCTTCATATTAAACGCCTTGATTCATATGGATTTATTTTTTTAATCTTTTTATGGACAGCTTTGAAGCAGTGTTTGGGTTTTGTGTGAATAGGCATTCAGCGGAGATGCACAACTATCTCTGATTAGATTAAAAATAACTTTATTTGTGCTCTGTTTCGTAAGGACATGATGGTGGCTGAACTAATCCTTTAAGTTTTACATTGTATAACTTAAAAAACAAAAAAATCCAGACCTCTCCTTTGTGTTCCGTTTGGTTGAACTCCATCTGTTTGAACACAAGAATATTTCCTGCAAGATGGCATCGCATTGAAATTAAGATATCCATAAACGTCATGGCTGCATTTCTGGTAATCAAAATGAAACATCCTCCGAGGAGACATTGCGAATTATACTGTCAGATTAAACCCAGGGCCTCAGACGATGTCATTTTGCCTGTAAATGTGGGTGGAATGCTACAGTATGTGCTAATGAAAGCGGCTAACGGTATTTAGGTTGGCTCCTAGCTCCTATTAATAGTCGAGAGAAAGTAGCTATTGAGGTCAATAAATTCCAGCCCCCTTATTTCTCTGATGTTGCAGGTTTCTGTTTGTTTCTGTGGTATCACAAATAATAATGCATAATTTAGACGCCATCAAGCTTGACAAAAGCACAAGATCTCAAAAGCAGTTTCTCTTTTTTTGAAATGCAGGATGAATATAGCGAGTTAGCAGTTGGGGGTTTCTATAACTGTCTGCTTTCTTGTTTTATTCTTCCATCCAAGCGTCGCTCCCATCTGTCATTCACACTCAAAACATCATTGCATTGATTTTCTGCACATTTTGACTCTAGTCTCGGAGGGCTTTTGTTTGCAGTTCTTTAATATTTTAGTTGGCATCACATTGAACACATCTCAGTTGTTAACTTTCTTTGTGATCCGACAATGTTTCACCAGCATTTGTCCCGACAGTCAAGGTGATCGCTTCGGCAGAGGTGCAGTCTTTCAGATCTGCCTACAAAAGCAGCGTGTCTGTCATTTCTTTTGACGCAGAATGTCTTATTTTAATTATTTCTGTAATTACTTTCCCCCACAGATTATACGTCTCACATTCAGGGGAGAAATCATTCCATTCACAAGCAATTGGATGAGAGTCATACTTGCCCTTGGCAACTAAAGATGACGTTACTATGGAAACGACTTGTGGCGCTATCAATCATTGGCTGCCTCGCAGGTAAATTATTGTCCTGCTGTTTGTCAAACTGCTGACTTTCTTTCTGTTTTTATATTTTGGTGCTCGATGTTTATGTTTAATGGACTGTCATGAAAGAAAGAATTTCATTACCATCTTAATCCATGGATTCATTCAGTCCTCCAAGGAGGTTTGAGAGAAGACACTGAGGTTTGATGAGTTTATTTGTGCACTCATCCTGAATAGATTGTTATTTTGAATGCCATTGAACTTGATTATCATATTATGTTCAGAAAAGAAATAGCAGTAAGACACAGTGAAAGTAGTCCTTGATTTTTACGGATTGATTGACTTGATTGCTTGATTTTCGATATTTATTAAGAGCACAAGTTGCATTTATATTACCACAGTTTTACCAAAAAATAACCTTGGTTAAACTATGATTAGTGCAGCAACCATGGTTGATTTGTGGTTAAAATAGTATTTGTTTCCTATGTAAATCTATGTTTGATTTTCACAAGGCTTGTGGGTGTCTGCTTAGCATCTTGCTAATCAAGATAGAAACATGCTAACAACATACTTAACGTAGCTATCCTATGAAAATAAACAAATAAACAAAAAAATATATAATAAAATACAAACATAAATAATTCCTAATGCTAGTCCCACTTTTTTATAAAGAAAAATGCTGGCAAAACTCTAAATCATGCAAATTTTTGTGGTTAAAACCTGCTAGCAACATACTAACCATGCTAACAGTAACTCGCTAAATATTCTGCTATTAACATGTTCAATCATGCTAACAATATGCAAACAATGGAAGAAATATGTCTTTCTTTCGCTCTCTTTTTTCTTTCTTTCTTTCTTTCTTTCTTTCTTTCTTTCTTTCTTTCTTTCTTTCTTTCTTTCTTTCTTTCTTTCTTTCTTTCTTTCTTTCTTTCTTTCTTTCTTTCCAGTTCACTATAAGCATACAAAGTTGATACTATTTTATTTACTAATTGCTATTTATCTTAATATTATTATATAGGTTTTACTTTCAATTACAAAAAATGGTTTTAGATAACCATAGAAACTCTGATATGTAATATTTTTCTTCTCCCAGTCTTTTTATATCCATTTATGCTTGGTCTCCCTAAAGGCTGCAGTGAGGCTGTGTCCCGATACCTGTTTGTCAAAGATTATTATCAGGAAACCTGGGATTGAGGTTTACTTGTATCTCAGCAGAAACTGCTGCCTATTTCCACCTCTCTGGATGCAGTATATTTCAAATACAACTGAAAGGCAACTTATTTTTGCCCATTGGTGGCAGTATTTAAAAGCTAAAATGTGATCAATAAATGTCCATGTGATATTACGTGGAGAAATATAGACTAAATTCATTTCCTTTCATCGTCTATTTATGAAACCGAAACACAGAACAATTATAACCAATACATGCATCAAGTAACCCGTGGTTTGTAATTTCAGAATTGATACACACAACCATTCCTCTGTTGATTTTTCCACAACAGCTGCTGACGCGGGAGTTTATTTTTCTGTGATATGGTGTTTCAGCATGAATTCTCTGGCCGCTTTGTATATATGGCTTCAAGGTGCATCCCTGTATAATCTTAATTAATACAGAGAAAATAACGTCCGCAAGCCTTTGGAATCAATTTAGATATATTACATAATATTCTAACAATGGGGGCGTAATGTCTCCTGAAGCACACTTCTATAAAAATGAAGTGTATGGAGCTGCCAAGGATGTGTGAATAATGGCATTTACTGTAGTTGTGGATATGTTTCAGTGTTATTATATGAGCTCTCAAAGCATGCAAAATATAATCAGACATTTTTTTTACAAACACTATATTTTAGGTGACAACAGAAATGTAACTTATGTGAACTTTTGTTTTAAAAAAACAGTAGTGGCAAAAAAGTGACGTGGCCTAAATTTGATATCCTGTATTAAGACTTTATTCTAATATATTTATGATATGTAGATGTACTGTAAATAAATGTTGTAATCATTATTGCACTGCTGCGCTTTGGCGAGTGTAAAACTATTCTAAAACCACTGTTCTGCCAATTTGACAGCAATACATCTTTCATTATTCATTCACTCATTTTCTTTTTGGCTTACTCCCTTTATTAATCAGGGGTCGCCACTTTTTTAATCTAATATTGATTTATTTTATGTATTAAGCACATGTAAGAATACGTTTTTGTTAAATGTTTACATAAATATATACATTAGACTGAATGACAGAGAAGCGTTATATCTGAAAAGCTTACAATATAATGTTGGAATTTAATGTTGGACTAATATATCATACATCGTATATTCAAATATTAAAGTAAAATAAATATTTTTGTCTTTCTCAGTCTCATCAGCACAAGCAGAGGACGCAAAATTCTCTGGTCCAAGCTGGAAACAAGAACCAGAAGACCTGATACTACCCATCTATTCCCCTGAACAAGAGGCTGTTTTAAGCTGTGAGGCGTCTGGAGTCCCTTCTCCTCAATACAGGTAGGAATGAGTCTAATCTAGCGTCCTATGATAGCAATTTATGCATCCTTTCATTGCTATTACAAACCATTTAAGGTGGTTGGCTTTGGCAAATTGGCAGCTTATTCCCTTAAGGATCAACTTGAAAAGTAATGGCGCTGATTGCTATTGATTTTTCAGGTGAGAGCCAATTTATTTGTCCTTGGGGTCTGTTATTGCATAAATCCAGTAAACTACTGTATTTCCATCAGCTGGTCCCAGTGGCATCCAACTGTGAACCATTTTCCATTTGCTTTCCAGTGTCAATAACTTTGAATGTGCATCAACAGATTTGTTAAAAAATTACAGTCCACATACTGTGTACACATATCAGCAAGAGCTGATCTAATAGAAATAATTATTTCATTTGACATATTTATGTGCTGTGCACACATATCAGCAAGTGCTTTAGCAATTAGCATTAAGGTTTTTTATTTATTTATTTATGATTTAACATTTTATTTCTGTTTTGCATTTTTTAAATATATTTGTTCCTTGCTATTTCCAACTTTCTTAGTAAACATTTATAGTTGCACCTAGATTTGGTGCTTTTAGCTTTAACATTGTCATACTAATTAATTTTCTGAAAATATGCTAATTGTCATCACTCACATACAGTATGTTTTAGAAATTTGGTCATGTAGTTACTATTTGTTAGCTGGGTCAAAAATGAGACCTTCTTTGTCATTCAGAATAACATTTCTGCATAAATACAAATTAAGTATTTATGTATTTATCCTTTGGGTCTGCCATTGCATAAATCCAGCAAACTACTGTATTTCTAAATGCCTGTCCCAGTGGCATCCGACTGCAACCCGTTTTCCATTTGCTTCCCAGTGTCAATAACTTAAAACATACAGTATATCAACATATTTGCTTAAACATTTAGCCTATAT
>CAIGQW010054109.1:8076744-8109045 GCA_903798125.1 Danio choprae
CTATCTATCTATCTATCTATCTATCTATCTATCTATCTATCTATCTAATCTGTCTGTCTGTCTGTCTGGCTGTCTGTCTATCTAGTCTGCCTGTGAATTTTGGCAAAGCAAGTACAATTTGAACCACTGACCCTACAAGGCAGTAAAAAAACAACAACCTTAGCATTGTTTAAGTCCTGTTTTTACATCCAACAACTTTCATTCAGAGTATACATATTTATCAGTTTATGTTTCCCTGGGAATCAAACCTACAACCTTGGCATTGTTACACATCAAAGGCACTTAGCTTTACTCACTTTAAGCCTCCCCGTGTCACTGGTGTAGATCCTTTGAAAGAGCCCCAGATCTGTTTTTCCCAACCTACAGTACATTTAACCCGACAGGATTTTCAACCTGCCTAGAACGCTTTCGAGATTGTAAGGATTTGAACCCTGGTCCGTGGAGCAGTCAAACGTAAGAGATGACAATGTGAAGGAGAGCTGGTTAAAATGCAGAGATTACACAGAGAAAGTCAGAGGTGCTTGTGTGTCGGCCCTCATTAACTCGGCTCCAGTGTGATCTTTGTTGAATGTTGCTTGCTTTCTCGTTTTTTGGGGGAAGATAATTAGAGCTGACAGTTTTGTATGACACTTTTTTTTTTGTTGCAATTTTTACATTATTTTCCGTGCAGATTTCTGTCTAATGAGCAGGTGTATGGTGTGTCTCTGAGCAGTTTATTAATGTAGTCTGAAGAAATCGAGTTGATAATGATAATAATGATGAGGCAATGTTAATAGTGGCAGTAATAATGGCGGCGAGGATCATAATGACAATGATGCTGATGGAGGCTTGGACAGTTGGGTTTTGCGGAGGCAGGATAATTGTCCATTAAACTTCTCAAGGAACTTTTGGTCATGGATAAAAAAGAGCTGGAAGCCCTAGGCCCTCTACTCATTATCTGAAAATACTTTGGCTCCCTGTCACTACTAAGCCTTTTTTATTCTTGTTAGGGGCTCCTTGGAGACTGGATTGTTTGTAATTCTTCATCTAGCCTTTAAAAAACGATCATTCATGCACCAATTACTGTCCGGATGTGTGAATTCTGATACCTTAACCTACTGCTGTGATCATGACCATTGCTGTTCTTTAGTGTGATTTCAAAAAGGACTGAATACAAAAAAGAATATGCAATCCATGGAAAATAATTGAATAATCTTTGAGGCTCAAAGTGTATGATGTTAGAGAATTTTAAATCTTTTCACCCTTTATAGAGCACTCGTTGAAATACACATTGTAAAAAAACTTGGGATTATTACAAGACTTTTGAACTTTCATATATTTCTTTACTTTTATATAATTTTGTAATCAATGTCAAAGAAGTCACTATATATGGTTCTTCACCCAATGAACCCAATAAAGGGAGTAGCCATTCAAGATGTTTGTGGCATATTGTAAAATACAAGTCAATGATATTGATACTTTATAGTCAACAACAGATACACAGTAAAAAAAACTAAATAAAACCCATGGCTTCTGACAATACGTTGAGGTCTTATAAAAAAATTATTTATTAACCTATGATAAACATTATTACCTTCATTCATTTTCTTTTTGGCTCAATCCCTTTATTAATCTAGGGTCGCCACAGCGGAATGAACCGCTCTATATGGTGAATGATCCATACACTCATTCACACACATACACTATGAAGAATTTAGCTTGCCCAATTCACCTATAACCGCATGTCTTAGGACTTCTGAGGGAAACCGAAGCACCCGGAGGAAACCCACGCGGGAGAACATGCAAACTCCACTCAGAAATGCCAACTGACCCAGCTGAGGCTCGAACCAGTGACCTTCTTGCTGTGAGGCAAGGTCCATTTCACTCAGGTGTAGTCTGAATCTAAGAAGATATCTGTTTATGCTTTCACAACTTAAACAATAATAATAAAACCTAAAGATTTCCGCCCTCATTTTAGTTTTTAAGTTGATAAAATTAGTTATATAATGTTTACTTGCATAAAATGAAGGGGAATGGGGATGAAAAGTTTGAAATAGTGCATGATCTATTTATTACCGGCATGACATTTTTTGTCATAATGGAAATTGAGCCTAAATACTCAGACAGCACCTCAGTGCATGTGTTAAAAATCAATAACTGCTATTTCCATATTATTCTAAGCCTATTGATTCATCTGGAGTACAGTAGCTCCCCTCTGAGAGCTGCATCCAATACCCTATAGTCTAAAATGAGAAAAAAAAACGAACAAACAAACAAACTAATAAATATTCAAACAAGCACTTCAAATTCAACATTTATTTCTCACATACACAGTCATACACAGTACGATATGCAGTGAAATGCTTATACAACCGTCTATGACATTGAAAAAATACTAAACTAATATCAATAGGAATCTAAATTATGGAGTATAATAAAAAGTAAAAAAGACAATTTTTTGCTACAGAAAATATAAATAATATATAAAATATTTAAAACTTTAGATATGAATATAGCTATAGAAAACAGAACATATATATATATATATATACAAACAAATGTAGAAGTTTTTCTTTCTTGTTCAACAGAAGAAAGAAAGGAAGTTTTGGAACAACTTGAAGGTGAAAGAATTATGACAATGTAGCATTTTTAGCGAAATAGCCATTTAACATGTTCAAAAATTCACTTTTAGACAATACCGTACTAATGTTTAGACTTCAGAAGAAATTTGTAATCATTTTTGATAGAATAACCCTGATTTTCTATTACAAAAAATACATTTTGATCAATTGTCATTTTCTGAAAAATACAATTAAAAAAGTAAATTAGCAGACCCGTATATAATACAACAAACATCAATACTTTTCTCAAACTCACCTAATAAATCCAGTATACCGTAAAAAAATATACTATACCCAAGTAGTCTCCTAATTTGTCCACATACAATTTGTATATATCAGCAAAATGATTTGAATACAATGAGTAAAAACTACATATTGTAATATTTTATGCTGACTCCACTTCTCAATGTCTCATATATGAACATTAAATTTGAATAAAACTTAGAGTAGCTCTCATTATTTAGGAGTCTTATTATTATCCGAGTCGTGTACACTATTTGAGAAGCAGTGATCTGCACTAAGATGACAACATTATTTTGCACAGGCATTTGTGTATCAACACAGACAATATTAGATCCTTTCAGGATAATATACTGGTTCTTTCATTCGTTTTATCCACAGTATGTGGGATGCAGGAGCTTTGCAGATTTATCACGCTATCTAAAGTGTATTAGAAAACTAGATTAGCTTGATGTCATAATATAATACTTGACTGCTTTGTGCAAATGCAAACATTGTCTGTATTTACAAGGAGACTCGCAGTATAATCAACTGTGTAAGCCTGCAGGCCAAATGTCACGGTAAATGATATCAAATATAGCGGCTATGATATTAGACTCACAAATGATGACTAAAGGAGTCAGATTAACTCGACTGCCACACTGAGATCAATAAATAATACAGCAGAAATGGGCTTCGGAGAGCTGCAGTAGATCTGCCCTTTGTTGTGTGTCTATAGTTGCTTTTTAAAAAGTGCATTTTCCAGCCCACTTGTAAGTTTTTCACACCGGTGAAAGAATGTAAAAAAATGCTGCGTTCCACACAATCCATTTGTGTTGGGACAACATGAAGGAATGAGGTAAACTTATTCGTTTTTACAAATTCAAGTGTATTGAAGATAAAACAATTAAGTTGTCCACCCCAAATAAATCAAGAATTTTGTTGTTTCGGCTTTTTAAAGTAGTTTAAACAAACAGCAAACTTCATTTTTTTGAATGAATAATGTAGATTCTGCCAGCACCTTTTTTACTCCCATTGTTTCTGTCATTCCAATGTTTTTCTGCTAAATGTATGACTGTCGCAAGCTCCTGATTTACTAGAACCACCATTTTTAGGGTCAATTCTGAGCAGTGTCTAAATGGTTTACTTGAAAATGTGCAAGTCTCCCCAAAAATGAACATTCTGTAATTAATTCTCCCCCCCCCCTTATTTTGTGCCAATCACCTGAGACTTTTGTTCATTTTCAAAACACAAATTAACATATTTTAGATGAAATCCGAGAGCTCACTTCTCATCCTGGGTCCCGAGACGTTCAAAGTCCAGAAAAGGAACCAAAATATTCTCAAAACATCCCATGTGATTTCAAGGGCTCAACTGTAATCTTACACAGTTTTAAGAACATGTTTGTGTAGCAAAAAAAAAAAGAATGATAAGTAAATAGTAAAAGTAAATAATGGGCTCGCTGTCACCTCACAGCAAAAAGGACGCTGGTTTGAGCCTCGGTTGGGTCAGTTTGAGTTTCTGTATGGAGTTTGCATGTTCTCCCCATGTTCGCGTGGGTGTCCTCTGGGTGCTCTGGTTTCCCCCACAAGTCCAAAGACATGCACTATCCGTGAATTGGGTAAGCTAAATTGTCTGTAGTGTATGAGTGTGAATGAGAGTGTATGAGTGTTTCCCAGTGATGGGATGCAGCTGGAAGGGCATCCGCTGCGTAAAACATATGCTGGATAAGTTGGCAGTTCATTCCACTGCGGCAACCCCTGATTAATAAAGGGACTAAGCCAAAAAGAAAATTAATGAGTGAATGAAAGTGAATAACTGTAAATATTACTTTTTTCTCTATATCTTCATGTCTTCAACTATATAATGGTGTTAGGCATGGGACGAAAACCGGTTTCAAGGTTTACCGCGGTTTGAAAAATCAAGGTTTTTAAACTACAAATTATTTCTCTTATACTATTCCTATGGCATTTGTACGTTGTTTTTTTTTTGTGGGTGTGGGTTCAAGAAACATTTGAAAAACAAATCGCTAATGCCTAATGCACCAACATCCAAGCATGCTATAGGCCTGAACAGTGCAGTGGCTTTACTTTATATCCAAAGAAAAGAAAGATATCCAATATATGCCTTTTCAAGTTATAATATATTAAATTATTATTATATTATAGAGCAGTGATCACAATACTGTGATACCGCGAAACCGGGATATGTTTATCCAAGGTTATCATACCATCAGAATCTTATACTGGCCTATGCCTACATGGGGTCATCAATTCCCCAGTACGGGGTCTGAGAGCTACCGACAGCAAGAATGCAAAATTACTCCATATGTATCCCACTTTATTATAAGTTTCCCCTTTAGGACCCAATATCCATATTTGTGCCCATCTGACACTGGACTCAAAGCGCCGCTCCATGTCTTTTAATATTTTAAACATTGTTTTCTATGAGAAAACACACACTGGCACTGCCATTCGGCAACTGTTCGCTTTGCTTAGCAACATATACAAATGTAAAGACAAGGAGCAATGTGACGACTGGGCTTGAGATTCTATGCTACACGCTACAGCACAAGTGAGAAACAAACATCTGTTGAAATGTTCTTGTATTGTTGCAGGGAAACAAACTCAGTGCTCACAATTAATATTATGATGAGTTATTTATTGAATATTATAGAGAGTTAATTGCTTTGTTTTACTTTGTTGTTGCATATATAGATGTAATTTAATTGTGGTATAGATGTAATTTCACATGAATCAAATTCTTCTTCTAAATAGAAATACATTATCATCCACCCCACGTCCAGTATTTGGACCCCTAAAACTGTAAAATAAATTAAATTGCATTGAACCGTCATTACATTAGAACAAAGAAGAGCAAGTCAAAGTCTGCAGGCCAAAACTGACCTGTGATGACCTAAGATTTGGCCATATATGTCATATATTGAGCAAAATGTTTGTGTTTCTTCATTATTATATCATTCCTGTCTATTCCATCTGTATTCGTTTTGATAAAATAACTAATATTTCTTTAAAATAAGAATACGTTAAATTAAAATAAGTTTAGCTGTATGATTATTTTGTCATATTTAATGTACGACCATTAATGTGTTTAACCGACTAAACATATCTTCAAGGTCAGTAACCAACTGGAAACAATTTCAGATTCCTGAGCACTGTTTTGTTGGCTTTCATCAGTTGTTAGTCAGACTGAACTGCAGAAGAACAAAAGGAGGAAAACAAATGTCAGCAATGAGCTTTGTTTCATGCTGAATCTGGCTGTATAATGAAGCAGGCTGCATCAGATCGATGCATGTGATGAATATTGGTGAGTTGGCTTCTCTGGAGACCACACTGCTGATTGTGTTTGCATCTCTCCAGATGGTCTCTAAACGGGACGCTCATTGATCTCGGTGGTGACGAGAGGCGTCGCCTGTCTGGAGGTAACCTGATCATTACCGGCCTGGATCGGGACCAAGACAGCGGGGTCTACCAGTGCACTGCCTTCAACACCCGGGGAACCATTCTTAGCCAGAGAGCTACGCTACAGTTCGCATGTAAGTTACAGTATGTTCAATGCATGTACATTTGGAGTCTAAATTATTAGCCCTAATGTGATTTTATTTATTTATTTATTTATTATTGTTATTATTTTTATTTTTTTCCCCAAATGATGTTTAACAGAGCAAGGAATTTTTCACAGTATTTGCTATAATATTTTTTTCTTCTGGAGAAAGTCTTATTTGTTTTATTTCGACTAGAATAAAAGCAGTTTATTTTATTTTTGTTATCATTTTAAGGTCAATATTATTATCCCTCTTAAGCAATAATTGTTTTTGATTGCCTACAGGACAAACCACTGTTATACAATGACTTGCATAATGACCCTAACTTGCCTAATTAGCCTAATTAACCTAGTTAAGCCTTTCAATGTCACTTTAAGCAAAATATCGAGTAATATATTATGTACTGCCATCATAGCAAAGCTAAAATAAATGATTAGAAATCAGTTATTAAAACTATTATGTTTAGAAATGTGTTAAAAAAAGTCCTCTTTCCGTTAAACAGAAATTAAGAAAAAATATTCAGTTGGGCTACTAATTCAGGAGGGCTAATAATTCTGACTTCAACTGTATGTCTTAAAGATATGTAATTTTTAAATATCTGAATAAATACATATAGTAGGAGTTAAGCATCTTCGTGTATCAAAGATGAGACATCCCAATTTGGTGTCTGCATTTATTTACTTGGTTTTGCTTATTAAGTTAATAATAGTGTATTGCTTTATTGTGTCACCAAAACATTTAGCAAACTTTTTAGCCAAATCTCAAAACAAAAAGTTTGCTTTCAATCTGTTTTTTTTTTTTTTTTTTTATAGAAACTATACAGTATATAACACACAGCAAAATTATAATGTTGTTAAAAATTAGGACCAAAACCTATACAAATAAAAACGTATTTAAAATATTAAACAAAAACTCTAATAGATTCATAATGATACTGAAATACCACCGTTTCCAACATAAAATATTATATATTTTTTGTACAATAATTCATATTTCTTTTAATATGAATAAGGTTAATTAATTTCTTTTTGTCATTTTGTTTATGACTTTACAATTTACAGTTTTATTTAAAGAAACTGTATAGACAATTATAAAAAAACTATTTAAAAAAATCACAAAAATACACAACAAAACTAAAATTAGGAAGAATAGGACAATTTACATATGAAAATGTCTTTGTATTTAAAAAAATAAATAAATAAAAAGCTGTCATAGATTCTTAATTATATTGAAATACCATTGTCTCCAGTATAGTAACATTGACATTTTCTTATTTGTTTATTATTTCTGTCTATTCCACTTTTATTATTTTTAATAAAATAATTCCTATTTATTTGAAATATGAATGTTGAATTAAATTAGTTTACCTGTATGGTTATTTTGTCATTTAATTTATGACTATTTACAATTTACAGTTTTTAATTGTATATTTGTATTTTTTTAAGAAACTATAGAAGAAAAACTACAAAAACACCACAAAAAAATGGCAAAACTTTTAACAAAAATTTGGAAGAAACATGAAAATATCAAAATAAAATGTACATATTTTTATATTATTAAATAAAAAATTTTTTTTTTAAAATATCATATATTCTCAATGAAACTGAAATACCATTATCTCCAGTATAGTAATCGTTGAGTTTTAAGACAGGATTACCCGACAGGAGGAGCTTTGGCTGTACATAAGCGATATCGTAAAGGCACTGGTGATGGTATTTGGTATTCACATGGCATTGCTGAAGAAAGAGCAATCAAACGAGCTGTCAAATGTGACAATTTCACAGGGTGAAGCACCATTTCATCGACTTCAAACCCCATCACTCACTCTCATTAGTCACCAGCCGAAGCAGCATCTTTGTGCGCTGCCTATTGACTCGCCATATTAATACCCACAACGTAAACCGCCAAGTATGGGAATAGCCATTCTAGCCACCTGGCCTCTGTGCAGATGATTTAAAATGCTGTCCTCATGCATGTGCGTAAAAAATAAAAAGAAAAGAAAATCTGAAGCCTTTTCAAGAATAGAGAGGGTTTGTTTGAGATGAGAATGGTGGACAAAATATACAAATCAAGCACTTTGTAAATGTACAGATACCCTAATAAAATCTTACTCCAATAAAAACATTAAATCATATTTTTCAACAAAAATAAGTGATTTTTAATGTTTTTAAGTGTTAAAAGAAAAAAAATACTGTTCCTGGAGGCACACCAACAGTGCTTATTTTGGATGTCTCCCTTATCTGATCCTTTTATTTTTGACTTCAACTGTATGTCTTAAAGATATGTAATTTTTAAATATCTGAATAAATACATATAGTAGGAGTTATGCATCTGTGTGTATCAGAGATGAGACATCCCAATTTGGTGTCTGCATTTATTTACTTGGTTTTGCTTATTAAGTTAATAATAGTGTATTGCTTTATTGTGTCACCAAAACATTTAGCAAACTTTTTAGCCAAATCTCAAAACAAAAAGTTTGCTTTCAATCTGTTTTTTTTTGTTTTTTTTTTTATGGAAACTATACAGTATATAACACACAGCAAAATTATAATGTTGTAAACAATTAGGACCAAAATATACAAAAAATATTAAATAAAAACTCGCCTTATTAATACCCACAATGTAAACTGCCAAGTATGGGAATAGCCATTCTAGCCACCTGGCCTCTGTGCAGATGATTTAAAATGCTGTCCTCATGCATGTGCGTAAAAAATAAAAAGAAAAGAAAATCTGAAGCCTTTTCAAGAATAGAGAGGGTTTATTTGAGATGAGAATGGTGGACATATACAATATACAAATCAAGCACTTAGTAAATGTACAGATACCCTAATAAAATTGTACTCCTATAAAAACATACAATCATATTTTTCAACAAAAATAAGTGATTTTTAATGTTTTTAAAGTGTTAAAAGAAAATAAATACTGTTCCTGGAGGCACACCAACTACCAATATTTTAGACGTCTCCCTTATCTGATCCATTTATTTTAGGTTTTAGAGTCTCTTCTAAGGTTCTGATGAATTGATTCAGTTGTGTTTGGCTAGCAAGAGGTTGAAAACGTATACTGTTGGTGTGCCTTCAGGAACAGGGCTTGGAAACACTGATTTAGACGTCACGTCAGAACAGTCAATTAATGATGGCATAGTTTGGCTTAAGGAAAATCAAATATGTAATCATTGATGTAAATGTGGCTCACAGTAACATGATGAATGTGATCATACTGTAAGTGTGTATTGTACTGTTTTTATAATTTAATATTGTTAATTGTGTTACAACATCCTGCCCAGGGACTACAGGTGCAAATGAGCTTTATAGCTAACTCTGGCACAGCATGTCATGTAGACATTGTCCCTGTATAAATAAATAAACTATACATTTTGTCCTAAAGCTAATATACTCTCTAACATTTGCTAACATTTATTCACAAAAATAGTACATACTTTTAGGATGAGGTACAGTACAAGTAGGTGATTTGGGATGCAGCATTAGTTACTGTCCACTAAGGATGCTTGGACTTCATTTGTCTGAAGGTGAAGACTCTTAGCACTCATGTCGTCTAAATATTGATCCAACCATATGAATACATAGAGCATCTCCCATCCCTCTTCGAAGACCTATACTTATCTTTACCAGTGGGATAATGAATCTCACTTCAGGGGACTGGTTAACAGTAGTTGCTTGACATTTATTTCCTATATTGATCATTGGTTAGTCAAAGGGGAATTATGATTTTAATGGGATGATAATGTCGCTGGCTTTGATAATATGTCATCGTGACATTTCTTATCTTTTCGACAGCTGCTGAAAACTGCATCCCGTTGCGTTTGCAAGCCAATTTGAAATACATGCTTAACTGTAAAATTTGTCATTGGAGATTTATTCCATGGTGGCTCTCTATTGGCTGTGTACTGGGGTAATCCTCTCCTGGGGCGAGTCTGAAATGAGCAGCTTTCTCAAGGGTGCAATAGCAGCAGAGCAGATTTGTGACCTGACAAACTCTGGCGCACACAAAGCGACCTAGAATTCAAAGCCTAGTTATAACAGTTGGGATTATTCACTTATTTAAGCAGTGGATTTTCATCTGATTGAGTGTCAGGGTACTTATACTTAAATAAAAACACAAATTGTTTACATTAATTAAATAAACCGAGCAATTTCAGCTTAGTCCCTTTATTAATCTGGGGTCTCCACAGCGGAATGAACTGCCAATTTGTCCAGCATATGTTTATGCAGCGGATGCCCTTCCAGCTGCAACCCATCACTGGGAAACATCCACACACACTCATTCACACACATACACTAGGGACAATTTAGCTTACCCAATTCACCTATACCGCATGTCTTTGGACTTGTGGGGGAAACCAGAGCACCCGGAGGAAACCCACGCCAACACAGGAAGAACATGCAAACTCCACACAGAAATGCCAACTGACCCAGCCGAGGCTCAGACCAGCGACCTTCTTGCTGTGAGGCGATCGTGCTACCCACTGCGCCACTGTGAGGCCATGTCCAGTTAACATTCAGAATTTTGACTGGACCAGTAAAGACAAATCCAGTCAATATTGTAATCTTTTAAAAGTTGGAGTCAATTTTGGGGGAAAAAATCTAATTACATTTCAAGTAATGTTTCAAAAATAAATAAAAATATCAAAAAACAGCAAAATTGCTAACATTCGTTTATTCATTCATTCATTCATTCATTTTCTTTCAGCTTAGTCCCTTTATTCATCAGTGGTCGCCACAGCGACATGAACCGACAACTTATCCAGCAAATGTTTTACACAGGGGATTCCAGCTGCATCCCAGTACTGGGAAACACCCATACACTCTCATATGCACACACATACACTACGGCCAATTTAGTTTATTTAATTCACCTATACTGCATGTCTTTGGACTGTGGGGGAACCCGGAGCACCCGGAGGAAACCCACGCCAACACAGGGAGAACATGCAAACTCTACACAGAAATGCCAACTGACCCAGCTGGGACTCAAACCAGTGACCTTCTTGCTGTGAGGCGACAGTGCTAACCACTGAGCCACCATGTCACTCCTAATTGCTCACGTTATTACAATTTTAAATGGAAATAAAAATAAAAAAATAAAACATATTCAACTGTGTGGGACTGTGTAGTAGGTGCTGCACAAATTACAGTGTAGTCATAGTCAAACATTGTAAAAAAATGTCATGACAAAAAGTCAAGACAACAAATAATTCTATGTTGCTTTAACTTATTTTTAAGAAGTTAATCAGGTTTCAACTGAAACCTTTTTAAGGTATACAAAGTTGAAATTCATATTTTTATTCAGTTTGATTGATGTAAGGGGCAGTGGGCACTGTCAAACCTAATTTGCAAATGCAAGAAGGTCGCTGGTTCGAGCCTCGGCTGGGTCAGTTGGCATTCCCCCACAAGTCCAAAGACATGCGCTATAAGTGAATTGGGTAAGCTAAATTGTCCGTAGTGTATGAGTGTGTATGGGTGTTTCTCAGTAATGGGTTGCAGCTGAAAAGGCATCCGCTGCGTAAAACATATGCTGGATAAGTTGGCATGAAGGATTGATGTACGTAAGTTAAGATGACTAGTTTATTTGATTCTACAAAAAAAATATTAAGGCAGCAAGATTTTTTTACAGTGAAATTGCATTCAAATATCACTGGAGAGTCTACCATCCTGAAAACAATATGCCTATAGCATCCTTGCATAATACCAACATACACCACTTCACTTAGTAAAGACATAGCAATACTCAGAACATCTTAACAACCCCAAATCAGTTCCACTGGATAAATTAATCTCATAATGGAAAATTCTCTATTACATTCAATATAAAAAAAAATCTTCTAATATTTATTTTCTGGGCCACTCATTTTAGTTTAATGTTTCCCATTTATGTTAATTGAGTTTTAAATTGAAGTATATGCTTTTAATGATGAAAATAAAAATGGCTAGTATCAAGTGTTTGATGAACAGAACCTTGAAGTTGGACCATCTCATCCGCAGAAAGAATCAACAGGAGTTATGTAAATGCATCCATTAACACTGCACACTTTGACCTTCACGTATAGACATGAATATCTGCCATTAATGAAGACACACCATTCGCCGCGAAGACTTACCACACAGCCTGCAAGCTTTATACGAGTCCAACCCTATAGATTTAAACACAAAAGGCCATAAATCAGCATCCGTGGCTCTGCAGCTCTGGCTCTTAAGCCATTCATCCTGTTACTGTGAGCCAAGCAAGTCCTTCTCTTTCCACTTCCACCACGGCACAGTATGACCCGACTGTGTGGGACTTTCTTTTCGGTCAGCGGGGAATCTCTCATTAATCTTTCCCACTGTTTTCCAGCATCTCTCTCTAATCCTGATGTTTTCTTCTGCTTCTTTCGTTTCCCCGGCTCTGTAATTTGTCTTATCGGTCACATTGACTCTATATTGTTAGTGGTGGGCTCTTGGCTTGTTTGCTTAAGGGTGTGGAATTGGCACAGCAGGCCACAGTTACTGAAGGCCTTCTCTGTCACGAAACAAGGAGAAGGTTTTTATCATGCCAGGTATGCAAGCCGACTGCCAACTTCCTCTCCTCCTGTTAATTTGTGAGGATGAATCGTGTGGACATGTATTGACAGGGAGGCTACAGGCTCAGTGGGTGAGATTAAGATATCTCTGGTAATGATGTGGTTTACTGCTGGTAGGTGGAGGCGATGTTAGCATCCTTTTTTTTTTTTTCGTATAGCCGTTCATTGTTAGACACCCACTCTGTATGTTAGACGTTTCCTTTAGCTTTCTCAAATATTTAGTGTCGCAAAATGAGTTCGTTTTTGCTCTGAAATGAAGGGCTGTTTTCATTATGCATGCCAAATAATTGCCTCATAGAAATACATTTCATAATTAATCTGTTACAGATCTGGAGAACTTCAAAACGCAGACGAGAAGTGCTGTCAATGTGAGGGAAGGCCAAGGTGTTGTTTTATTATGCGGCACACCTTTACATTCTGGAGGTAAGTCGTGTGCGCTTTGCTATTTAAAGGGTTATGAACAATTTGTCTCATTGTGAGTGATTCATTAGTTAGTCAGAGGAAAACATTTGTCTTCATAATGCTTCATCGAAATGATCTTCCTCTGCAATGGCACTGCTTTTCCTTTTAATTATGCAGTGTTATTTTAACATTATTTATTGTAATTAAACTAATATTTTTTCAGTTAGGTTATGTTATTTTATTTATATATATATATATATATATATATATATATATATATATATATATATACACATTTTATTCATTCATTCATTTTCTTTTCGGCTTAGTCCCTTTATTAATCTGGGGTCGCCACAGCGGAATGAACCGCCAACTTATCCAGCATATGTTTTACACAGCGGATGCCCTTCCAGCTGCAACCCATCACTGGAAAACATTCAAACCCACTCATTCACACACATACACTACGGACAATTTAGCTTACCCAATTCACATATAGCGCATGTCTTTGGACTGTGGGGGAAACCAGAGGACCCGGAGGAAACCCACGCCAACACGGGGAGAACATGCAAACTCCACACAGAATTGCCAACTGACCCAGCCGAGGCTCGAACCAGCGACCTTCTTGCTGTGAGGCGATCGTGCTACCCACTGCGCCACCGTGAGGCCCTATATAAATTTTATATATATATAAAAAAGATTATTATAATTTTTTTTATTTTTTATTTTTTTGTGAATATTAAATTAGGTTTGTAACACTTTACTTCAAGGGGGTGTCCGTGACACCTTTATAATCATGATACGTCATGAATAAGAATGAGATTCTGTGATTGCTTATGACAACTTCCATTTAGCTTCATTTGTTCAGTTAGATCATTTTGAAAGCAAAGATGACATTGTTTTAGATGTCTTCATTATGACAACGTGACATAACCAAATACATCATGACTTATTATCAAGACAATTCAATGAGGGCATTATAGTTGTTTTATGACTTTTACAATAGTGTAATTAAGATATAAATTTAGTGGTGCAAATTTTATTTGCTATTAAAATGTCATAAAAAATTATTAAAATTAACGATGCTGTTATAAAAAATATATATAATTTATATAGTATTGACCCTTTTAGCGAGAAACTTTATACAAAGAGTATAATGGCCTTATGATAATCATGTTTATGAGAGATTTATGGCAAGTTTTGTTGTCTTGAGAATGTCAATGTCAGGTTATGAAAAGTTGTCATAACAAAGACATCTCAAACAACATCTTCTTTGTATTTAAAAGTTGTCATAAGCATGCATAAAATTTATTTCATATTCATGAAAATAAAGGTGAATATCATGTAATGAATATAAAGGTGTCATGACAGTTTTATGAACACCACATTCAATTAAAGTGTTACATTAGGTTTTAATCATTTTCTTAATATTTAATTACTTTCATTAAATATTTATGTTTCACTTATATTTTAGTTTTACTATAAATAATTTTTGTGCATTCATTCCCCATTTTAATAACAACAAATCTAAAGAAGTGGTCAAACCCCTCTAAAACCAGCCTGCTAACCAGCTATGGCCAGGATGAAAGAACAGCCAACCAGTTTAGGCTGAGGTAAAGTAGATGTTAACAAAAAGCCATACAGACATTAGGTGAATGTTTTAGTGAATTATGTAATTGAGTCTGATTATGTTCTGGTATCTGACAGACACTTTTTACCATCATTTCAGTTGGATAAATGTCCAGTATAATTGCACTGAAAACATTCAAATTATGGGAGTAAAACAGGTTGCAAACAGCAGTTCACATTCGACCTGAATAAAAGCGCAGTCAGAATCTGTGAAGTGCTGCCTACACACACATGTACTTGCTTTTAAAACCATGAATTGCCTGCTTTCATCCCACTGAATAACATAAAACCATTTTTGTTGTTTCATCATCCCCGAGAAGTTATATGAAACTTTTTTTTTAGATTTACTGTTGTGAACAATTGTAACAACATCAAAATCATGCTCTCAGAAAAAAAGCTGTACTACTGTGTATTTCTGAGCATGTACTATATGAGAAGTGTGATAAGGACCAGCAGAAACTCGCACACCAATTCTGTCACACAGAAGTAGCCAGAATGCATGTATTCACGTTAACTGTGCCTCTATATGTGTCTATCCTTAGACAAGAAAGAGCTTGTAATTCAACCAGCCATAATTGGACAGAAGTCATTAGACCCCAAGTGCAAACAAGAACCAAGCAGTGAGAGACATCAATATCAATTAAAGGTCGTGACTATTACTGCGACAAATGAGATGTCAGAAATTAGAAGATGTGAATTTGTTTCATAGGCTGGGCAATTATAGTTTCCCGAGATAAATCTGTAATTAAGCGTTTGTTCAATTAGAGAATCCAGAAGAAGGGTGTTTCATATAAGAATGCTCTAATGTTTGGCTTTAATGTCACAAGTGATTGAAAATGTAGGCTAAATATGACTAGAAAGAGCAAAATAAATAATTTAATAGTACTGGGCAAAAGCAGACATTCAATCTAGGCACTTTTGTTGTGAAGCAGGCACATTTATGAATCACTTATGGTCATTTTACTGGGAGTAACCATGCTGGATAGCAATAGGCTTTCTAAAGAAACTTATTTACTATGGATCTTTCCATCATTTGTATGGCTTCAATTTGTTTTCTCATTTGGATCACTTTCTTTTCAATCAGACCTGAATCTGAAGGCAAATGGAAATAAAGACCTGAAACTGAAGTCTCAACCCAATTAGTGAGATATGTGTTGTTGTTTTTTTTAGATTAATGAATTTTCTGTGCAGAGTAGGTAATCATTTTTATTACAGCAAAATGCAAACAAGAATGCTAAGCTTTGTATATTTCCAACTGATTACATTATAAAAGTTTCATAACTTGACATATTACAATATAGTTGCTCTTTATCTGTTTAGATTTAGGCTGTGTATTGAACTCAAAAGAAAAAAAGGCTATTATTACCAACCTGTTTTATCATCGTGGAAGGAGCTATATTGTTTTACACTAGACATATTTGAAACATCTAAGCTGTTCTCCCCCCAGAGCTACGGCGAATGTGTTCATTTTGGTAAAAAAAAAAAGCTTGATCAAACATTTTAAAAGCAAGTTCCTCTGCTCCACATTTGCAGCTTCCTGCTAGATCAAAATGTCTTGTTATCAAAGTTCCCGTGATTTAGATGTCTATTGAGATTGCTGAACTCAAGAAAAAACAAACTGGGGTAATATTACCAACCTGTTTTATCATAGTGGAGCCATATTGTTCTACACAAGTGATATTCAAAACACGTTTTTTTTGGGGGGGGGTTTTTTCAGGGCAATGAAATCTGTTTAAAAATATTGTCTGATCAAACAGTTTTCTTTTCTTCACATCTGCTAAAACAAATGGTGTGATATCAATCCATTCAAAACTTAGATTGGTTGTTAGATGCAATACAATAATCATTCATTCATTCATTTTCTTTTCGGCTTAGTCCCTTTATTAATCAGGGGTCGCCTGACTAATGACTTATCTAGCATATGTTTTACGCAGCGGATGCCCTTTCAGCTGCAACCCATCACTGGGAAACACCCATACACTCTCATTTACACACATACACTATAGACAATTTAGCTTACCCAATTCACCTATACCGGATGTCTTTGGACTTGTGGGGGGAAACCGGAGTACTCAGAGGAAACCCACGCGAACACGGGGAGAACATGCAAACTCCACACAGAAATGCCATCTGACCCAGCCGGGGCTCGAACCAGCGACCTTCTTGCTGTGAGGCAATACAATACAATAATCAAATATGACAAATTATGTTCTATTTTAAATAAATTAGTTTTTTGGATATTTTAAAAACCTGAAGTACTCTTTCCTGTTTTAAAATATGTGAATTAGTGACTTTAACTCAGCTAATATAATAACACAACATTTTATTATTATTTTCTTAATAAGTTTCTTATCGCTATAAGTGAATTGGGTAAGCAAAATTGGCCGTAGTGTATGGGTGTGTGTGTCAATGTGAAAGTGTATGGGTGTTTCCTAGTACTGGGTAGCAGCTGGAAGGGCATCCGCTGCGTAAAACATATGCTGGAATAGTTGGCGGTTCATTCCGCTGTGGCGACCCATGATAAATAAGGGACTAAGCCGAAGGAAATTAATGAATGTGTTTTTCCTCAAATAAAGGCCGCCTTAGTGAACTTAAAACATTATCAAATCTTACCAAGTGTATTGCTATAGCATGTACTTTAATGTGTTTATGAATTGACAAGCAAACATGTAGTAACAAGTAGTGTCTTTTTGTTGTTGTTGGATATTTTCAGTGAATGACATGCACAGACACAGACATATCGTATGAAAAGAATGAATGGTAGCACATTTTAAGCTTTAGTGCAAGCATCTCTTGACTTTGACCTTGTCCGTCATTATTTTCCAGCCATAGGCCATTTTTCTGGTGTTTTTATTACGTCTCACTTCCTTAAAAACCCAGAACAGAGCATCGATGGCTCTTGTATAACATTTCAAAGGATATATCATGTAAACTAAAGAAAAAATATTATAGTAAATACAGTGAAAAAAATCCTTTCTCGGTTAAACATCATTTAGGAAATGTAAAAAAGAAGAAAAAACTAATAATGTTGACTTCAACTGTATTTGTGTTTTCTTTTCCAATTCTCCCAACATTTAGTGTGTTTGACAAAAGCCATCGCTTCTTCCTTTTATTCTAGCCAAAATAAAATAAAAATAAGACCTTCTCCAGAAGAAATTAAGTATTATAGGAAATACTGTGGAAAAAATCCTTTCTCGTTAAACATAATTTGGGAAATGTTTGAAAAAGAAAAAAAACATCACTTCTTCAACTGTATTTGTGCTTTCTTTATCAATTCTCTCAACATTTAGTGCGTTTGAAAAGAGATATAACTTCCTATTAACCTTACACAGCTCTGATGCAAGAATTCCTGTGCCAATCCGATCAAAAAAAAAAAAAAAAAAAAAAGATTTTCAACTTCACAACAACCAGCCTGCCAGTGTGCTTCCCCATCTAAAGATTGGCACCACTGTTCCCGGGGACACTTTTTGAGTGGCAGCCATCTCTTATAGCTTTCCAACAGTTGCATCATGTGCCTGAGCCACTCTTTCGGGTTCCCTTCCCCCTTTTCAGTGTCCCTTATATGCCACACTAATGCACTGTGGCAGGGCCTTCGGTCGTCTCTGGTTCAGCCCTTTCCAGTAAGAGCCAGCCATGCATGAATGATGCCAGCAGAGAAGCCTCCGTCCCCAGCCACGGTGAAGCCGGACAGGGCATGTGTCATAAGAGTGCCAGTGAGGCGCTTTAATCTAGTTTGTTTCGCTCCCTTTCCTGCCGCCTCACAAAAGAAGAGTCTCTCTGTTTACCGAGCCTCACCTGCCCTAAGGAGGTCAGCTCGAGGCGAAGTGAGCGGTGTAATGCAGACACTTTGTACGCCGCTTTCGAAACAAGATTACAGTTTACCGAGCAAAGTGACTCAACACCTTTCTGAAAGCATAAATGTCTGTGTCAGGATCTAACGCTATTTTTTCTGACATCTTTCTAGAGCTCACGTTCACCTGGGTCTTCAATGAGTACCCTCACTTTGTCCAGCAAGACAGCCGGCGCTTTGTGTCTCAAGAAACGGGGAATCTCTACATAGCAAAAGTGGAACCGTCCGACGTCGGGAATTACACCTGTGTGGTTAACAACACCATTACCAAGGAGAGGGTGTTCAGTTCACCAACACCTTTGGTTCTGAGAAACGACGGTAAGAAAGGTGTTTCAGAAACCACACATCGTAAGCTGTCTGTTAACATCAATGGGATTTTCACAGTCATTCTAAACCTTGTCTAAACAGTGTTTCATAATAATTTATACAGAATTAACAATGAATCATGGGTTCTTGTTCACTTTGAACATTCTTGAATACAGGGTTGTTGTCTTCCATTTGCATATTTGTTGCGACAGTGTCATTGATCGGATTCATTGATTGGCAGTTTTTCCATTAACTATTGATCATCTAACACTAGCAATTCATATTAAGGGTTCCCATGGGTCATCATGGAATATCTCTGGAATATCCTTTAATTTTAAAAGGCACTTCCAGACATTTCAAGTCAGGATTTTTTTTTTTCAAGTCATGTAATATTGGGTCATATAACTGGGAAAGTAAAATTTACTTTCCATTAATAAAATATATATTTTTATATCATTTTTGTTGGGGGCATTTGTTCACGTGTTTTGCCTATTGGCCAGTACCATGTTATTCCTTTACTATTTGGCAATCAGCAATCACTTAGATCAGGGATGCATTTGACCTAAGCCAGGGGTGCCCAAACTTGGTTCTGGAGGGCTGGTGTCCTGGAGATTTTAGCTCCACTTGCCGCAACACACCTGCACAGATGTTTCTAAAAAGCCTAGTAAGAGTTTGATGATTGTGTCTGATTGCGGTTGGAACTAAAGTTTGCAGGACACCGGCCCTCCAGGACCGAGTTTGGGCACCCTTGACTTAGGTCAAATACAGTCACCAGGCTGTACCTGTTATTATACTAATTAATAAATGGTTGTTTTGTGTCTGGTTAGTACTCAACACAACAGATATCTGTAATAGTTCCAGTAGCTCTTGGATATATCAGGAATTTAAACTGACAAGATTTTAAAATGCATGCAGATATTTTGTTTGTTGTTGCTAGAGTAATCGAGACATGGACAGCAAGGGTGTATGTCCACCAAAGTTTTTTTTTTTTTTCCAAGCTGAACATTTTTTGTGTTGTTGTCAATGGGTTGGATTTTTAAGAATGCCAGCAGTGTGGCGAGACACTGAGCATGTGTTTTACGCAAAGTGCTGAGCGCTCAGTGTTTTTGAAATGCTCCTGGTGGGTTGAAAGAGCACTGGTGGTTTTACCTGCACAAAAAAACAATTTGGTGGACACATGCCCTAAAGGCACTGCCCTCTTCTAGACAAGGGGCAGGCAAATTTGAATTTGAAGAGAGACACAAATGTGTGGTCTTTTTTGCTTCTGGCCAAAATGGGGCATTTATAGCTTTGCATAATACATTATTTGTGTTTGTGTCTATTTATTAACCTTGTTCAACCTGTTCAAAACTTTATTGTGATAAATTTTCGTCGCCTCAAGGTGGCTGACAGTGTATAATACATTAAAAATAAATATATATAAAACTATTTTATTTAATGAAGTATACATTTTTTTACAATCATTGAAGTTACATTTGCAAAACATATTGTTTTTACTCATCTACTGTCATTTACTATTATCTTTACACCAGATCTCACAGATTTTTAAAGTTTGTCTCACCTGGGTCATTAAATCATCCATCATTTTTCACGAGATCTTCATTCATAAATGTTAGATGCACATTTATGCCCATTAGGCACCCTAACCTGCACCCTTGACAATGCCTCCAAGAAAGCTGCATTACTATTTGAGAAGGATCCTGATTTGACTATTTGTGTTCCCTAAATCTTTAATAACGTGTCTGCGTATTTTTGGCACTGTCTTCACAGCTCTCCTTCTCATTGACAGGTCTTTGTGTTTTGCCATTTGTTGTTGTTTTGCTTGTATTTCTTGAGTACAAAGCTTGTATGTCGTAAATCATGAATGACAAAGCCGTATGCATCTGTGGTGTATTGTCTGCCCATGGCAGGAGCGATGGGAGAGTACGAGCCTAAAATAGAGCTTCATTTCCCAGACACCATTCCAGCTGCTAAAGGATCCACGCTGAAGCTCGAATGCTTCGCCTTGGGAAAGTAAGTCCGCTGTTTGTGCACCTGCGTCTGTCTGCGTCCTCACGCAAACTGTTGCCTGAGTTCACACCCTCTCTTAGCGCCATTTATTTTTATCCCACGATATGAAATACACCCAATTTGTGATCAGCACTTCAGGTTCATTCTTAATGCGATTTGCAGTCTGTCACGGAAGCTTTTTACAGAGGCCTTTTCACTAAAATGGCCTGCTTTGCAGAGAGCAATGACCCGTAAGATTTACTCCTTAAATAGTGTGGAAATAGAGCTCCATGCTTCTTTTCAAAGGCAGAGCAGAAGGGCTGTCATTTTAGAGAGAGGGGTAATGCAGGTTTTTTCAAAAAGCGGGAGATGATAGCTTTTCACACTATACAGGGAGTGCGTCACCCCAGATTCGAACGTGAATCAGATCCTTTTACACTCAGATTTTTTAATGGGGTGCAGCTTTGAAGAAATGAGGGAGGAAATGGATTTTCTTTTGCCATACATTATGGAGCTTCACTTCATACTGTAGCTGATAGAGAATGATGCTGAAAATGTCAGTGTCATGCATTTGATTGATTCCTAGGATATACATGAACTGATCGAAATAATTTTTTTATGCAATTCATCACTGTAGATGAAAAGTAATTAAGTTAGTAAGATTTTTTTTTAATGATTTGAAAAAAGTACCTTTTGCTTAACAAGTCTGCATTTATTAAAAAAATAAAAAGTAGTAATATTATTATCAGAAATAATCTTTAAATGCAGAATTTTTGCTGAAAAACATTATTATATTATATTATATTATATTATATTATATTATATTATATTATATTATATTATTCATTTATTTTCCTTCGGCTTAGTCCCTTTATTCATCAGGGGGCACCACAGCGGAATGAACCGCCAACTTATCCAGCATATGTTTTACACAGCGGATGCCCTTCCTGCAACCCAGTACTGAAAAACATCCATACAAACTCATTCACACACAAACACTACGGCCAATTTATTTTATTCAATTCACCTATAGCGCATGTCTTTGGACTGTGGGGGGAAACCGGAGCACACGGAGGAAACCCACGCGAACATGGGGAGAACATGCAAACTCCACACAGAAATGCCAACTGACCCAGCTGGGACTCAAACCAGCAACCTTCTTGCTGTGAGGTGACAGTGCTAACCACTGAGCCACCATGTCGCCTATATTATGTTATATTATATTACATTTTATTATATTATATTTTATGATATTATGTTATATTATATTATATTTTATTTTATTTTATTATATGATATTATATTATATTATATTATATTATATTATATTATATTATATTATATTATATTTACATACACGTATATGCCAGTAGCAATAATTATTAATACTAATTAATAATGAAAGTAAATAAATAAAAAACGTTCTTATTAGCAGAAAATTACTATAATATTGGCTTTTTTGTATTATATTTTTTGCAAAACAAAAATCTGACATCATTAAAAACATCAGTAAAAAATTAGACATCAAACGTATGTCTGATAATTTAATTGTTTGAATGGAAAAAGAAGAGCTGTAGAACATCGTCCAAGCAATGCCAAGGTCTTTGATTTTGTCCCTATGCACCAATGATTAAATACATTGAAAGCTTTGAATAATACTGTCTGCTAAGTGCAAAAAAGCAAGTGCTATATCTACACATATTAAAATGCAAAGCTTGGATGAAATGTACATCTCTTTGGATATAAGTCCTTGTGAAAAAAAATAAATCCTACAGTAGTTATGCCAAGGTCATGCATTTGACTCCATCTAATAAACACACTATTTAAAAAGTATATGTGCTTTAAAAAATGTTTGAAATCAATAAGTACTAATTGTGGCCTTATTCTGTTTAAACAGTCCGGTTCCTAGGATCAGCTGGAGAAGAACAAGTGACGTTTCATTCCCAAATAAAGTCAAACTGAAAAATTCCAATGCAATTCTGGAGATTCCCGGTTTTCAACAAGAGGACACAGGAACATATGAGTGCATTGCTGAAAACAGTCGTGGAAAAAATGCTGCAAGAGGTCGAGTGTCTTTCCATGGTGAGCTCTTCTTGATTTTTTTTAAGGTGTTTTTATTTAATAATTCTCTTTCTTTTATCTTTATTAAAACACATATCCTTTACATTTACAATACATTAACACCTTTGTCAGGATTTCATTGCTGGTATGCGTGTACTGTATAAAGTATGTGTGTATTTCTTCTGCCTCTAGAGGTGTTTGATTGGTATAAATATATATTTTTGACAGGTCATACTGTTGTTTTACAGATTGATGTTGCCATATGGCTCTAGTACCGCATTGAAACTGCAGTGATAAATCATTATATAGAAGTATTGGTTATATTATTCAAGTTGCTTATTAAGTGTTTTATAGAAATTTAGTTGTATTTATCCAAAAAAAAACATTATGATTTATGTTTCAGCTACTGAGAAAAATATATATAGCACAGGATAAATAATAATGGTTTACTTCATTTTGTGTCTGCAGGAGAATTTAATTCTCCAATTGTGTAAATAACAATTTATTATTATATGAAACATTCATTCATTCGTTTTCATTTCGGCTTAGTCCCTTTATTAATCTGGGGTCGCCACAGCGGAATGAACCGCCAACTTATCCAGCATATGTTTTACGCAACGGATGCCCTTCCAGTTGCAACCCATCACTGGGAAACATCCACACACACTCATTCACACGCATACACTACGGACAATTTAGCTTACCCAATTCACCTATACCGCATGTCTTTGGACTTGTGGGGGAAACCGGAGCACCCGGAGGAAACCCACGCCAACACGGGGAGAACATGCAAACTCCACACAGAAACGCCAACTGACCCAGCCGAGGCTCGAACCAGCGACCTTCTTGCTGTGAGGCGAACGTGCTACCCACTGCGCCACCGTGAGGCTTATATGAAACATAAAAATCGGCATGTGACACATTCTGGTCAATTTAGAAATATTGCTTTGTGAAAGAGAACCAAAATTGCAACATTTGTAACAGTTTTAATCCTGATTTTGGAACAGGGCTAATGATCTCCAGGTTTGAAAATGCAATAAAGTTTAATATGATTCAATAGCAGGTGTAAACTACTGGAGTGGCATAATTATGACACTTTTCCCATATCATTGTGCCACATTAAACTGCACACAACCCCGCTATGCCATGTGCAATAACTCACAGTGAGGACATGCCATAACTAGTGTCTCATTTGACTTGTGTCCTTGAGAGACATGACATTTCATGATTCACATGATTGTGACCTTCTGCAACGAGCAGCTCATTGTAGAAGGTCACAGTGGCATTACATGAAAAGTCAAGCTTAATTTGAAATGTATGGGATTGTTGTGGTATTAATGTTTTACCCTTTGTACCTGTAATGAAATATACAACATACATTCTGCTGGGTTTTTTTCTTCAGATTTTCTGTATTTTATGCCCCTTTTTTAATGTTAATATTGCATTTTAAAGTATGGGTTGCACTGCCAGTTTGGGGAACTTCCATTGAATAAAATCAATCAACAAATCAAATTGAAATTATAAGGTTGTGCTACAAAATACACTGTAAAAAATGCTGGGTTCCACACAATTCCTTCATGTTGTCCCAACACAAATCGATTAAGTAACTTAATTGTTTTTACAAATTTAAGTTAATTGAACAGAAAACAATTAAGTTTTCCCTTAAAATCTCAAGAATTGTGTTGATTCAGCTCATTAAAAATAAGTAGTTTGAACAAGCATGTATGTATCTACTTGAACAGTATGTATCTACTGTAAAGAAACAAACCAAAACATTACTTGTGTCAGCGCAAACAGTCTTTTTGGTATTAAAATGGTTTGTATTTATTAAACATACACAGAGAAGATTTAGCGCTGAAAAGTCATGAACACAGCTATGTTTGTGCCTGACCTTATTCAATCAGATGCAAATGTTATAGGAGGGGAGTATTTAAATGTATCACACAATGCTATTTACCTCTCTGATTACCTCTGAAATTATGGGCATTTCCACTATTAATTAATGCCTAAAATGCATGTCTTAAATGTTATGCTGTAAATGGCTGCATTTGTTGTTGAAGAGAATGCGTAGTATAAGGTTGAAAATTTTTCTACAAGTATTTATTTAAAAATGCCAGAGGAACACATGGTCCAAACGTATTGTTTGCCAAATGTGTTAAATATAATACGCTTCAGGATTAAATGATTACTTGAAACAAGCAACTAGGATGAGTCACGTAATACCAGCACAATCTTAGTTCCCTCAGACAGTGTGCGATCTGTTTTCCTTGTGCCTGAACTGTCTAAAACACAAACAGTACATCTTGTAGACATAAAAACACACATAAGTACAGTCAGATTTGGCTTATAAGCAAACGCAAGTCTTTCACCTATACATATAAATGTTTTTTTGTCATTGTCTTGTGTTTACTTACTTTAAGCTTGTCTATTTTGTGGATATAGCTTCACAATATAGCTTCTTTTATAAATTAACAAAAGAATGTATTAAGTCGGCTAACTTTGACATCATGAATATTATGATTATTCTCTTAGTACCCCCACATATAGTATTTGTCCAACATTTGTCTAAAGAAAATTGCGTCTGGTCAAAATAGATCACCCATACATTATGAGCATCGGCTTTGCTTATTTGCCACTTTGCTAATTTGCATTGCGCTTATTGCATTGGTCGATATGTAAATTAGTTGTTACATCTCTGTTCCTTCATTTGCGCTTTATAGATCACCTACAGACATTTCCAC
The DNA here is from genome assembly GCA_903798125.1 of Danio choprae. Classification (NCBI taxonomy): domain Eukaryota; kingdom Metazoa; phylum Chordata; class Actinopteri; order Cypriniformes; family Danionidae; genus Danio; species Danio choprae. The sequence goes on from CAIGQW010054109.1 coordinate 8,102,684, forward strand.
ACCCGTCAACGCTGTTTTAGATTTGTACTCTCGTGCAGATTTGTCATTTGGTAAATATCGCACTTGGTGTTTTAATGTGAATAATACAACCTCCTTGCATGGGATGTAGGAAAAAGGTGGATAATGAGTGCAATCTGCATGCCTGTCTGCTGTGAAACTCAAACACATTTCTGTAGGATAAATGAAAAAGATTGTTTGCCCCGCCGAAGTAGATTTTCTGTTCCGCTATTTAACATCCTGTGGAAAAACAAGCAGTTTGAAGAGCAGTGGATTGGTGTCAGTCTTAAAGGATTCGCGGGTCTTATCCTGTGACTTTTAAATGAACATTCGTAGGGAGAAATGCAATCATATGAATTGGTTAATTGAACTCAAGATGTGGAGTGGTTGCCAGTCGAAAGGATAATAAAGCTTCCAGAAGGAGGTCAAAGGATTTGTAGCATGTGGCTGTCGGGTGATAGAATTGACATACTCGCTGAGCGTCTCACTCCGGCGGTTAGATTCATATTCACATGGCTCTGGTGAAATGGGTCGTCTATTGTTTGTTTTTGTAGGAGCATCAAGCATGCAGTCGCTTTTATGCAGACTAGCGAGTGGGTGTATGGCGAGCCATTTTGAGGTGGTGAAGCGGCTTATGTGCTTCTCATATTGCAGCCTTTTCTGATAATCATAATTAATAATTCAAGGGTCACACTGCATGATTTGAGCTATTTGAGTGAATGTGGGCGGGGATTTGCTGGAAGAATCTGTATCCTTTGAGATCTGTAACCAATGAAGGAATAGACTGTATAAAAATAAAACTCTGTCATTTGCTAACCCTTGTTAATCTGATTAATAGTATTTGTTGACACACAACGAATTATTTAGTTTAATATAAATGAAGTACACTGTTTTAACATTTTTTTTAAATATGAGAAAAAGATCATAAAAATGTAACAAAATCAGTTAATGTTAAAGCATTATTTTAATATACATACATTGCATTTTTCATTAATAATTTGAGTGTTCATTTTTTTTTATTTTACATTTAAATGTTTAACAAAATTACTAAAATGTAACAAGAATTTATTTGTGACTATGTTATTATGTTATGTTATATCATTTTCCCGGCCTCACAGTGGCGCAGTGGGTAGCACGTTCGCCTCACAGGAAGAAGGTCGCTGGTCGCTGGTTCGAGCCTCGCCAGTTGGCGTTTCTGTGTGGAGTTTGCATGTTCTCCCTGTGTTGGCGTGGGTTTCCTCCGGGTGCTCCGGTTTCCCCCACAAGTCCAAAGACATGCGGTATAGGTGAATTGGGTAAGCTAAATTGTCCGTAGTGTATGAGTGTGAATGGGTGTGTATGGATGTTTCCCAGAGATGGGTTGCAGCTGGAAGGGCATCCGCTGCGTAAAACATATGCTGGATAAGTTGGCGGTTCATTCCGCTGTGGCGACCCCAGATTAATAAAGGGACTAAACCGAAATGAAAATGAATGAATGAATATAATTTTCCCAGTGATGGGTTGCAGCTGGAAGGGCATCCGCTAGATAAAACATATGCTGGATGAGTTGGCGGTTCATTCCGCTGTGGCAACCCCAGATAAATAAAGAGACTAAGCCGAAATGAAAATGAATGAATATTATGTTATATTATATTATTCATTCATTCATTCATTTTCATTTCGGCTTAGTCCCTTCATTAATCTGGGGTCGCCACAGTGGAATGAACCGCCAACTTATCCAGCATATGTTTTATGCAGCGGATGCCCTTCCAGCTGCAACCCATCTCTGGGAAACATCCATACACACTCATTCACACACATACACTACGGACAATTTAGCTTACTCAATTCACCTGTACCGCATGTCTTTGGACTTGTGGGGGAAACCGGAGCACCCGGAGGAAACCCACGCCAACACAGGGAGAACATGCAAACTCCACACAGAAACGCCAACTGACCCAGCCGAGGCTCGAACCAGCGACCTTCTTGCTGTGAGGCGAACGTGCTACTCACTGCGCCACTGTGAGGCCCATATTATATTATATTATATTGTATTATATTATATTACATTATATTATATTATACATTCATTTTCTTTTTGGTTTAGTCCCTTTGTTAATCTGGGGTCGCCACAGCGGAATGAACCGCCAACCAATCCAGCATACGTTTTACACAGCGGATGCCCTTGCAGCTACAACCCATCACTGGGAATCATTCCTACACAATCTTTCACACACATACATTATGGACAATTTAGCTTACCCAATTCACCTATACCGCATGTCTTTGGACTTGTGGGGGTAAGCTGAGCACCTGGAGGAAACCCACGCGAACACAGGTGGAACATGCAAACTCCACACAGAAATGCCAACTGACCCAGCCGAGGCTCGAACCAGCGACTTTCTTGTTGTGAGGTGCTACCCCCTGCGCCACTGTGACGCCCTATATTATAAAATATTTTTTTATATTATAATGTATTATATTATATTAATTAAATTTTGGGTTATTTTATTTTAGTCAATTATATGAATTTATTATTACTATAATTTATTAGATTAATAAAAAAATTTAATTAATTAATTAATTTTTCAATTGTCTATATGTTTTGTGTTATTATTTTTTCTTCAGGATAAAATCACAAATTATAATATACCCTTTTCCTCCTTAAAAATATATTTTATTTTCAAGTAACTAAAATGATTCATAAAAATGATATTAGTTCCCCTTAATAAACATGGCTTTACCAACTTAAACTTTTGAACAGAAATATATAACTTTAGTTTAATTGTATGGGAACAAACAACCAGGCTTCTGTTACACACACAGGGAGAAAAAAAAAATTGGTTTGAAGTGACCCTAAGGGTGAGAAAATTATGACAGATTTCTCATTATTGGCTGAACTTTTACTGTAATTGTTTCTGTCATCAAGGCCTTTCAATACATTAGCCTTGAGTAATACACATGGTTTTAATATGCAAGTGTAACATTTCACATGTCTGAATCTGTCCATCACTGACCATTGTTTGATTTATGATTTGCTCTATTTCCATAGCCACACCTCATTGGCTGCAGACGATGACAGACACAGCCATGTCTATTGAGGAGAATCTTTTTTGGGAGTGCAAAGCCAATGGAAAACCAAAGCCCTCCTACAGCTGGCTGAAGAATGGAGAAACTCTTATATCTGAGGTAAGTCTAAAACATCCTAATAAGACTAGAGATGTAGTATGAAAACTGAATATCATTAGCATTAAAACATTTATCAATATTATTATAGTTTGCTTAAAATTAGCTGAAAATGTTCAAAAAGAACGGATACACAAAAGTATTTAACCACGTTTTTTTTTCTGAAAATGAACAAGTGACAAATGAAATTAACAGCTATACACAATTTAATAAAAAAAGTATAATAAGTACATACAGTACATCAAAGATCATGCATACAAGTAAATCTATGTGTTATACATTCTGTTATGTGGCATGTTTTTACTACAATGAGCTCTACAGCAATGCTTTATAACACAAGAATCATATTTGTTTCTGCTGAATCTCTCTGGACTTGCTCTTTCACTTTATTAATTTTTTAATAAAAAAATTGCGCTTCAGTTATTTAAAGGGATAGTTCACCCAAAAATAAGAATTTTCCTCACCATTTACTACTAAGTGGTTCTAAAATTGTATGAATTTCTTTCTTCTGTTGAACATTCATTCATTAATTTTCATTTCGGCTTAGTCCCTTTATTAATCTGGGGTCGCCACAGCGGAATGAACCGCCAACTTATCCAGCATATGTTTTACGCAGCGGATGCCCTTCCAGCTGGAACCCATCTCTGGGAAACATCCATACACACTCATACACTATGGACAATTTAGCTTACCCAATTCACCTATACGGCATGTCTTTGGACTTCTGGGGGAAACCGGAGCTCCCGGAGAAAACCCACGCCAACACGGGGAGAACATGCAAACTCCACACAGAAACGCCAACTGACCCAGCCGACGCTCGAACCAGCGACCTTCTTGCTGTGAGGCGAACGTGCTATCCACTGCACCACCGTGAGGCCCATCTGTTGAACAATGTCGTAATTTTTAAAAAAAACATTTTGCCATTGACTTTAGTAGGAACAAAAGTCAATTTTTTCAGCATCCATTAATATATCATCCTTTGTGTTCAACATATGGAAGAAACTCAAACAGGTTGGGAACAAGTGTAGAGTATATAAATGTTGGAGAAATTTTCAATATTGGGTGAACTATCCCTTTAATGGTTCGAGCATAGAATCAGACAAATTCTACATTTAAATAAAAGACTTTTAAAATTAACTTTTAATCTTTTAAAACATTCATCTTCAATTCATTCAGGTTCATGCTGCAACTTCATTATTTAGTGAAAATCTGTGTGATAGGTGTATAATAGTTGTATATTCTTATTTTTACATTATTAAATACACTTCTTATTGTAAATAAAAGCAGAGAATGTTTGATTTTTTCACAATGATGCCTTTTGTACATTGTCTTATCTTTTGGGTGTCATTTCTTGAAAATGAAACAGCTTTAAAGAAAATTCAATAATAATAATAATAACCGTCAGAAATGTATTGTAAATATTTAGAAATGAAAATTATTTCATCCCTAAGTGAGACTGAAATCTTAATTTGCAGTTATTGTAGTTCAAGGTCAGTGCAAACATTAATTCTCATCGTTGGCATAAAAGCAAAGACAAAAAAAAAAAGAAGTCAATAGCTGTTTAAGTAGGAGAGACTCCCATCAACAAACATCAGCGGTTATAAAGCAGCAGAAAGCCTCCATTAGAAGTGACCTGCATTGAGGCCGAGCGTGACCTGCTCTCCATCACACATCATGTCAGTCTCTCCATCTGACTCTTTGTGCTGAGTTCAGCCCTTAAGAACAGCCCATAGGCTTCAATGTCTGCTGCGCCATTAGCAGAACCATCAGCTCAACACTTCTCTACCTGTCTCACATGCTTTTCCGACTGAACGCCCATGCCAAATGAATTGGCCATTAGTATTTCAACATTTCTTTTCTGTTCATTGGAGCAGAGGGTCAGCGTTTTCGCACTTTCTAATTTGTAACCTCCTCTAGCCGCTGCAAAGCCTTCCTTCGCCGTTCAGCATGATGGACTTTTAGTTGGTGTGTAGCATTTTTGTAAAACATTATTCAGGTCAGCAGAATGGTATAGGAGGGATATTGCAGTTAGCTAAAACTATGAAATTAAACACACACACACACGTACGCGCACACACACACACACACACACAATCTCTTTCTCTCTCTCTCTCTCTCTCTCTCTCTCTCTCTCTCTCTCTCTCTCTAAATAACACTAAATTGTAGGAATGCACAACATATTTGTTGAATTTTTGACAAACTTGTATCACTCAATTTCTGTTCATTTACATTATGGCAATTTTTTAAATGAATATTATTTTAATACCATATATTATGTAGCATGAATGACTAAAAGAGCTGTTAAAATGATTGGTTGTAGATTTTGACAAAATAGTGCTGGATTTTATTTAGACTTTTAGAATTTATCGAAATAATCTTTACATTTCATTAACAGCTTTTTTTTTTCAAAATGTTTTTAACATGCATTTTAGTTGTATTATTGTTTTAGTTAGGGAATAATTAAACTAAATCCAAATGTTAAACTAAATTAAACTGTGGTGAGGGGGCGGGGCAGAGACCCGTGGGAACGGAATGAGGCTGTGGCGTAAGTGAATACACCTGCAGCACACACCGGCCTCGAATCCCACGAAAGGAGCTCTGGACTATAAGAGGAGAACCGACGCATCTTAAAAAATGATATTTATTAATAAAAGGGACGGCAGCTCCTCACGGAGACTGCTGTCTAAACCAAAACAAACAAAACATAACTGTCCAGGCCTGGACCTCCCTCAGCTTCCTCTGCCATCGTTCCTCCTCTTATAGTCCAGAGCTCCTTCAGTGGGATTCGAGGCCGGTGTGCACTGCAGGTAAATTCACTTACGCCACGGCCTCATTCCGTTCCCACGGCTCTCGGCCCCACCCCCTCACCATATAAACTAAACCCAAATCCAAAAATGTTGAGCTGAAACTTAAATCAAAAAAATAAATCAAGGTGAACTAATTTAAGTTATTATTATGTATATACAGTGGTGTAAAGTAACAAATTACAAACACTTAAATTACTGTAATTGAGTAGTTTTTCTCTGAAATTGTAATTTACTAAGTAGTTTTTAAAATGTGTACTTTTTTTCTTTCCCTTGAGTACGTTTTTAGTGCTGTATGGGTACTTTTACTTCAAACTGCAGTCACTACTTTATTTTTACTATTTTAAAATAAAATAAAATAAAATAAAATAAAATAAAATAAAATAAAATAAAATA
>CAIGQW010054109.1:8113969-8125076 GCA_903798125.1 Danio choprae
TATAATATAATATAATATAATATAATATAATATAATATAATATAATATAATATAATATAATAACATACTCACAAAAAATCCCCTCTCCTGTCCTCAATATAATTTTCAATCATGTTAATCTTTTTAACTGCTGTATTATTTTGCATAAAAGATTAGCTTTTAATAATGTTAAACTATTTATTGATGCGTTTTATTATATTTATTTCGACATCTCAGAACAGTGCATTTCAGTATCATAATGCAAAATAATTAATAATAGTTCAATGTGGCTTGTCCAATCAAGTCTTATATTATTAATGAATGCAATTATTACTGTATTTTTTGCATACATCTTGCATAAAATAACGTTTTCTGTCATGCTAAACTATTTATTAATACATTTGATTAATTAGTAAATTATATTTATTTCGACATCTCAAAATACATTTTTATTGATTTCAGTGCATTTCAGTATCATCATGCAAGCCTATTTAATACATTAAATATTTTATTACTTGCATAAATCACGAATAAAATAATAGCTTTTAATAATTTTAAATGACTAATTAATGCATTTTATTGTTGAGTATAACACATCTTTGGTTGCAGTGCAACCAAGTATTACAATGCAATCCTTATATTATTACTTAATACATTAATTACTTTATTATTTGTATAAATCTTGAATAAATAAATAGCTTTCAATAATTATTCAACCTTTTTTGTAAATGTATTATTGAGTGAATTATTATATTTATTTTGACATTTCAAAATACACTTGGCTGCAGCGCATTTCAGTATCATAATGCTGAATAATTAATTACAGTTCAAATCTGGCTCATGATACATTAATTTACTATTCATTACTGTATTACTTGCATAAATATGGATTAAAATTCATTTTAATTTATTAATTATAAATTAATTGCTTTTAATCATTTCTAACTATTTATTGATGCATTTTATTATAAAGTAAGAAATGATATTTATTGCAGCTCATAATGCAAAATAATTATGCAGCCTACTCCTTTTGGATGATCCTTCGTGTCAGGATCATGTCTATGATGCCTTAAAAATGCTGCAGCCGCCGGCGGCAGCTCACTGGGTTTTTTTTTTTTGAAGAAGAAGAAGAAGAAGAAGAAGAGTGATTGTCTGGTTATATTCCTGGTCACAGAAGATGTTTTCTCACTTCAGCTTGTATCCCAGAGCTAAACTGACAGACTGTGTTGGCACTGTTACTAACAGAGCCCACGAGGATCAGCCAGAGCCCCAGCAGCACAGAGATCACAGTGGGTGAGAGCGTGGTGCTGCCCTGCCAGGTGACTGCCGATCCAGCCCTGGACGTGGCCTTCTCCTGGGCCTTCAACGGTCAACCCATTGATTTCCATCAGGACGCCGACCACTTCGAGCGAGTGGGAGGGGTGAGTTTTGTGGTTTTAGGGTGATTTTGCAACCTCAGCAACCCTCATCCCACACCACCACCTCCAAACATGAAACATTTATAGGGAACAGGATTTTCCTTGTTGTTTTTTTATGCAGGCATAGTCAAACGTTCACAAATCATTTATGGAAGCCTGAATAGAAAAAAAGAGACTCTTAAAGCTATAGTAACAAGCAGAGTCTGATGTAATGTAAAGTGTGTAATGTATCCATGTATAAGATAAGTTACATTTAAGTTCACAAGCAAAAATGGAAATATGCCAAAATGTGTTGATATAAGCTAGACAATATTTCTGCAAACATTTGTGTAATACTTTGGAGTATTAGCATAATGAAGACATACACAAAGACAGAAGATAAATCTTCAGTGAATTGTTGTGTTTTTGCTATTTATGAATGCAGAGTGTCGAAGATAAAAACGTACTACTATGAAATATTTTGCTTAGTTGCGATGAATCTGCTTGATCACCATTATTTTGCATTGCTAGTATCTGACTCTGATTTAAACTAATAGAGTAGAAGTGACAATTGTGTTTAAAATGGATTTTGAAGCAGAAACTAGTAGTTATAATAAGATAAGTGTTACATTTCTTACACATTTAAGATGTCTGGCCATTGAAAATGCATCAGGTGTGCTGGCCAATCAGAGCACTTTGAGATTTTTAGGGAGAGGAGCTTGTAGAAACTGGAACTCAGTCAGAGTATTTCCAACGATATCTCACACCAATTCATAATCTTTTGATTTAGTGGCTAATTTGTATGAATTTCTATGATCTCATTCGTACATTTTAGCATAATTTGCTAATTTCCCAATGGCGGTTGGGTTTAGGGGTGGGGTTTGGTTTGGTGTCATGCCTCCTTTAAAAAAACATTGTACATTTTTGTACGACTGAACTCATAACTGAACCCACTAAACTGACAAAATGTAAAATAGTTGTGTTTCCTCATGAGATCGGGCTGGTATTTCAGACAGACTGGAAATAGACGTGCTGTTATAATGTACATGAAAATAATGCTTTTGAATATTAAGACATAAAAATGAGCAGAAACGGTAATTTAGGAGCGGAAACGGTCTTAGGAGCTTACCAATTTTGGTAAGAAGCATTACACCTCTGACTCACTATAGGGGTAATTGGCCAATCACAATGCACTGGGTTGCTTGAGCCTTTTCAGTCAGAATAGAGGTTCTGCTGTAAAGTACATTGTGTGAACATGCTACACTCCAAAAAAAAGAAAAAAAAAGAAAAGACGTTTGCTATTTGTTTAAACTACTTATACAAAATAAGCTGAAACAACCTAATTCTTTAGTTTTTTGGGGACAACTTAATTGTTTTATGTTTAATGAACTTTTGTAAAAACCTAATGTTAACTTAATTTGTTCATGTTGTCCCAATACAAATTGATTTTGTGAAACCCAGCATTTTTACAGTATATGTTTTTAACCATTAAAGTATACAGTAATAATCTGTTCTAATATACCTAATAAACTAAATAATGACTTTTGATTGGCTGTTTAATTAAAATGATCTAAATCTTGTCTGACAGAAGTATATGTCATAAAAATAAACACAAGTGTCTTTTTAAAGGAAATGTTCCCACAAAGAGACAATTCGGTCATCATTGATTCTCCCCTGACTTCTTCCAAACATGTTTAAGTTTCTTAATTCTCTTGAACACAAAAGATGATATTATTTTGGAAACCGGTAGCCACTGACTTACAAACTATAGTACTTCCTACCCTACTATGGCTGTCAATGGCTAATTTGAATGTCAATATTTTCATTTGTGTTCAACATTAAAAAAGAAACCATAAAGATTTGGAACCACTTGAGGGTGAGTAAATGGTGAGCAAATGGTAATTTTAGGTGAATTATCTCTTTAATAAAGCACAAGAAATTTAGCATGAAGAATCTGAACAATAAAATGTTAATACAGAAGGTGTTTTATAGAGTGTGTTATATATATATGTGTGTGTGTTATTAAGCTCATCAGTTTAATCAAGCCAAAGAACAATAGATGCACAGTAATAAAGACTTTGTATTGAGTACATCTTGAAAAACAATCACTTGAAGGGCTAACTGGGTTTCATCTGATGGTTGTGCTTCACAAGCTATTTGGAGTTTGAATGCTCTCTTTCTCAATCAGAATTGTCTGCCATTATGTCTGCAGTTTGAAATAGGATTCTTGAGATGAATTTTGCCTTCTTGTCGTGGGTCGTTCTGTTGTTGACCTACATTGAATGCGAATGATTCCGTGTGTATGGCAAACAGCTGGTGTCTGCAGAGTGAACCAGGGAAACAGGCCAGATCAATTAAGAGTCTTGTTCCCATTTTACCCTTCCGCTTTCACAGGGCATTTTACATTACAGGGAAGATCGTTCCTTATTGGCGCAAAACTGAATTGAATTGAATTTTTTCTTTTGGTTAAGATATTTTCTTAGTCGGATGGGAGCTGAAACTGAATAATATACAACTTTTGATTAAGATAGGTAATTTAACAGAAAATATTATATTATATTATATTATATTATATTATATTATATTATATTATATAGTCACCAGACACTTTATTAGGTACACCTTACTAGTACTGGGTTGGACCCCCTTTTGCCTTCAGAACTGCCGTTATCCTCCGTGGCATAGATTCAACAAGGTACTGGAAATATTCCTCAGAGATTTTGGTCCATATTGACTTGACAGCATCAAGCAGTTGCTGCAGATTTGTCAGCTGCACATCCATGATGCGAATCTCTACTTCCACCACATCCCAAAGTTGCTCTATTGGATTAAGATCTGGTGACTGTGGAGGCCATTTGAGTACAGTGAACTCATTGTCATGTTCAAGAAACCAGTCTGAGTTGATTTGCGCTTGATTTGCGTTATCCTGCTGGAAGGAGCCAACAGAAGTTGGGTACACTGTGGTCATAAAGGGATGGACATGGTCAGCAATAATACTCAGGTAGTCTGTGGCGTTAACACAATGCTCAATTGGTACTAATGGGCCAAAGTGTGGCTAGAAAATATCCCCCACACCATTAAACCACCATCACCACCCTGAGCCATTGATACAAGGATCAAGACTCATTAGACCAGACAATGTTTTTCTAGTCTTCTATTGTCTTTATAGCCTGTGTTAATTGTAGCCTCAGTTTCCTTTTCTTACCTCACAGGAGTGGCACCTAGTGTGGTCTTCTGCTGTTGTAGCCCATCTGCCTCAAGGTTTGACGTGTTGTGCGTTCAGAGATGCTCTTCTGCATACCTTGGTTGTAACGAGTGGTTATTTGAGTTACTGTTGCCTTTCTATCAGCTCGAACCAGTCTGGCCGTTCTCCTCTGACCTCTGGCATCAACAAGGCATTTGCGCCCACAGAACTGCCGCTTACTGGATATTGTGCATGAAAATCCCAGTAGATCAGCAGTTTCTGAAATACTCAGACCAGCCCGTCTGGCACCAACAACCATGCCACGTTCAAAGTCACCTAAATCATCTTTCTTCCCCATTCTAATGCTTGGTTTGAACTGCAGCAGACTGTCTTGACCATGTCTACATGCCTAAATGCATTGAGTTGCTGCCATGCGAATGGCTGATTAGAAATTTGCATTAACGAGCAGTTGGACAGGTGTACCTAATAAATTATCCAGTGAGTGTATGTTATTATGTTATTATATTATATGTTATTATATTAAAAATATATATATGTATTAGTATGATTCAACAAATGAAGCAAATAAAAAAAACATATGCTGCTTTTCTTTTCTTTTTTTTTTACCTTTTTTATATATATATATATATATATACATTTGAATATTGTTATAATATTATTTATTATAAAATCCATACAATATATTTATGCATATACTGTACATTAGATTAGTCAGTAGCCAAATCTTGAGCTAATCTAGCAAAATAACTTACAATAACAGTCCATCTTTTATATATGGAATTTTGTAGCTTGTATTTTATTTGTATTTATTTGCAAAATTTCAATGTTTTATTATATGCATTTAAATGTATCATATTTCTATTTCTAAAGATGTTCAATGACTAAAATATTATTTTAATAAATGTATCTGTTTAATAAATCTGTTTTGTTCAAATGCACCAATATATATTACCTATATTCACTGGGAAATATATAAACAAAATGTTAATTTTAAAAATGGGGTGTACTAATTTATGCTCCTTTTAAACACCCTTTGCACCTATGTTCATAATCTAGTTCCAGGTCCCTCAAACCCACAGTCAGACCCTGTATTTTCACTGCTGTGTGATTCCAGCTAATGTAAAGTTCATAAACGGGTCTTTTCTCAAGGGCAATAACAATGACATTGACATATGCAGATGTGAGTTATAATGAGATATGCTTTTCATGGATTCACACTTTCTCTGCTCCCAAAGATTATGCTAGCCCCTGATGAGCGCATTACCATAATTAAACATCAGCCCCTCATAGTCTTTCCATCCAATAACTGCAGGTCTAAAGCACTGAACAGGCTCTTGTATTGATATTGATTCAGTTTAAGGCATTTTCAAGCCATTTGAATTGAGTCTGATTGAGAGGTTTTTGAGAGTGTGGAGAGCGTCAAACTCTTTCATGTAGTATTACAGTAGAGCAGTGATCTGTGGTTTGGGGTTTGTATGCAGACCACTGGAGACATCAGTGTGATATCCTGGATTTAGCTTGTATGAATGTCTGGGTATATTTTATTTAAAAGCCAGAGAAGCACAGAGGTAAACTGTGTTGGCAAATATATTTTAAATTCATCTTTAACTTTCAAGTTAAGCTAACGATAGTTTAATTAATATGTAATAAATTTTATAGAGGAACAATTGTCTAAATATTAGTTAAAATTATTATTTATACAAATGCATTTTATAAATAAATATTTGATTATTTTTAACCACATGAGCACTGTAATGATATTTATAAGGAGAAATTGTCTAAATATTAGTTAAATTCATATTTACACAAGTTTTTTTTTATAAATAAATAAATATTTGTTTATTTTTTTAACCACATGAGAACTACAGAGATATGGATAGGAAAATCAAAAACAAATAACAGGTTTTTATTATTATTAATTTAATACAATAAAATTTTGGAATAATTTTATTATTTTTCATTATTTTATTTTATTTGTGTACCTTAATATTTTTTCTTATAAGTTATGTCTATGATTTTATTATATACAACTATTTAAAACTAGAAATATTTTATTTTATAGGGGAAAAATTGTCTAAATATTAGTTAAAATTATTATATATACAAATGCATTTTATAAATAGTTAAATAAATAAATAAATATTTGATCATTTATTTTTAACCACATGTACAGTACAGAGATATTGATCAAAATTAGTTAAATTAATATTTACAAAAATGTATTTTATAGGTGTCATGGTGGGGCAGTGGGTAGCAACATATGCTGGATAAGTTGGCGGTTCATTCCGCTGTGGCCACCCCTGATTAATAAAGGGACAAAACCAAAATTGAGTGAATGTATTTTATAATTAAATAAATAAATGTGTTTATTTATTTTTAACTGCAGCAGTATGGATAAATCAAAAACAAATAACATGTTTTATTATTATTATTATTTGAATACTATTATATTTTGGAATTAATTTATTGTTTTTCTTTATTTTATTTGATTAATTTAATTTAATCTTTTTTTCTTATAATTTATTTTTATGATTTCATTATATACAATATAATTATTTTAAACTACAAATATTTTAATATGCAAATGAAAGCTTAAAAATAAATTACAGTTTAATTGAATTATTATTTAATTTAAGTGCCATTTGTGCTGACCTGTGATTTATGTGAAAATCTGAAACAGTAGTGACTCTCTGACTTGACTCTTGCTTTTGCTTTGCACATTTTACCTGGTCCTGCTTTATATAACTGTGGAGTAATTAGCATTGTCTTGCCAATTAGCTGCAGTGTGTGCGTGCGTGCGTGCGTGTGTGTGTGCGTGCATGAGCTCCTGTGTGTTTTCATGAGCTGGATCTGAATGAATCCTGCAGGCCACTCACAGACAGACACTGTTTATTTAGGTCTACTTGTATCCCAAAGCACTGTAGCTGGTTTGAAAGTGTGGGAAGAGTGTCTGAGTTTGCAGAAATCTGCCTGCCTCAGCTTGATTTAGGTGATAATTACATAAGAAAACAGCACACCAGACAGCAGACACTTATTCCTGTTGGCCCTTTGATGCTCAACCTACATTAACACTGCAGCTCAAAGTGCCCCAAATCTGATTTTGTTTTTCTTGCTTGTGACATATTTGTTTTTGTGGATGACCATGTTACATGTCAAAGTTAAGTTTTCATATTTCATATTCCCCAAGCGTTGATTAATGAAGAGTTTGTTTTTTCTCAACACATTTTTTAATTATTTTACAAGATACTAGTATTTAGCCTAAAGTCCAATTTAAAGGCTTACCTAGGTTATTATATTGACTACAAGTTAGGATAATTAGGCAGGTTATTGGATAACAGTCTTTTGTACTGTAGACAAAAAATAATAATAATAATAATAAATACTAATATTGTCCTTAATTTTTTTATTTAATTATTTTATTTATTTTTTGTTTTGCAACTGATTTTATTACAGCCAAACTAAAATAAATATATAGAAAAATATACATAATAATATAAAAGAAAACACATATATTATAGTATATATTATAGGAACAAGTGTGAAAATGTCCTTGGTCTTAAAAAGAATGAAAATGTTACAGGAGGGCTACTTCATCTGTATTTTGAAATTTTCTTAAAGTCTTCATAGTCCAGCTTATAAATATATAAAACATATAATGTATTTAATATATTTAAATCAATAAAAAATGTAATAAATAAATAAACAATGTTCCATCTTACTTCATTATAACATATATTTGTGCAAAAATGATCAACATGCTTATTCTGACCTGTACTTACTAACATTTACAAAAGAATATGTGCTTGGATCCTGCCTCTTTTATAGTACCTGTCTGAAACACTCTTTCATTCATTTGTGCACATACTGCCACAATTTAATATCACACACCCCAAAATACAGAGATTATGATCTGAATCATGAATCATGTTATAAATGATAATGCATGTTGTAACAGCATAAACAATTCATTATTACAACTCCTTTCCATTATGTCTCCAACAGAGCTTTTCTGGTGATCTTATGATTAGAAACATCCAGCTCAATCACGGAGGAAAATACGTGTGTCTTGTTGACACCGACGTCGAGAGCTTGTCTGCTGACGCAATATTGGTTGTTAAAGGTAGGAACAAATCTCACGTCATTTTACACATCTACTTGCACCATTTTCACCTGTTGACATATATTTACAACCTTAGAAGAGCTCCTCGCGAGGTGTGTATTTCAACGAAGGGCCACTGCTAATGTTGCAAGAGTTCAGACAGTGCTAAATGTGTCACTTGGGATGCTTTATGGAGCCTGGTGCTTTTTTTTTTTGGTGAGTCACATTGGTATTCATGGCCATTTCACATCACGCTTCTGTCCCAGGTGTTTGGAGAGGAGTTGTTTATCATAGAGGATGTCTTTAATTGGCTCATTTACACATCGGCTAAGCAGCACGACGGGCCCCAGAATGCAGTGCAAATGAAGAGAAAACATTTAAATGGCAGAGAATTATTTGGAGCAGAAATGCGAATCATTTAGTCGCGCGTATGCAAGTAAACACACATACAGTGGCCTGCGCTAATATCATCATCCTTGGCAAATGTGAGCAAAGAAGGCAGTAATACAAAAATGTCTTTATTGTTTTAATGTGTCGTATATAAGTTTTTGACTCTTTTAAAGCATACATAATACCATATTTTTTGCAAATGTTTAAGAAACATGTTACGTGAACGTACTTGTTTATCAGAAAAGGAACGATACTGTCAGTTATTTTCCTTTGAAAATGTGCATTCTGTGTCAATATTTCTGTTTTTGTTTGGCCTGTATGACTCCATCCACTGCTAGTTTACCCAATTATATTGTGAGACCCTTGGTTGCCTTGGTGAAAAACAGTGTATTTGATTCTAGTCATAAAGGTTGCCTCCATGCACATGGCCGCTGCGTCAAATTGAGACACAGATGCAGAGGTATAAAATCCACATAAGGTGGTTTTAGTTTACAAACAATACAAATATTACAATAGTAAACATTAGCTGTGAAGTTTACATTGTAATGCTGGGTTCAAACCCGGAGCACCATGTCACTTGCTCTAGTTTACTCATGGGATGTTTTTCACCTCAAGCTAATTTTCGGCTCGAGTAGAATTACGATATTTGAATTTGTATGGAAAATATGATCGAGGTTGATTTCTGCCACCAAGAGGAAATGTGTCTATTTAAAAATACTACGATATGGGACATACTCATTATTTTTATAATATTTAGGACAAATAGTATGCTAACTGGATGCAGATTTAACGTTACATCATATTTATACTTCTGTGAAACAGGAGGTAATGGTTAAATAATTGTATGTTCCTAGTCTCCAAGGTGTAAAAAAAAAAAAAAAAAGGTCAAATACATATACAAATATACTTCAAAAAATAGTTAATCATCTTAATTCATTGGGCTGTCAATAACAAATAGATTTAAATATTGTTTTGTTGATGTTGCTTGCATATACACATATACAGTACATATACAGTTTCCGTCTTTTGTGATTTACAAGTGTTTTAGTTTATCAACAGTTGTGAATTGCATTATGGGATGTTGATCTATGCTCTGTTGACTCTTGATGCAAAAAAATAACTCTACAGTTTAGCAAAGTGACATTTATTGACATTTTAGTAGTTTGAAATAATAAAATGTATATAAAATAATATATAGAGAAATAAGTCTGGAAATTAACAGAAAATGTACTGGCAACTTATTACAAGGTTTTTGTACCATAATATACAACACCAACCCAGACAATATATCACTATAAACTATATAAAAAATATATATATTTGCTCATATTTATAAAGAGTGCCAAACTGCAAATATTAGTGGACACACTTTGTTGGCCTTGCTTAAACTCACAAAGCATGCTCCAACACAAAATACTTGCCATGTCTAACAGCACTCCTAGATAAATAGTGAGAGAGTTCCATCAATATGCAGAATGCATGGGCCAAATTTAATGTTTGAGCAGGTGCAGAGTATAATCAAACTCTCCTAATGAATTGAATTCCTTCTGGGCGGTGTGATGGAGTCAGGTCCCCCCAGTCCTCCAGATCTGGTAGTGGTCGAGGAGGTCACAGACAGCACTGCCCAGCTGTCCTGGAGCCCCGGCCAGGACAACGGAAGCCCCATTACTGGATACGCCATCCAGGGCAGGACTCCCTTTACTGTCGGCTGGCAAGCTGTCGACACAGGTACTTCAGACATCATAGATATGTGCATTGTGGAATAAACTGCCAACCTCTATCAGAACTGCATTTATCTAAATGTCTAATGTCTTAAACCTTAGTCTATGTAACCTGTTTTGTTATGTTTGTTGGCTGCCATTGTTATGTCATTGATCGTTATGTCAGTTGCTGCCTTGTGTTTTTATCTGTTTTTGCTTTGACTCTTATACCTCTTGGTCTTTTTTGATTGGTAGTTGTGTAAAAGTGCTTTATAAATAAAGAGAGAGAGAGAAAGAAAGAAAGAAAGAAAGAAAGAAAGAAAGAAAGAAAGAAAGA
>CAIGQW010054109.1:8129487-8142403 GCA_903798125.1 Danio choprae
ATTATTATTATTATTATTATTATTATTATTATTATTATTATTGAAAGGGTGTTGTAAGTAGTTTTAGTTGATATGTGGTTGATATGGTATTACTATGTAGCTGCATGTAAAATTTGTCAGTATTATTGATATTTTGATTTCAGATATACTTCATTTTAAATAAGAAAACAAACTGTTTTCTAGTTTTATACATTTTGCAATTTTTATATACTTTGAATATATTACAAAGGTTTTCAAGCACATTGCTACAGTACATTATAATGGCAATGGCACAGTACATTAGAATGTGCCCTGTATGATTTATTTGGCAAACAAAAAAAAGAATGACTGTCATGCATTTTTAATTTGCCATATTTATACTTAGTCACTGTCCTTTAAACCGTTTCACCCATTTGCCATCAATATATTTAAAATATAATACAATTTGGTATGATCAAATATTCTTTTATATATATAAAAATATATATGCTGAATGATGGTAGAGGATTAATTAACCTAGTTAAGCCCTTAAATTGCACTTTGAGCTGAATACTAGTAAATATCTATTAAAAAATATCTAGTAAAATATTATATACTGTCATCATGCCAAAGATAAAAGAAATAAGTTATTAGAAATTAGTTATTAAAACTATTATGCTTAGAAATGTGTTGAAAAAAGTCTTTCCATTAAACAGAAATTGGGGCAGAAATATACAGCGGGGGGCTAATAATTCAGGAGGGCTAATAATTCTGTCTTCAACTGTATATAGAATTTTGTAAACCTGATCTGATCATACTCAAACATGTCATCCCTGACCAATGCGACTGTTAATTTCATCCACTATGTGATTTCCAACAAAAAAAAGCAAACATTTACTATAGAAAACAATACCAAAAGCATAGCTAATCCTAGATGTAAGCCTAATAGTCTGCTAACTGACCTAATCAGCCATACATACTAATGCAGGTCAGTCAGCGATGCACAGCCCATGGAGTTAATCTCTCAGACTCAGCAGCAGTCCCTTCACGTCTTCAAACACTCTCTGTCCCTCCCTTCACACATACAGGTGTGACCTTGAATGAGAATGATGGAATAAGTTGATTGAGACAGCTTCAGCCCCTCCTACCTTGTTCAAGCGGCGAATGACAACCTTATATTAGTTATTGCGGCTATAGGTTACAACAAATCCCTCTCAACACTTACAGGCCTATTCGCGTGCTGGAGTGTTAATTGAATTTGCCCAGCAGATTGTCTCCTTCTCTGTCAGTCACAGTTCCCATTGAAATGAAGTAGGGCTTTCTTTCTCAGGTGAGACCCGGGCTTCGTTTTCTGACTTAATCCAATTTTACTTCATCGGCTGTGTAAAGCAGTGTTTGAATAAGAGCCTCAGCGTTTCTCTTTTCTTCCGCAGTGCCGAGCGTAGTGCCGGAGAAAGTGTCAGCAAAAAGCCTGTCGGCCGCAGACATTGAGGTTACCTGGGAGCCCATTGCATCCATTCCTGAAAGAGTCCTCGGATATGAGGTTGGATTCATATATTGACTTCTTGTTTGCCGCCATTAATGTCACATTTTCCCTTTGGTAATACAGATTTTGAGCAATTATTAAAAGTGCTTCTGATCTCTCCCATGCCTTCTCAAACATGGAGAATGGCAGTGTTTAGATAGAGCCGCTGCTTTGATAAATGTCTGGATGAAAGCTCTCTACTAGAGTTTTTAATATTGCAAGTGAGGTCCAACAGTCAACTAATGCAAATGATTTAGTCTGATTTGCATTTTTCTAGTTTAATGCTTTTTTAAGAGCCCCTATTTTGCATTATAAAAGGTAATATTTCGGTTTTAGGACTGTCCAACAACAGGCTGATATGCATGCAAGGTTATGTCTTATAATATGTATTTATTTTTACCTAATTGATTCGTTCAGCGATTTATTTGTTCCCAAACCCCTCCTTAGCGCGAAGGTAATCTGCGCTGATCCGATGACCCAGTCTTTTGCGATTGGTCGACTGCATTCAGCGTGAGACAGAGAGAAATGCCCACCAAGGCTGTGAAGTAGCCGAAAGTATGTGAGAGCCCAATGCAGGAATGCAATAAAGCAATACAGTTAGACACCAGCATATTTCTCTACTCTTAAACCTAACCGCAAGTAATAACAATGACACACATTCAGTATTAATCCACACAGTGGCAAAAGCTGAACTATTTCGAAAATTGACCACGCAGCGAGTGTGAGGAACAGCTGATGGTGGCCATAGCAACGACAAACAGCAGAGGATCGCATTTAAATCGGTAAAGGAAGAAGCACGCGATATATGTGAATAGCCCCATGAAGGTTTAACCTGAGAGATACAGTACAAGCACTGATCTATAAAAGAAAAGTGATTACAAGCAGTGTGGAGCGATTACAAATTATAGCACACAATTAAACACATATTTTGCAAACTACACAAAATGAGGCAACAATTTTAATTACACTTACATGTTTTGATCCGGAGGAAGAAGAAACTGGTCCATATAAGCTGTAACAGTTACAGACAAAGTCCCTGTCAAAGTCTGACAAAAGCCCACACATAATAGTCTCTGCTGCTCCTTCTTTTAATAGCAAACGGCCGGCGAATACCATGCTGCAGCATAGGTTATTGTATCAATCATCAGAAAAATGACAGGAACAAACAGCACTAGGTTGGCTATACTGTGGTGTTGTTGTGAAAATTAACTAACCCTTTATTCCCCACAGCCGAATCTCCATCTATCAGTGATCGTCATCTTTGCTTCATGATCAGTCCCGAGCTCTCCTAGTGTCTGAAGGGAAATGCGTGTTCACATTTTACCGGATCTGGAACTACATATTTGGTGATGTACCGCATCAACGTCGATGCGTTGAAGCGAAAGATCCGAACCCAACTCGATTCATTCATTCGAATGTTGAGTCGACTATTTCGTTAAAGAATCAATAGTTTTAAACACAGTGAACTTTCAGATTTAAACCTCAGCTGGATGTTTTCATTCACTTAGAGTTAGACTTTCATTCACTTATTTTCAAAAACCCATAATAGGGGCTCTTTAAAAGTTTTTATTTGCACAACAATTTGAACATTTTGTTGTCAAGTCCACTGAGGTACTGAAAAACAGAGATGTACCAATGTGGAAAATGTAGCTGATACAGTTAACTATGTTGTAAAAAATACTGGATTGAAGCAACTCAGCATTTTTTTAGGTGTATAACTGCACAACTGTAGATAAACGGAGAAACAAATGTTGTTGTTTTATTTTTTATTATTATTTTTGTTTGTTTGTTTGTTTGTTTGTTTTTGTTTGTTTAAAAGAGAGATCACAATTCTCCCACAATTCTTAATAGACAACAAAATAATACAAAAAATGTAATTTACTTGTTGGGGAAGTTGCTTCCAAAAAAGTATTTAATCACATCATTAAAAGTTTATTTCAATTCCTTTACTAATTACAGGTCTAAAAAATTCAATTACTTGACTCAATGCTAAACGTTCAATATCAAATATCAACATAAAGACAATAGAAATAACATTTGAATTATTTATTTTTTTCACTTTTAAGTCAAACAGGGCCTTTTAGCTTATTTGAAATATTTACATATTTAAGAAAAGTTAAATATTACAGTATTACAACATGAAACTTTACCCAAAAAAATGACACCATATTCCATATATTATCATTCATTTCTTACTCAATTAATAGTTTGAGCATGTGAAATTGTAGGACCTAATATGTTTCCCAATATTGATTTCTACAGAACTGTTATTAGTACATATATTACTGAATATATGTACAGTACTAATGGCAAGTACATTATAAGTCACTTAAATTATTTTTAAAAATAAAAATCATATTTTACCCTTTTCCGCGTATAAGTAATTTGTTTGCATTATCTAGTTACTTTATAACTATACTGTAAAAAATGTATGATCAATTAGTCATGAGACTAATATGTTTTTAGTTCATTGTAACTTATTAAACTCAGTTAAGTTAATGTTCTAACTTAATTTAATAAGTTACTCAAGCTGTTTTAGGTCAGTTTAACATAATATAAGTTCAATGGACTCATGAGGTTAATTTGATTCAGCTTAAAAATTTAAGGCAACCAGTATTTTTTACAGTGTAATTACACCCAACACTGTTTACTAGACATGCTTAATATGCTGCAGTCTATAATTTTAAATATTTTATTATCAGCCAAATATTATTTGTAAAAAATCTCAATTTGATTAAATGAATCAATAACAGGTGGCAAAGCGGCTCATTGGTTAGCACTGTCACCTCACAGCAGAAGGTTGATGGTTTGAGTCCCGGCTGGGTCAGTTGGCATTTCTGTGTGGAGTTTGCATGTTCTCCCCGGGTTTCCCCAGTCCAAATACATGCAGTATAGGTGAATTGAATAAACTAAATTGGCTGTAGTGTATGTGTGTGAATGAGTGTGTATAGATGTTTTCCAGTACTGGGTTTTAAGCTGGAAGGGCATCCGCTGTGTAAAACATAAGTTGGCGATTCATTTCACTAAACTGAAGGAAAATGAATGAAAGAATTAATCAATCAATAACTCATTCAAAAATACAGGGGTGAACCCTCTGTAAGTGTCCTCGGATATGAGGTTTAATTCATATTGTCTTCCCGTTATTGGCCACGCTGAATGTCATGTTTTCCCTTTGATAATGCGATCCGGATCTAGAGCAATTATTAAAAGTGCTTGTCACCTCTCCCATGCCACCTCAGACATGGAGAATGGCAGTGTTTAGATAGCGCTGCTGCTTTGTTAAATGTCTGCCGCTCTCAGAAGCTGGATGAAAGCTCTCCACTGGCCTTTCAAGAATGCAAAAAGAGTCGCGCTTTCTCACAAGCCACTCTCTCCATCTCTGTCACCCCTGCCCTGCGGCACAAAACCGCCACGTTGCCATGGCAGCGCCCATATTGTCTGGAAAGAATAGAACTATCATGTCACCGGATTCTAGATGAGGGGAAACTTTTTAGGTTTTATTTTTGTCTCGTCTTTGGTTAGTGAGGGCCGAATCAAAGCGGCATGGATCAAGGAGCCGCGCTGTATGATGCATATACCATTTATTTGTGCTGCTTTGAAGCACCTGCAATATTTGAAATGGAAAATTTAGGCTTAAAAAACATCACTGTGTTTCCTCTTGAACAAAACCAGACAATGAAGTCCAGAAGAGTCAACTATTGCAATATGTGTGCATTTTTCTTATTGATTGATTCTTATTAATTACAAATTATCAGCAAAACTGTTTGAGCATCTTGTCATCACACTTACTGGAAACTGAATTATGGAAATGTTACTATCTAAATAAGCTTTTATCAGCTGACATTACTGATATGGTCAAAACAATAATAATAATAATAATAATAGTACATAGTTGACACGATGGCTCAGTGGTTATCACTGTTGCCTCAAAGCAAGAAGGTTGCTGGTTCGAGTCCCGGCTGGGTCAGTTGGCATTTTTGTGTGGAGTTTGCATGCTCTCCCTGTGTTCATGTGGGTTTCCTCCGGGTGCTCCAGTTACCCCCACAGTCCAAAGACGGTATACACAGTCAATGCAGTAGAGGTGAATTGAATAAATTAAATTGGCTGTAGTGTATGTGAAGGGCGTCCACTGTGTAAAACATATGCTGCATAAATTGGCGGTTCATTCCGCTGTGAATTAATGAACGAATAATAATACACTTTATTTATGATGCACTTTTCTTAAACTCAAAGCGCTACAAAATATACAACAACAAATTAAAAATGCAACCCCAGGCCAGTTTTACATTTTTCACAAAATACATGTTTCATCACTACAGTAAATAACAAGTGGAATTTGCTTTGAATTTCTTTATATGCCTAAAATGTATTACAAATTAAGTGTTCTCCTTCCCTAATACACAAATATTTATTTATTTATTTATTTATGTTATTATAATATTAAAAATATTATCAGTACTGAAATAGTCACCATCATATTGTTCATCAATAACAAGAAGACCAGATGATTTTCTGAGAGTACTTTCAATTAAGCACAAATTAAGCGTTCTCCTTTCCTAAACCACAAATATATATATTTTTAAAACATGATAAAATATAAACATTACTTTTCAAAAGTTGAATGACTAAGATTTCAGAAGAATCCTTTGACTATAAACACTGAAGTAATGATGCTGAAAATGTTATCACGTTCTGAGAAACAAAGCGGAGAAAAAAAACACTGCCAGAGAGCAAAAGGTAGAAAAGAAATAATTTAGCAATATGCCTCCCTTAGATGGATCTCATTATTGTCTCATCTTTAAATTGGCTTAAATATTCTCATACTTAATGCCTCAATATTGATATAACATATAACCTGAGGTTAATAATTGATTATTTCATTTCCGCTGTATAATTGTTTCTCACCTAGCACACAGCTAAAAGTTAATTGAAATTTCATATCCTCAAGAGAATCATTTTCACAAGAATATCATATTTCCAGACAGCCAGAGATATCACGCTGTTAAGGTCTGGAAAAGACAGTCCGTTAAATGAAGGTCAAGAAATATGTGTAATCAATTCCTGAATTTTTTTTTTATTTTTATTGATTCTAGATTTATTCTTAGGTTGTTCTATTATACATAATGTATAGAAACATTGCATAAAGTATATAGCATAAAATGCATACAACAAAAAATGTATACAAACATGATATGCATAGTGCACAGTATTTGGTAGATTATTTATTTATTTATTTATTTATTTATTTATTTATTTATTTATTTATTTATTTATTTATTTATTTATTTATTTATTTATTTTAGCATTAGCTTTGTAGATTTGACTAAACATTGTAAACCCAATTAACATACCCGCTAACAATCATTTAGTTCAAAAACATGCCAAAAACCTATTTGTGTAGTAGCACTTCTTTTGACAAAAATTAGCATATTTAGGGTCACAGCGGGTTACAGGAGTGTGTAATTGTTCTGGCACAGAGCTGTTTACATCTAAATCACAGTCAAGGATATATAAAATGCCCTTGTTGTGTGTCCTGGTGAACAGGTGGTGTACTGGGAAGATGACACCAAGCCGGATACAGTGGGTAAAGTGCGGATCACTGGAAACTACACAGCAGTGAATGTCAGCGGCCTGCAGGGGAACACTCAATATTACCTAGCTGTGTGTGCATTCAATACTGCAGGAACCGGTCCACAGTCTGCCCCGGTCAACATTACCACCAAAAAACCACGTAAGTAAGCCCATGTCTAAGGAAAGCCCATTTTTTTGCAATCAGGCATTTTTTTTGACATACCCAATCAACTCAATTATGACTTAACTCAAAAGTATGACTTACTAACTTGATATCATGACTAAGTCAAAATTATATTGCGTTTTCTGGAAACATGATGATTTAAATAGAATATTATATGATTATGTTAATGCAGGTTTAGCTAATAGATACTGCCTGCCATTTTGCTAAAAACTCAAGAAGGTTTCATGAAACCATGTTTCCTACACCATAAAAATATTAGTTAATTAACAGGTTACATATTTCATGATTTACAGGGTTTTTTTCTGTTTATTTACAGTTGTGAATTGTATTATGGGATGTTGATCTATGTCCTGTTGACTTCTGATGATGAAAATTTGACTGTGCATTTTATCAAAGCGACTACTACTTACATTTTAGTGATTTGAAACAATATTTTGTATAAGGAAAGTCTGTAAAATAACAGAAAAAGTACTTGCAGTTTATTACCATGCTTTTGCATAAAAAATTACAATACCCAACCAGACAATATATCACTTGAAACTATTAAGAAATGTCAATAAAAGTCACATTTTCAAACTTTTCAACATCCAAAGTTGATGGAGGAAAGATCAAGGTCCCACAGTGCAATTAAAAACAGCCGATTCGAATGTTATCACTCGATTGAATGGGCGTTATCAGTGTTTATCAGCTGATAGATATGGGCCAGTATTGGGGCCTTCTGCGCCTACTAGTAGGCTCAGAAGGCTGTTATTATCCATCCACATGGTTAATCAGCTATAGATCGCATACGGTTGTGGCCGGAAGTTAACAATAATTATTTATATTATTTATTCAATTTCCCATTAATTGTATTGTATTAACATCTTCCCCAACCCTAAACCCAACCGTCACAGTAATGTAAAAACAGATCTGGATCTGGAGTCCTCTCTGTAAGTATAGCTGATTAACCATGTGGATGGATAATAGTAGCCTTCTGAGCCTACTAGTAGGCGCAGAAGGCCCCTGCTGGCCCATATCTATCAACTGATAACCACTGATAACTCACATTCAATCGAGTGGTAACATTTGAAGCAGGTGATTAAACAATAAATAAATAATAATAATAAAAAACATAAATCCCAAAATACATAAATGTATTATTAATTTACGGATAATTTTACAATGTATAGCTAATGTATTAATAGTTATATTAACGTAAGTGCATTAATGTAAGCTCATTATAGCCTGTGTTGTGGCCAGTCCAGTGAGATTGCAAGTAATGTAGTCATATTTTTGATTTGTCATAATTTCAAGTTACTATGTCATAATTTCGACATTAAATAATCATTTTGACTTGTCATAGTTTTGCCTTAATCACTGTTAAAGTCGTCATTACAAGTTAGTTCAAGTTTTATCTCATAATTATGTCTTTTAAAGTGTTGTTTGTTATTGTCTTGCAAGGTGGAAATTGGCTTCTATACATTTTAGATACTTTGTAAAAAAAAAACATGATGTGATCATAAGTGGCTGTGACATTTATTTGATGTGTGCATTTGTAATTGGGTGATGCAAGGCTGGCAACAATGAACTGTGTATTAATCTTGGCTTTAATTTAATTACTCTGTAATCATTAGGTTGTTAATAGCACTTGAATGTTGATTTGCAGCAATGTTTCTTTGTATCGGCTGACTAGTGCTGCAAACAAAATGATTGTTGCTGAGGCAGGAATAGACTCTAATTTCCTTAGGTATCATTAAACCTTTAAACATCTTCAAAGGCATTTTGCTTGAGGCATCTAGTTGTAGATTTGTGCTATGAGCTATGCCTGTGAAAAATTCAGAACTTTTGGACAGATCACTACGTGCACATACACATTTCTTCTTGTGTTGATAGTTAAACTTTTTTACAGAAACAGCTGAAGCTTTAGGGAGGTTTTTTCACAAATGAAAGAGCTTTCAACCGTCTATTTTTGTAGTTGTCAAGAAAAATCATGTTTATTTATAAAGCATTTAAAAGCAGCAGACATTGACCTGAAAAAAAGGCCCGAACAACTCTTAGAAAAGCTAAAAAACATCAAAATGGAAAGCAAAGTAAAGAAAATTAACCAACTAAAGAGTTCAGATGCAAAAGCCATCTAAATTTTTCTTCTAAAATGAACATTTTTCTCATGCTCCCGTGCTCATGTTCAGTTATTTTATTTTAAAGGTGATAAAAACAACCCGTGCGTTGTCATAAAAGTGAAATAACTGAACCTACACACAGGAGCTATAGAAACATTTTAGAAGAACATTTTGAATGATATTTAGAGGTTTTTGCATCTGAACTCTTCAATTGTTCAGTTTTGAGAATCACATTTTTTTAATTTTACAAAAGCGATTATCTAATTATTCTAAATTAAAACTAAAAAGCTTGTAGTTTACAAAATATTGGAAATAATTAAAATTCATTTGTTTTAAAATGGTTTGAATTAATGATTCAAACTATTCAAAGACTTTAGAATTTACAATTATCCAATTGGGCCTCTGGAACTCTTAAATGAATATTTTAGTGACTCATTCCTTGAGATTTTTTAAATTAACAAATGAATCAACTTTCTGAATCAACTTTTTGAATGATTGATTAAATGATTCACTCCTAGTGACTTGTTTAATTACTGGATGAATGGACATTTTTGAACTATTGAATGACTTAATGACTCGCTCATAAAGACTCGGCTTATTGCTGGATAAATCTGCATTGTTTTAATGAAATAATTTAATAACTCACTTATAAACACTAAACTTACTAGATGAGTCAGTGTACTGAACAGACAGATTGAATTAATGATTAAATGACTCATTCATGGATGATTTAGCATATTGAACAAACTTTTTGAATGAATGGTTCAGTGATTCATCAATAGAAACATAACATGTTTAATTACTGGGTGAATCAGAGTATTGGATGAACCTTTTCAATAAATGATTCAATGACTCATTTATAAACTTTAAAATGAACAGATGTCTTGATTAAATTATTCAAATAATCATTCATAAAGACCTGCTTCATTCCTGGATGATCAGAATCTCTTGAATAAAGGATGCAGTGACTCACTTGTAAAGACTTGACTCGCTTCATTAATTGATGAATCTGTGTCTATGGACAAATCATTTGAGTGATTGCTTCAGTGACCAACATTTAAAGACTTCGCTTGTTTCACTGCCAGATAAATCAGCCATTTTTAACAAAAAAAACCCATAAATGAATGGTTTAATTAAACACACTTTTTTCTTTTTTTACCTGAAATTGTTGTCTACTGGTAATTACATGGTACTAACATGGTAATAACCATGTAATTGATACAATCTTCAGTTGATGACTACAATGAACATCAGTGTCTATATATGAACTAAACACATAAAATTACTCTTTGTAATGCAGAAATATAACAATTATGTGGTTAAAATTAGTAAAGGCGAAAGTTGTTTTATAACTATACTTGTCAGCCGCTCTATCTGAGTAAAGTGCAGATATGAATGATTTACTAGATCCATCCAAAATGTTTTATTTAGGGATAAAATGAATGGGTGTTATACTCCATATTGCAATATTTAAAATTTTAAACTAAGCAGACAGCTCTTTAATTTGCTGGTCAAGGTTTATTTTCTATTAAATAAAATAACACAATTGATTGCGCATTGTCAATATTTTCTTTCCTTATTTTGCTTCATATGCTCAGCACCTGGACAGCCTCCACAGAATGTAGAGTGGAATCTGATTGGCTCTCAGCTCATCCTTCAGTGGGATCCTGTCATTGCTCTCGAAACAGAATCTGAGGTCACTGGATACATAGTGAGTGTTGCTATCTTTACAAATGCATTGAGATTTTTTTTCTAGGTTCAATAGACATAAATTCGAGATTTTCCATTGAGCATGCAGCAATCTTCATTCCAACATTGTCAGCCAAACAATGACGCCAGAAACTACACTGCATTTTTGTATCTGATACTATTGATATATATAACAAGGGTTGTCGGGTTCAGTCATTTAACAACACAGATATGGCAGTTACATGCTTGAAATTCCTCCATTTGTGTGTGTGTGTGTGTGTGTTTTTTTTAATAGATAAGAGCACAGCATATTCTATTTCATGTCTCTTTTTCTCTTAATTACACATGCATGCAATTAACAGCTCTCACACTGCTAATTTCCCCACAAGGGAAAACAATCATGAAGCTCAGGGGAAACACACTAGCCATTAGCATCGGTAAACATTATCTGGAATAACAGGGCATCACCTATGTTTAACTCCTTTCATGATCCTATGCATATGTCCCTCTTGCATCATTAGTAGTTCTTGCTATGTCAAACATCGCTGCTGTTGATTATACTTAGAGACCACTTGTGTTAATGGACCTCTCTAATATTAAATGTCTGCAGGCGTGAATGATGCATCAAAGCATGCAGTAAATAACCTTTTTATTTTACGTTGCAACAAAAGTTTGGTATTACGTTTTTCTGATGGTCCCTTTTATACATTTTGATGATTTGAAGTTACATTGGAGCTACAAGCCAACTAATTCCCATTAGAGTATTAGTAGACTTTAAAGTATTAAAGACTTTAAAATAAGTCACCTATTTTACCCCTTTTACAAGATGTAAGATATGTCTTTGGTGTATCCAAAATGTGTCTGTAAAGTTTCAGCTCAAAATATCCATCAGCTTATTCTTTATACAATGCAGAATATGCCCATTTTGGCCCCAAAGTGTAGCTGTTTTTGTAGCCTGCGCCTTTAAATGCAAATGCTCCTGTATATTGTACTGACACTATGTGGCTGTGCTGATTCCAGTGGTTATGAATTACATAGCTATTTTACTGTCTTCACTTTATTACAGACATGAACTGTTTTAAAAATGCTTTAAACTTGCTGATCACAGAGAGTTGGAACAGATCGTTTAATCCCAGTTTCTTTGCAAATCTGGTTCTGTGGAAATGTTAATACGCGCATGTCAGTCAATTTGGTCAATTACGTCACATTGCAGTGGGCTTCAAAATCACTGGGATTTGAATCCTATTTTACTGTCAGGAAATAAAATAAAAAAAGAGACTTGTTGTGTTTGTATAACTCCAATATGACAGTTGACACACTACATCTACACACAGCTCTGTCCAAACAGCTTCCAAAAGTTGATTTTGCATCATAGGTGCCCTTTATGGTTAGGGTTGAGGTTAGTGGAAGTGTTCTTGCAAAGCATACTTTGTACTTGCAAATTTTCTTATTTTCAGGAGAACACCTGTTGGCGGTGCAGACAGTTGGCATGTAGTTGCAAATGTAACCTATAGTCAACAAAATGTGCAAAAGCAACCATCCAAATAAAGTGATACCAATAGTTTTAGTTTCATATTTTTGTCAATTAATATCTCTGTAATAACCTTATTTATATATATTTAGTACACGGCTGGAATACTTGATTCTGATTAGTCAGTCACGACATTCCATGGTATGTTATTCTGAGATAACCACTGAATCTAATAACACAGACTCATCCGGGTGCTTCAAATCATCTTGGCCATCAATGAATACGTTCACATCCATATATATGCTTGTCTGTCCTGCCACATTTTTTGAATGTTTGGCTGTTTATATAATATATATATATATATATTATGCAGTTTTTTTCTCTTTTTTTTAATCAGTACCTGGCATATTTTATCTTAT
>CAIGQW010054109.1:8151018-8172421 GCA_903798125.1 Danio choprae
GTAGTAGTAGTAGTGGTAGTGGTGGTAGTGGTAGTAGTAGTAATAGTAGCAGAAATAGTATCATTGCTTCTGTATTACCAATTTTCAGAACAATTGCACTGCTTAATAACATTGATTTATTTGTCATTTTAGTGTAATTTCAAATATAAATATTTTGCAAAATAATGCATACTTTACTCTCACCTTTGATCAGTTATATGCACACTGGTTCATTTTATGTACATTATTTATTTTATTTTATCTTTGTTCAAAATCAACTTTTAAAAGATCACTACTATCTGTACACTGTGGAGTAAACAAATTCGATCATAGGCTAAATCTATTTAAGCTCTGAAGTCATGTCTGTCTGCACTATATTTCCTGTGCAGGCCAGAGAAATCAATGCCTAATTAGCTCAAATGTAGCTTCTTAGATGTAATCTGATGCGAGATTGTTGAATTTCAGAGCTTCTTTTCCGCATCGGCCTCAAATACTACACGAATAAAACACTGACCCCATTTAATCTGCGGCATCCAAACTGCATCAAGCTTTGCCACGTCAGCTTGTAGAACAAAGCGCCATACATTCACTTATATTCATTTAAAATGTCAAGAGTAGTTAAAGAGCTTAATAGCTCCAGCGAGAAGCGATATTAGCCTGATAATAGTAGGCTACTAATGGTAATTTAATTAACTGGATGT
Source organism: Danio choprae (assembly GCA_903798125.1). Taxonomy (NCBI): domain Eukaryota; kingdom Metazoa; phylum Chordata; class Actinopteri; order Cypriniformes; family Danionidae; genus Danio; species Danio choprae. The sequence continues at coordinate 8,151,699 of CAIGQW010054109.1, forward strand.
GCTAATCAATATTTGGGAGCTGTCTGGACTCTAACCTTCATCACAGATAAAGCTGAGTCACACCAGCTTATTTTGGTCCAGTTATCGCCGCTCTGATTGATCTGCAGTGATGTATTTCTCCCCAAACAAGCCTAATTTCAGATGAGTGTGGAAAGGGCTGGTCTGGGTCATCTCCAGCAGCTGGATGAATGGGGTGTAATTAAAGGTTCAGCAGACCAGAGTGTTTTCCTAATTAAGTATAAATGCCAAGCTCGTCAGGAAGACGCCCAGGCTCTATCTTAATGCCAGTGAGAGATTTTATTACTGAACAGCATGTCTGGAGGAAGTCGGCGTCTCTTTTCTAATTGCAAATACACACTGACGCATACGTGCTTTTGTGGTTGGTCAAGGCTAACTCGATTCTTTCAAACTGTTTCCTTGAACCGCTGCCTTGACAACATGCTCAGTTTTATAGGCTTTAATTTTTTAATAAATGCAATTATTTTTTAATTACATTTCATTTTAACCCAAAAGACCTTCAGAGATTCTAAAAAGATTCAGATTATTATGAGAACTACTGAGCAAATATATTGAATCAATAACTAGATGTTCGCTCTTACTGAATCAGTAAATCATAAATTAGAGATTTGCTGTGCTTGGATCACTTGAATTGGCAATTTGTTACCTGGAGACACATTACGAAATTTGAATCAGTGAATCGTTAACTGAAGAGTCACTCTAAAGGGTCATTTTAATCAATGAATCATAAACGGAACACTGGACTGTCAGGATTCTCTGAGTCAGTGAATCATTAACTGGAGATTCAACTGCAACCAGCTCATCTGAATCAGTCCATCAATAACTAGTGATTTGCTATGACTTAATCATTTGAATCAGTGAATTGTTAAATTAAGACTCCCTATGCCAGGATGATTTGAAACACTGGATTGTTAACAGTTGATTTTTGCTAACAGAATCATTTGAATCAGTTAATCGTAAATTGGAGACTCTTTCATTTGGATCATTTGAATCAGCAGTTTGTTAACTGGAGATGCTTTCTGACCAGATCATTTGAATCAGTGAATCATTAAATGGTGATTCAGTATGAACAGATTACTTGAATCAGTGAATCTTTAACAGGAGAGTCACTCTGACTGGATCATTTTAATCAGTGAATCGTTAAATGAAGACTGGACTAAGAATTATTTGAATCAGTGAATCATTAACTGGAGAGTCACTCTGTCTGGATCATTTTAATCAGTGAATTATAAATGGAAGACTGGACTACAGTTCATTTAAATCAGTGAATCATTAAGTGGTGATTTGGTATGACCAGGTAATTTGAATCAGTGAATCATTAACTGGAGAGTCACTCTGACTGGATAATTTTTTCATCATTGAATTGTAAACGGAAGACTGGACTAGGAATTAGTTGAATCAGTGAATCCTTACTCAGCTGTGATTATTTGAATCAGTGATTTATTAAATGGTGATTCAGTATGACCAGATTACTCAAATTAGTGAATCTTTAACAGGAGAGTAACTCTGACTGGATCTTTTTAATCAGTGAATCGTAAATAGAAAACTAGACTAGAAATGATTTGAATCAGTGAATTATTAACTGGTGATTCTGTTGACCAGATCATTTGAATAAGTGAATCATTAACTGGAGAGTCACTCTGACTGAATCATTGTAATCAGTGAATCATAAACGAAAGACTGCACTATGGATTATTAAGACTCACAATGACAGGATTAGTTGAATCAATGAATTGTTAAGTATATGTACTCTAACAGAATCATTTGAATCAGAGAGTTGTTGACTCAAAAATATGCAGTGAGATCAGATAATTTCCCAAATTAATTGATTTAACAGATTAAATGAACAGAATCAGTATGTTCACAAATCCAACAACAAAACTGCAACTCTGAACAGGTGACTAGTCTTTAAGTTCAACATGGAACAAGAACAAAATGATTTAATGGAGTAAAAATTGACTAATTTTGTTTCAAAATGTAGTAAAAATAAAAGTTTCCAATCAAAATTGTTTCATTAAGTACAGAAAACATGTACATACTTAAATACACTAAGACACTTTTAAACTGTCAATTAAAGTAACTTGGTTAAGCGCAGAGTTAAATTAATGTAAAGTTACATTTGAACATTAAACATTGTCAAAGCAGAGATACGTAAAGGTCCTATAATGCAATTTGTTATAAACAATATATGTAAAAATCCAGTCATACAACTAGCAGTCATCCAACTATGTTAAATAGCAGATATTTTTTTAAGTGTACATTATCTTGCCTAAAATTATAAATATACCTCCAAAACTAGCATTGGATTTCCCATTCACCGCTTGGTTGTGTAGGAAGCGGATGGAATTTATTGTTTTGTTGGACTTAATTTGACATGAACTTAATTTGAACCCTTCGGTGTATCCCATTCCAGCAAATATGTCAACAAAGAACACAAAGCCATGACTTTTAACTAATGTCATGGAATTGTGTTCGACAGAAATGCAGAATGTTTGCACTCGATATGTGGCTAATCTTAAAATGATTCTCTGCGTGATATCCAGAGCTAATTTATTCATCTCAAATCTAAAACAAGTCCAGATAATGGTTCATCACCCACACTCAGTCAAAGTGAGTTGCCCAAATGTCCTTATTATCCAGATAATATCTCGCCAGTAAGTCTCTTGCTGTCGGCCTCGACGGACAGATATATTCACTCATTAGCCTTAAGGTCTTCAAGCAAGCACTCGGCTTGCAGTGTAAATCCAGCATATGATTCATGACAGATTCTATCATACGCTGGCACCAGTTTCTGTTGGAAAAAGCCTGACATGTTGGCGTTTTGAGAGCTGCTTTAGGGCTCTGCTTGGATGAGGGCTAACATTCTTAATCAACATGGTCTGCTGGCACAGAAGTGGATCCTTTGAAGTAGTGCTATGAGTGAGGATGTGAAGCGATGCTCCTCATTATTATGGCGTACTGGTTTGTATCTGGCGTGAGGAACTCTTCAGTGTGGGTTTTCAGAGGACTCTTATTGAATTTACAGCTGCAGGATGCGCTTGCCTTTCTGACATCCTGCTGCCATTTGGACAGATGTCCAAACAGATAAAATGATCACAGTAAATTATTGTCAGTGGTACTTTCAAAGATTAATTGGAATATAGGGGTACACTCTTAAACAGAAAGGTTGCGAAGTGAGATTTTTGCAATAATGACAATGAATTATTCTGTATTACATTAAGGTTTGAGTGAGCATCTAAAAAAAAGAACCATTTTCAATATGATGTAATATTATATATAATATTTTCCAATATATAAGTTAAATAACACTGTGGAATTATATTTTGTGAAATTAAATGATTCAGTGAATGTTACAGTTTCTTCATGAAACCACTGATGACAATAAATAACCTTTTTCAACAGTGTATGGAGCCAGAAGAAATTAAATTTAATTTAATTTAATTAAATGCAAAACAGTTGCAGCTGGAAGGGCATCCGCTGCTAAAAACATATGCTGGATAAGTTGGCGGTTCATTCCACTGTGGCGACCCCAGAATAATAAAGGGACTAAGCCGAAATGAAAATGAATGAATGAATAAATGTAAAACAAAACTTCAGATTAATAATAATAATGATAATAATTAATAGTAAATAAAAAATAAAAATAATGATGATGATGACGATTATTATTATTATCATCATTAATATATATATATTTTTTTATTTTTTATTTTACCTTTCTTATTTCTCCACTAAAACAAATTCCATTAAAGTGATTGAAGTATAGAATTAGGGGGAAAAAAATCCAATTTCAATGGAAGAGTAAAAAACACAGACAACAGACCGTCAGAACAGAGAGTATCCCCAAAAGAGAGCTCAATCTCTTTTTCATATTCAATATTTTCTTTTCAAAGCCATGAGCAGTCTCTCTGGGGCCATTTTTGGGGTTAGATTATATCCACATCTTAATTCAGAGGAACTCCCTTTAGAGCTACTTTGAGGAATAATTTACAGGAGCCTGCTTTTGTGAGGCTTTATCACGATTGTCTTTCTCCCGGTTTATTACCAATCCTGGGGTTTTATTACCAGGTTTTCATTACGATTTACCATCCTCTCTGAAAGCCCCTGGTCTATAACGACAAAGGCTTAATGCAGATCATAGGTTTTAGTTTTGAAGCATCAATAAATATCATACTTATTTCGCATTTCGCGTGTGATTCTGGCTGACATGAAGGAGGCAGTTTACCATATTGAGTGTTGTAAGGCTCGCCACCAGGGTAATTATCTTGCAGATTGCTTCTCGCTAGACATCCTGATACCCTTTCTTGACAACATGCTGGCACTATTAAATCAAGAGACAGAACAATTCACTCACACTGAACCCATACTGACAAGGATGCAAACTTGATATTGCATAAGGTCGATACATGCCATGCATACATCCAAATGGAAGCACAACCAATTTTAACCTCTCAGATGCTGAACGTCTCTTCGAGTTAATTTTATTCCCTATGAAATCGCTCAGGGTTTGTTACATCTGCTTAAGGGCAAATGTGATTTGAGGATGAAGGTCGTACGTGTGTGCAACCTTAAAGAAGCGTACCAAACATCAACACTCAAAACAAACAGACTAAATATAATGGGGGGAAAAAAAATTATTCAAGCTTTTCTGTGACTTTGTAACTTGATATAAGAATACAAGGACATTCCCTTACAAGAATACATAAATCAAGAGTACTTGATACAAGTCATGGCATCTCTTGTTGTTTGCAGGGCCTGATTTTGTTATGTTATAAAGGACTGTCTTGTTTTACAAATGGTCGTGGCAGTTCTCCCATTGAGTATTCTGTGGGGTGAGGTAAGCCATGCAGGGATAAGTATTGAGGTTAATAGAAAGCGAGCACCTTTCATCTCTTGTTTCTGTGTATAATCTAAGTGTACAGCTAAGGCTAGTGATTTTATTCTGATGTAAATACACAATTCTAACTGAATTACAAGTGTATATGATAGGTTGCTAGAAAATGTGACAGGTGCTAGTCTGTAGTAAAGTGTTCTGAGTAGTAGCAATGTTTTTACTGTAAACAATGGGCCATAAATTAATAATTTGTAGATAGTTGTAGTATTGTTTTATTTTTTTCTATTTTCACTGATTAACTATGTTTCCATCCAAATATCTTTATTTAATGTATGTTTTATATTCGGGGCCTCACAGTGGCGCAAGTGGGTAGCACGTTCGCCTCACAGCAAGAAGGTCGCTGATCGCTGGTTCGAGCCTCGGCTGGGTCAGTTGGCGTTTCTGTGTGGAGTTTGCATGTTCTCCCTGTGTTGGCTTGGGTTTCCTCCAGGTGCTCCGGTTTCCCCCACAAGTCCAAAGACATGCGGTATAGGTGAATTGGGTAAGCTAAATTGTCCGTAGTGTATGAGTGTGAATGGGTGTGTATGGATGTTTCCCAGAGATGGGTTGCAGCTGGAAGGGCATCCGCTGCTTAAAACATATGCTGGATAAGTTGGTGGTTCATTCCGCTGTGGTGACCCCAGATTAATAAAGGGACTAAGCCGAAATGAAAATGAATGAATGAATGTTTTATATTTTGCAACAATTAATTAATGAACTGCGGCACGGTGGCTCATTGGTTGGCACTGTCACCCCACAGCAAGAAAGTCGCTGGTTCGAGTTCTGGCTGGTCCAGCTGGTTTGGCTGGTTTCTGTGTGGAGTTTGCATGTTCTCCCCATGTTCGTGTGGGTTTCCTTCAGGTGCTTTGTTTGCCCCCATAGTCCAAAGACATGCATTATAGGTGAATTGGATAAACTAAATTGGACCTAGTGTGTGTGTGTGTGTGTGTGTGTGTGTGTGTGTGTGTGTGTGGATGCGAGTGCATGGGAGTTTTCTGGTACTGGGTTGCAGCTGGAAGGGAATCTGCTGCGTAAAACATATGACAGAGTAGTTGGTGGTTCATTCTGCTGTGGTGACCCCTGATAAATAAGGGACTAAGCCAAAAGAAAATGAATGAATGAATGAATGAATGAATGAATCATTAATTAACAAACAAACAAACAGACAGACATACAGACTGACTGACTGACTGAATGAACCAATAAATCAATCAATCTGACCTCAATACACACTATCTTAAATCTTGTGCAAGTCAATCTGAGAAATGAATGCAGGGAATGAACCACATATTTTGCTAAAGGAGCTGCTGATAGACAATTACTTTTTTTGTTGTGTATCTGTGTAAATGTTGCTAGGGTTGCGGATTTCCTGCACAATTTCCCTCTCTTTTGAAAATAAAGTTGCAGGGGGGGAAAACATAAGTTGCAGATTGTGTTTTTTGAGGAAACATACGTAAAATGCCTCAAAAATGCTTCTTTCTCACCAATACAAAATGAATCATTTATTAAAATGGACATTGATCTGCATGCATACCTGGCAACCCAAAAACGACTGCAGGTGAGAGTGTAAAACCATCTGACAGCACATATTAAATGAGCGGAAGGCCACATCCACATCTGTGAAAGATATTTAAAAGCGTTGTTTGGTGTGTGGAAAAATAGACAGTACTATAATATACTGTACCCACAAGAGGGTGGCACAGTGGCTCAGTGGTTAGCACTGTCACCTCACAGCAAGAAGGTCACTGGTTCGAGTCCCGGCTGGGCCAATTGGCATTTCTATCTGCAGTTTGCATGTACTCCCCGTGTTGGCGTGGGTTTTCCTCCAGGTGCTCCGTTTTCCCCCCAAAGACATGCAGTATAAGTGAATTGGGTAAGCAAAATTGGCCGTAGTGTATGAGAGTGTGTGTGAATGTAAGAGTGTATGGGTGTTTCCCAGTACTGGGTTGCGACTGGAAGGGCATCTGCTGTGTAAAACATATGCCGGAATAGTTGGTGGTTCATTCCGCTGTGATAACCCCTTTTAAATAAGGAACTAAACTGAAGAAAAATGAATGAATGAATGTATCCACAAGTATATCTATCACAAAATATCAGTTGTTTGGTAAATCAACAATAGACTTTGATAGGTTTTGAGTTTCATTGGGTTGTAAAAATTACTATGACCTGGCAACCACATAAAAGGATTAACTGCTGCTGCAGAAAACATCCTCAAACCAAGACACTTCATCTCCATTTCTTGCTGACTTCTTTACTGACTTTACTGAGGTTTAGTCTTTGAGTTGGTGACATTGTAAAAATGCATTATTCTAGAAACCATAGATTTGGAACAACCAACTCTTGCTATGGTTGAAAGTGTCATGCCTTAATCTGGACAACTAGACAGTATATAAGAGGTTGAATATGCGATAGATAAAGCAAAAATGACTGTACGGATTTAGCTGAAAGCTGAATAAAACAGTCTGTCAAATGAGTGAATAAATGTAAATGTAAGCATCAGTTAAATGTCATGCACTCTGTGCCGGGGGTAAAATGACCACTACACAGCTATAAATGGGACATTTTGCATTCTATTTGCAAGGTCAGTACTGCTTGTCTCCTGTCATTTGTGTTAAACAAGACAATAGAAGTGATGACATTGGATTTTCAGCTAGGGGTCACAGACTACCAATATATTTCACAATTCTGTGACCCCAAAGCGACATAAACAAACAGCGGATCGATAAAAAGGTAGGATTCTTGCTGGGGGGGGGGGCGCAAGTGTCAGTAAGAAACAAATTGAATCACCTTCATAAATTTGGTCCCTGTGGCGCTGATCATATTTAAAATTCCTTTATTCAACCACTGAGGAAAAAGTACAACCTACAAACATATTCCTCTCCCACTGCTTAGCTGTACTGGTAAAGATTAGATGGCATAGGTCAAAGAACAAAGGACGGGTAATAAATTGCAGGGAAGCATAGCAAGATTATTTAAAAAACTGTGTAGTGTTGGTGTTTTGATCAATAGACAAGCTATCTATTCTCCAGTAGGAAAGATAAAGGCTAGACTATTTTAGCTTCTAACAACAGTAACTGGTATGCAGTGTTATGAAGGGCTGAAGTAGTGCTGTATTTCAGGTTTTTATACAGTTAACTTCAAAAGGCTGTCATTTTGTGGTTTAATAATGATAGAAATGTATACCTAAACATGTATAGCAGCATGACTACATTTTTGTAGTAACTGCAGCTTATAATAAAAGTTATAAAAGTTACACCATTTGAACAGTAGAAGACAACAAGTGACTACTGTCGTGAATGGACATTGTATCATTTGTTAACATTTTAGCAATTCATTTAGGCATAAAACACCACTGTTATAATTTTGTGTAATTGTACTGCTATTTGAGCTGTTTGTGTTGGCAGTTCTCATGTGCATTTTGTCAGCAAAGCTGGTACTAGTAAACCTCCAGCATGTGCTTTCAGATGGAGCAGAATTTACTAAAAAAAAAAAAAAAAAAAAAGGCAGTTTATAGACAAGCTATGCAAAAATCAAAATCAAAATTTAATTGGACAATAATGACATCAAGATAATCATTCTGTCATCATTTGTGACACTTTTTAGTGAACTATGGTTGTAGTAAATGCTGCATGTGATAATACTACATTAATACCAACGTTTTTACTCACAGCTCACTTCATAACATTAGTTGAGTATTTGAAAAAAATCCTCCCATGTTTCCATATTCATGTGATTAGTAGTCATGCTGAATCAATAAAACCTGTTAAATTTTCTGTTTATTCAGCAACCGATATGGGGATTTCCATGGTTTGTTCATGTTTAGAGTTTACGTACGATAGCATTCTCTGGCCTTCCGTAAATTTACTATTGAACACACAACTGTGCTTCCCTAACAAGATGTGCATGACAATTGCAAGTATGATCAATTGCATTTGTGATTTCATTCCCATAATTTGCTCAGCCTTCTGTAAATATATCTTGTAATGCTGTAATTGTTACAACAACAAAAAACGAATTCATCTGAAACACAATTTTGGTTTGTGGGAAAAAAGCACAACCAGTCTTGCTAGTCTTGATTCTAACAAAACTGCAGCGTTTGAGTAGTTTTGAGGCTGTCAGAGTGAAAACAAAAACTGCAGCTCTATCATTTTCTGTTTCTCTTTTTTGCAAGCTTATTTTGCAATATTAGACTGAGAAAAAAAAAAACATAAATTATGACATCATGCACATGCGTACACAGTACAGTATGAAGATGTGCCAATTTTAAAGTCAACTCCAAACAAACAAACAAACAAACAAACAAACAAACAGCGATGGCAGAGTTGTACTACATTTTTGCAACAAGTTTGCAAATGCTTCTTCAGGAAAGTGTTGATTTACTTTACGAACATTACAACCAACAGCAGAGATGCATCAAAAACACATTGTTAATTCTCAATACACATCAGCACTAATGACATGTCTAATCAACTTCCTTACAGGTATTGTTTACTAACAAAGTAACATTGGTTACATCTGGAATATGTAATAGATTGTTTTTTTGTTTTTTGCTAACATGTTCAAACGTACTGTTTAGAAAACGTTGTGTATACGCAAAACTTTTTTTTAAAAACACAAGGATAAAAACCTTCTGGTTTTCAACTACATAGTTACAAAACAAAACAAAAATGTATCTTAACACAAGGAGCTTGTACCATGAAGCTGGATTAGCCAACATAGGCTCATTCTGAAAACGTAGCCCTATGCACGTTTCTGAAGATGGCGAATTATGTGGCCAGAGGTACGTATGGCTACATTTCATTTTTTAAACGAACGATACGGGGCGGTATGACACCGTTCCTTTTCGCATTTATCAGCTGACCGCTTACCTCTGTATGGACGGCTTTCCTGCTGTAACAAGTTTGTCCCATTAGCTTGGCTTGTACGTCGGCGGACTTGAGATGCAGAGAGGAGTTGACCACGACGACAGGGTTTGAGTCCGGCAAAGAACGGTTTCAGAAAGCAGGTAAGACAAAAACATAATCCAAAAAATAAAATAAACAAGTAAATAACAGGTGAGAATGTGGTAAAAATCTGAAAACGTGGTAAAAATCAGACAAGGGCTTTTCTTTTTCCTGGATTGCTTTTGAAAAATTGTTGGTTGGGTTTAGGGAAGTGGGTGAGCGGGTCAGTCAATAAAATTGGTTGGGTTTAGGGAAGGAGGAGGGTGGGTCAGTCGATCAGTCAGTCAGACGTTCAGTCAGTCAAACAGTCAGCCAACAGCGGCCTCTGGTGGGTTAACACGAGAACAGCAGGCGCGAATAGCACTCGCGAGAGAAATTTGAGATCTCAAAAAGTGTAGACAGCAGCCTCTCGTGGAAACGAGAAAACAAAAACTACAAAAAAAACGTACCTCCTGGGACGTATTTCACGGTCTCCAGAAATGTATCCAGAGACACGTTTTCAGAATGAGCCTGGGTTGGGATTAGCGTGCTAGCCAGTTAAGTTTCAGTTTAGTTTGCACCAATTCTGGGATTTAGGTACCATAAAGGTAGCTAAGCTCAGCTGCTCCATAATACCATGGTAACAAAGAGTAATTAAAGTCAAGCTGCCTTGATGTTACAAAAAAAAAGAATGGTGTAAACTAAACTGAAACTTAACTGACTAGCCAGCTAATGCAGCTTCATGATACAGATACATTAGATGTTATAAACTAACATACTGTAGATGATACAAACTAACACCATCTCACAAGATGTTGGAACTTAGCAGCTTATCTAGCAATGAAACGTTTTTTATTAAAAATTTAAAAATAAGATTGAGTCACCATTTACAGCATTAAAAAAAGTTGTTTGTTTATTTGTCTGTATATTTTTTTTCCTGCAGCTTTCACTAGCTTCTTTAAGGGAGTTAGTTCCGAGCTCATCTCTGTCAGAGTTTTTCTTCTCTCACAGCAGGTGGGCTCATCTACACCACTGAAATCTCAACAGTGGGTAAGCTGCCACTGACGTCTTTAAAGTAATGATATCTTTTCAAAAACCATAACGACTTATAAAAAATAAATCATTCTGAGGCCCACCGTAGATCAAAGCACACTGTAACTGTGTTGTGCACTTGTTCTGTTAACAAAGCACCCGTAGACCAGCTGCTGACTGAGAAGCGGATGCTTTACTGATGCGTAGGAACATGTGGGTGGAGAATGAAGTTTACAGAGAAAGCGCTGTGCATGTATATATAGAGAGGGAGCTTTATTCACTGTGATCGAGCTATTATTTAAAACCAAGGATAATCATAATAACTGTTGTAGATAAAAAGTTACTTAAAAAAAAACAATAGTGAAGCTTGACATTTTATCTTTTGATGCTGACATCAAAGTGTGTACATAAGTCCAGTCATATGCACTACACTTCTAAAAATATAAGCTCTTTATTGGATTCAAGGGTTCCATAGAGAACCTTTAACATTCATAAAACCTTTTCATTCCACAAAAGGTTATTGTCTGTTTAAAATAAAGGTCTTTGTGAGTATTGAAATGTTGTGTTTGTTTAATGTTGTTGTTGTACAGTATATTGGCGAAGGTTGCATCACATGTGCTCATCAAAGACCTAAAACAACAAACAAAACAAGATTTTACAACTTTTGATGATGAAAATCTAACTCTGCAGTTTAACAAAGTACAGTTTATTGATATTTATAGAGTTTAAAATAATTCATTTGTCTGGGTTGGTCATGTAAATGACAGCAGTGTTAATTGGCTACTAGTACTTTTCCAGCTATTTTGAGGATGTATTTTTGAATGCACAAAAGAAAAAGGAAAAAAAATCATTAACATTTGTGTAAATATGTATTTTAACAGATATTTTCCATAGCTTGCAATTCATGCGTTTATTTATTGCATTGTGCATTTCTGCTCTAGCAACTTCTATGTTGAAAATCTATCTTTACAACTGAACAAAATGACTAGAGTTTCTATATTTTTTCCAGTTATTTTATGGATGTATTAGGCCCTGTTCACATGAACACAGGTATTTTCAAACCCACATTTTTTCTATTCTTTTTTGCTCTTTGTCCACATGAAAACATAGTATCGTGTGACTGAAACCGAAACTTTCTGAAAACTCTGGCCAGGGTGAAGATTTTCTGAAACTCCGGATACAGTGTGGTCGTGTGGACACTACAACTAGCGTTTTCACCTCATGCCGTCAGCGTTTCTCCTTTCTGATTGGCCAACCTGGCTGGATTCACACCAAATGTGGAAGATGCGAATAAGGCAAATTCTGCACTTATGCGTATTCCATGTTGTTCGCACCGCGAGACATAATCTACATCTGTTTTCACCTTTATATTGACTTGTATGCAGTTTACCTGCGAAAATACTTAATTCTTATTTGGTGTAACCTAGCATAAAAGTCTCATTATCACCACCTGTTGGTTTGGCATGCCCTTAACATGCATCATGGTGTGTTTTGGCATTATCATGTGGATAGAGTATTTTATTTTTATTTTTTTAATGTGGACATGGTCTTAGAGTGTATATTCAAAAATTAGAACGATATCCTTAAAATATACCAATCAGTCCTTCCATTTCAAACATTAGACTGCTTAGAAATGTCAAATAAAAAGCATTTTATGTCATAACACAAATCTCACAGTCTAAACCAAATTACGACATTTTGACTTGACCATATATTAAAAAGGGCACTTTACTATCAATTTCATCCAAATAGGTATTGGGATGTGGGGACTTATACACATGGATGATGTAAACAAATGTTTTTAGTTCACTTATAATTAATTAATTCATGCATGCAAAAACACATTTTCTGTGTTTAGAAATCTTCTAAAATCTTGGAGAAACTTTAACATTTTTTTAAATGAAACATTAGAGACCTCCATTAGATCGTGTGTGCTTTAAAAGCACAACCTCTGAGATATAAAAGTTCTCCTGGTGTTCTGCAGCAGACTGTTAATTAACTTAACCTGGTCAGACAGATCAATACCGACTTCTGAGTCTGTTTAATTGGTCCACATCTTTTGGCACATGTCCACCATACATGTTAATGTTTCTGGGCATGAATTCAGAGTGTGAAGAAGCACCAGCTGTTCATGCTAATAAAGGCTGAGAGAGAGACAAAAAACGAAGCAGAAAGAGTGTTAGAGAGAGAGAGAAAGAAAGAGAGATAGCTGCCATTTTACAAAAGCTATTTTAAGATTTTGCAACGAGGGACGTATTTTAATACTGGATGGCATTTCAGCAAATCATTTCAATGAATATTTTCACAACCTTTCCCATCGTGATGGTCCCTCAGGCATGGAAGAGACGCACTTACAAAGACTTGTCTGTGTTTTTATGCAATGCAATTATTTTCTCATTCACTGGTCAGACAAGGACTCTACTTAGGGATCAAATGAGTCTGACAATGCGATGTGCTCATTATAGCTCCCTTCGATTTGAATCATGAGGCATTTTCTTGTGTCTCCACAGCTTTTTGCGAAGCATCTCAATAACCAACAGTGTTCTTCTGCACTTCCTTTCAGACATATAAAAGGCTCTGACTACATCAGATATTCACTCTGTCGAAAAAACATATTGAGTCTCCTACATAGACTGCATTTTATGCATCACTCCTGACTTTGAAAATGTGGGTAGTGGAATCCTAAGGCAACATACTATGTATCCTTCACATGTAAAACAGTGTATTATGTGCAACTGGATGAGCTCAGTGGAAATGCATCTAACACAGGAAACCACACTGTAAAATACACTGTAAAAAATGCTGGGTTCCACACAATTCCTTCATGTTGTCCCAACACAAATCCATTAAGTTAACTTAATTGTTTTTACAAAATTACGTGGATTGAACATAAAACATTTCAGTTGTTCCCAAAAAAAAAAACCCCTAGAGAATTGTGTTTGATTCAGGTCATTTTAAATAAGTAGTATGAACAAGCAGCAAAATAATGTATTAAAGTGCATCTATTAATTAACATTCTAACAGAACATGTATGTAGCTTCTTATTCAACGCTGTTTATTTTTGCTTTAACTTACAGTATGTTAATAAAAAACAAAAGTTTGCTAACAAGCATTGTCCATATTTAGTAGAAATCACTGAAATTGCATAGAAAATCATTACCAAACAGAACAGATCGACAGGAATGCATCTTCTATAGGTGTCAACAACCAATTAGGAAGCTCCATAGGTTTGGGACTGAGCTTTTATGCAAGTTATGTTTTTTTTTTTTATCTAAACAATGTACTGTATAGTCATGTGGGGATTTCAAAACTCATAAAAACAGATTAACTAGTTTTTATTTAAAAGTATTTTTTTTTTGTTTATTAGTGCTCAGTGCACTTCATCATATGTTTTGGACACAAATGTCACTCCTTCAGAGAAATAACTTAGTCGGCTTAGATAAGTGCAGGGTTATTTATATGGCGGACAGAGTACTACCTGTATAGTGTTCCAAATGAGTGACCATTTGAGTTAGGATGATGCCGTAGGGGCTGTTCACATGGGATGCGCTCTTGCATTGAAAAACAGCTCAACAGAGTGCAACAGACTGGAAATGAATGCAGCTGCCACTAGAAAAAAGTTTTTGAAAGTTCTCATAGTTTCTGAAAACATGGTTTTCGTGACATTAAACAACTAAAAACAGCCAGATGTATTGAGACGGAGCAAAAATCTAGTGCAGTACTTCTAGACCAGGGGGCTACTGAATGGCTTTCTAAAAATGTTATTTTTTTTTTTTTTACCATACAATGAAACAAAGTTAATTCGCCAAACTAAATTACGAAAAAACAAAAAAACAAACTACAAAACAATCAAGATTTTAATTGACATGTAGGTCCCATTAACTATTGTCTTTTTAATTATTATTTGAATAATGCCAAATCAAATTTTTAAATCTTTTTGAATCACTAAATTCATATATTTTTAAATACATTTACCAGCACTCCCAGTTTTTGTCAATAAAAATAAATACACAAATTCATAACTAAGCCAACTTATCAGTCATGAAATACAAATAAATCGAAACACAGAATGCAAATATACTACATGCGGTTGTATTCATGCTACATAATTATATGTAAAACTATTTTAAAATAATAAATTAATTAATTCATTCATTCATTTTCATTTTGGCTTAGTCCCTTTATTAATCTGGGGTCACCACAGCGGAATGAACCGCCAACTTATCCAGCATATGTTTTACGCAGCCGATGCCCTTCTAGCCGCAACCCATCACTGGGAAACATCCACACACACTCATTCACACACATACACTACGGACAATTTAGCCTACCCAATTCACCTATACCACATCTCTTTAGACTTGTGGGGGAAACCGGAGCACCCGGAGGAAACCCACACCAACACAGGGAGAACATGCAAACTCCACACAGAAATGCCAACTGATCCAGCTGAGGCTCAAACCAGCAACCTTCTTGCTGTGAGGCGATCGTGCTACTCACTGCGCCACTGTGAGGCCCAAAATAATAAATTATATTAAGCAAAAATTTGATTTTAAAACGACAAAATGGTGAAAACGTAAAAATCATCCTATCCCCTAAATTATTATCATTGTTCTCCTGATAACTATTGTTTATTCATTCATTCATTTTCTTTTTGGCTTAGTCCCTTTATTAATCTGGGGTCGCCACAGCGGAATGAACCGCCAACTTATCCAGTATATGTTTTACGCAGCGGATGCCCTTCCAGCTGCAACCCATCACTGGGAAAGATCCATACACACTCATTCACACTCATACACTACGGACAATTTAGCTTACCCAATTCACCTGTACTGCATGTCTTTAGACTTGTGGGGGAAACCGGAGCACCCGGAGGAAACCCACGCGAACACGGGGAGAACATGTAAACTCCACACAGAAATGCCAACTGACCCAGCCGGAGCTCGAACCAGCGACCTTCTTGCTGTGAGGCGATTGTGCTACCCACTGCGCCACCGTGCTGCCCATAAAATAGTTTTGTAACATTATTTCTCTTCCAAAATAAGAATACATTTACCACTAAACATATGGTTGTATTCACATTCTATTTAGTGATATTTTTGTCAAAACTTTAAAATAGAGAAATATCCAAGAAAATCTCTCCAGTATGGGGGCCTTTACATACAGTGTTGGGCAATGAGGGCCTGTAAATCAAAAAGGTTGTGAAGCTCTGATCTAGTGCATGTTTACACAGAAAATAAATACTATTAACAAAACACACAGATGGACAATAATGCATCTTCTGTAGGCAGCGAACTACAAGGTAGCTCTATATGTTCTGGGAATGAGCTTTTATGTGAGTTGAGCTTCTTTTAATCAGGAGCCAGGACACTTTAATACGGGAAGGACAGCTGGCTGTCAAGTTTGGTGGACACACTGATGGCCAGCAGTGTGATTAGTTCCATTGTGTTAATCATGGCTCTCAGAGCATCTGTCTGATGACCATCAAAGCAGAAAAAAATGAAAGGCGTTCAGTGAGTCGCAACAGCAACACAGAAAATAACAGGACCTGGCCAAGCATCCTTCATGTTTGTGTTTTTTAATCAATCTCAGAGCAAAATATTCAGTTGTAAGACCAGATATCCATCAGAAATAAGTTTCGTTGTTTGTTGTTTCTTTCTTTGTTTGTTTGAAAATTGTAGATATTCATATTACCAGGATAAAATGTTATATTTGATGTCATCAAATGCATTTAAAGTTTGCAAACTCTTTACACATTTATCCTAACGAATAGGCATAATGTCATATGACGTTACATGCATAAAATGCTTTTAATGTAATGCGAATGTAATTTTATAAATCTCCAATCAAGTAAGCAAACTGATGGGTAAACATATCAGTCATGAATGTGACCAAAAATCCATTAAGTTATATTAGAAAATACCTTTAATTTGTAATAATTATAATAATAATATTAATTCAGACTCTCCTGAATGACTACGGTTTTTATTTAACAAAATATTGAATCAAACTCTTAAACAGCATAAAATTGTATATATATATATATATATATATATATATATATATATATATATATATATATATATATATATACATAAATTTTTTTTAGGCGAGAATATTGTTGTTTAGATTGCAACTATGCGGTTTATTTATAAGGATAGTGCCTATTTTGAATATTCATAATTTCGGAGATTCAGCACGTTCGCAGCCAACCTGTCATTCTGAGCAGAGCAAAGACGGTTGACGTTGCACCCCACAAGATAGCAACAGAGACCCCATAATAAGTGCTGAGAGGAGAAAAACAGTATTTTTTTCAGCATACGCTTCAAACTACAGCTGAACAAATCATAACAGAATAGGGAAGTGACATTCTAAGTCGATCTCTCTCTTTGGTATTTTGTAGTGTTGTATTTATACCATAGCAATCTGGTAGTATTTGCTTTGCTTTGGCTTTTTCTGGGTTAATTATTGTGATCTCGCAAATAATTGCAAAAAAATTGCATCTTGCAAAAAAAAAAGACTTAAAAAACTTGTTATACCCTGTGAAAACCACACCAACATTTAGTAGATTTACATTCCGTGTAACGTTCACGACTACGCTGTTCAAGAGTTTGATATATACCCCATCTCACATTTTAGGCTCAAATTATGTCACTTTGACTTAATCATATACAACTTTTTTTTTTTCTGTTCCAGTTTATGTTAAGAAAAAAGGTTTTAATGCATCTAGTGTATTTAAAACCATTTTATTTGTTTGTTATTTTATATTCATGTATAATTATCTTATAATTACTTAATTAAAACTGTTGTCATGAATGAATATTGATTATATTGAACAATCAAAATCTTTATCATATAATTCATCATAAACTATATTTTTAATATATTAAAGATCAAGCAAAACAGTGAATTGTGAGGCCAGATATCCAACAGAAAATGATGGACAAGTGTAAAATAATACCTACACTGCAAAAAAAAATGCTTTTCTTACTTTTCTTACTTTTATTTATTGTCTTGCTTACCCCATTGGCAGATTATTTTGCTTGTTTTAAGGAAAAACTCACTCAATTTTAGCATATAATTTCTTAAAACAAGACAATATGTTTTGCTTGTCTAGAAAATGCTTCTTGTTTTAAGACATTTTAGGTATTTGGACATAATACGACAAAAAATCTAAGTAAGAAAAGCTTTTTTTTAGCAGTGTACAATTTTTAGATATTCCAGGATGCGTTGACTGAGAAGTTCCCATCAAGCATAATGTCATATGACGATACATGCATACAGTGTGTTTAATGTAATGCAAATGTAATTTCATAAATCTCCAAGTTATGATCACCGATCATTACATCTATCATATAAATGCACAATGTTCATCACTAAGCAAATCGATGTGTAAACATGTCAGTCATAAACATTACACTGAATGTGAATCTACCAAACGCCGGTGTTGTTTTCACAGGGTACATAATTATATTGTTTGCTCATGAATTAAAAAAATGGCTTTTAACATTTAAGCGGGGCACTGGCAGGGGTTTGCATCGAAATGAATGGCGCAAACCCAGATCCCATGGGTTGACATATGTTAATATGTTCTTTGGCTACACTCTAATTCGCTGTTCTGCACATAAGCCTCAAGCGAACAAAACTCAAGACGTGAATTATACATGAATTATACATATTCAACTAAAAAACTCAAAGTCATTGGCATTCAGGTCACAAATGCCGAAATGCTGGATTTGATGAAACTGTTTGAATTCAGAGACAAAAATGTTTGAGTGTACACAGAGCGTGTTTTATTGGAGTGATCGCAAAAGGTCACACGTGTCCACTACAAAATACCATCCTGCCAGCATGCCTTGAATTTAATTAAATTCAGTTAGGAGGAAACATTTACTTGCCACTGTAGATGGTGAAAATGTAGCAAAAAAACATAACACTTTCCAAAGATTTGGCTTCATTTGATTAAACATTTAGGTTTTCATTGATCAGACATAATGCAGAACTTAAAATGGTAACCAATACTACTCGGAAAATGGCACACAAAAAAACAAAAACAAAGGAGTGTATGCAAGCTATCGGTCCATTAATGGCTTCAGTGACTTGTGCTCCAATTTAATTCATTACACCAGTAGGTGGTGGAAAGTGTGTGTGTGTCATACTTTATGAATCAATTTGTTTAGTAGCTGAATCCTAAATCGCATTCTCTTTTCAGTAGTCACTAATTTTGAATTAGTACTTACATTATTTACCCCTAAAAACGTAGCTTATTTAGTGTAAATGTGTGTATTCAATGTGGATGTATTACGTTCATCACAATGTCATTATCACATGACTTTTTAGCATCATTTATGTCATTTCACTGTCATTTAAAAATCATGTCATGTGAACTATTTGGAATATTAGTGTCCATCATTTGCACATGCCAAGGGACACTTAGCTTAGCCTATATCAGATTAGTCAATTAGCATCTCGCTCAAAAATGACCTAAAAGTATTGATGATCGATAATCTATAAAGTTCCTTGATTAATATGCCAGAATGAGAGTATAGTGCCCAGCCATATCAGCCAGGAAAATATTCACTTTTCATTTTCAGTCTTAGTACATGATGGAACTACAGAGGAGTCAAAGCTTAGACCATTCGGACCATTTCCGAAACTCTTTGGTCATGTTTGAGCAAGATGCTAATGGTCTAATCTGATGTAGTTATCTATGCTAAACTAAGCTAAAGGCGCTCCTGACAGACCCAGAGATTGGCTGACTGGATTTAAAACTGGTAAAACTTAACCGTTTCACTCTAGGGGAGTTGTAAAATGAGCCAGTTTTCAAAAAATGTGTAGTGTTCCTTTCAGAATCTTGCTGGAAGGCACTTTTTGTCTTCTTACTGTCAATTCTGACATACTACTATTGTCACGTTCTGTTTTTCACCTACTTTATCCACCTTTTTTCTACACTCCATGATGCTATGTGTGATTGGGAGTAAAATATGTTAAAATTAAAACAGTCAGTTAAAAAAATATATTAAATAAAATGTTATACGGATCATTACTTTACTCACAGTGCATCCATCAAATATTAAAAGGCAACTCATCAAAATTTACAAATTTCTTTCAGTAGACCATGAATAAGCCCAAAAACTTTAAACAAGTCTTTCTACTGCAATTTTAAAGACATATAATGAATATTGCTGTAGTGTAGGGAATACAAAGAGAATCTGGAGGAATAAAATACACTGAACTTAAAACTGACATTTCCATTCCCACAGATAAGCTTGTGACGTTAAAATACCAAGCATAGCATTATTTTCCAAGCCAAACGTAACTCTTACTCAATTTTCATGTGTGTACATATAAAGTTTTTGTACATTTTTTTCAGTACTTTTGAATGCAGTATCTGTAAACCGGAATTGCAACCCGTCATCTAAAATGAAGTGGTCATTTGAGGAAAGAAAATGGATAATATTAAAGTATTTGATTTCGGATGCAGCTAGTAATGAAGTACTGTCAGTTATTCTTTATTGAGTCATTGAATCATTCATTCAACCAATTTGTTTGCAAATTTGTTCATACAGAAAACTAAGTCACACCACTCTTATTAGAGCATTATAACATGTATCTCCACACACACACACACACACACACACACACACACACACACACACACACACACACACACACACACACACACACACACACACACACACACACACACACACACACACACACACATCAGACAGTCAGTGAACAGGTGTGGGTGGTCAGTACGCCTGCTTTCTTTTGATCTGACCAAGGTCTCTGACACAAGACAAGATATTTAGCAAGTGAACTGCCAGGAAGCATAAGACTGGGTAGCTCTTAAAGGTATGCACGGGTAACTATAG
>CAIGQW010054109.1:8172521-8196745 GCA_903798125.1 Danio choprae
ATGGCCTGTGATGTCTGTTTGTTTGGAAAGTAGCAAAGGCAGCAAAAGTCCTGTGCTAAAAGAATGCAGTTTGGCAGCAAACCTTGTACTACCAAAACATTGTCATTTAAATCTCTTTGACCACATCCAAGCATGTGCATTTTTTTTCCAATTTGAGCTGGCGTTTTAGTCATTTTGTCTTGAATCCTGAGGCAGGTTAATGATAAAAGCTGACGGACGCAAAGGAAATTCGCAGTGTAGAAAGCCTATTAGTCAACAGCATAACTGACAGAAAGAAACATAACATGCTCTTCGTTCAAAACACCATTATAACAGCTCACAGACTGAACGCAGTCATTGTTAGCTCTAAGTGGCATCATTACCCAGAGTAAAGCATGAGAGAGATCAGGATCAGAAGTGTCTGTCATGATCCACAGCTCCAGGACACCAAACTCACAGTGAGTCAGTGAAGATCAGAACCCTAAGCTCAATGTAGTCCTGCTCATAACATACTAATTAACCCACTCCATGCGGCCAAGTATGCGAACGTTTATAATGATGATGCGGATACTTTTCCCCTTTTGGGCTCTTGGGAATTCAGCTCTTCTTTTTTTTTTCAAAGTAACAAGCAAGACATCATTAGAGTCAATGCACATGGTTACACATGCAGACGAGGTCATGGTGAATCTTCAATGGAGCAACGTTTGCAATATTAGATGTGGCGTCTGAGACACTTACTGTTTAAGACAAGCAGCAGGTGAAGGTTCCATTGTAATTTCATGAGGAAATTTGTATACCCTTTTATTCCCAATACGCAGTTCAGCTTGCACTGCAATCATACGCTGTCTTCAGTCTGTCCTGATTTCATTGTCTCTGATTGCATGAGAATGATACTGATAAGCTGTAATGAGGATGTAGTGAGCATCAATCTAGGGTTGTTTCAATGATGGACACCATTGGTTTTGTGGACCCAACACTACTTAAAACACACTTTTAATAAATCTGCACACAAGGAAATCGACATCCAAGCTCTGTTTAAAGGGGACCTATTATGCAAAAATCTTCTAATGGTAAACAATTTATTAATTTAACTTTTTTTATAATTACACTTCATAAAAACAGTCTGCAGAAACACTTTGATTGACATTCTCTCTTTGTATGTATCATCAGAGGGGGAAAGCCCCGCCCATTATTGACAATATATCCCTCATTAGCATAAGACATTAGTATTGTTTTTTTTATTTGCCACTATGCTGACACATAGGCATTTTTAGCTCCGCCCTCTTTTGAATAGATGGCTGGGAGCACAATCTCGACAGTCACCAAAATGGCACAATTTGGCTCAGAGCCTAAAAGGGGCAGTTTCAAAGAGTTATAAAACATTATTTGTATGGTATTTTGAGCTGAAACTGGACATGCACACTTATTTTACACCTTGTAAAAAAGGGGCATAATACTGTAGGGCCCCTTTAAACATTCGCCCCTTAAATAAAGATAGCATGTTTGATCATCCTCATATTTTTGCGCTCAGTATGCTTTTACCTGCTTGCTTTTGCTCACACAAACACTGTTATTTGTGTCAGTTGTGCTGTTTTTTTTATTCTATTTGGATGCATTTCGACAAACTCCAGTGATGAGCAAGCACTGGCCCGATCGGGTCACTTACAATCCTGTCTACTGTCCCGAGCGTCTCTCACCCTGCCATCCTTATTGTCAAGCCCTTGTACTGACAATGGTTAGTAGATTGCAGTGTTCCAGGGAAACCAAATTCTTGCAATACCTCTTCATTTCAGAACATCTTATCTTTAAATGGGTTTTGTTGTCTCACATAGATATCAGAGGTAAGATTTCATACAGAACCTAAACACTGCAGTAGGCTGCAGTTCTCTGCTTTCATAGAGATCATGGATGTGGGTGGATGTACCTGTGCAGGGCTGTGATGGAGGATTCATCCCCAGTGACAGGCATTTGATTGCAGGCCTTGATTAGAAGCAGCTCTGCCTTTGACAGAGCTCTCCCTTACCAGCTGACAATATGCATTAGAAAACCGAGCACCTCTGAACCTGCGAACAGAGAGCACACACACAAAATCCTGAGCTTAAGTAGGAACACAACTGCAATGCAGATTCATGCATTCAAACTCTTTAATGCTGCTGCCAAAGTTCTCAACATCTCTGTCAAAATCATAAGCGAAATTCATGGTGCTAAAAGGAGCAAGGATATTTTGTTTCACTTTGCACAATTTTATTTGGAGATGCAAATACAATATCGGGATAATTTGTTTGTGCAAAAAGAGCAAAAAAGGCTCATTACTCAATACTGGAGTAAATCAGAAAATGTACCAGCAATTTACTGATAACCCTGAAGTTGTGATCTTAAAATCCCAAGTCATTGTAAGATGAGACAGAGTACAAATGTAGTAAATAACAAACAAGACCAAGAGACAAGGCCGGTCTTGAGTCACACAATATTATCATAAATAATATTAAGTCTTTTTGTGAAGATTACAGGCTGATCTTGAAAACAGATTTAACTACATTAACAATCCTCTTCTAAAAGGCATTTGTTTGTATTGTGACCAGCAGATAACCAATGAGAGATCTCAGAGAGGTTCCTCAAACTTAGTTGATTTAACTGAGTATATAATTGAGAATATGGAAGGGCATACGCAGTGTGAAACATATGCCAGAGTAGTTGGTGGTTCATTCTGCTGTGGCAACCCCTGATAAATCAGGGACTACACCTAAAAGAAAAATGAATGAAGTAATTGAGAATATATAATGTTTTGTTTGTTTTTTTTTCTCCCATGAGCACCGAAAAGATGAGCACCTATGCTTCTAGTTTAGCTTTCAATTTGATACTGTCATGATGTATTAATATAAAATAGTATCACTATTAGGGGGGCACTGTGGCTCAGTGGTTAGCACTGTCACCTCACAGCAGGAAGGTTACTGGTTGGAGTCCCGGCTGGGCCAGTTGGCATATCTGGGTGGAGTTTGCATGTTCTCCCTGTGTTAGTGTGGGTTTCCTCTGGGTGCTCCAGTTTCCCCCAGTCCAAAGACATGCGCTATAGGTGAATTGAATATACTAACACAATACTGGCCGTAGTGTGAATGTGAGAGTGTATGGGTGTTTCCCAGTACTGGGTTGTGGCTGGAAGGGCATCCACCGCATAAAATATATGCTGGAATAGTTGGCGGTTTATTCCACGGCGGCGAACTCTGAAATAGAGACTAAGCCGAAAGAAAATTAATGAATGAATTATCACTATTATTTAGTTAATTGATTATCTATGACCAAATGCATTAAATATTAGTTTTTAAACCAAATCTTAGAGAATGAAGAATGTTTTATTTGTCTAATATTTATATGACTTGAAATAAAATGTAGCCTAAAATATAAATGGCTTGAAATACAGCGTTGTTACTGAAAATAACTTTCTACTTTGTACAAAACCATGATCAGGAAAAGGATATTCTGATCGTAAAGAGTATTTTGTTGCATATCCGCCTTTGAGTCATCAATACTTCAGGTTCATTTTTCATATTTCTGGTTCAGTTTTAAATGCAGATCTATTACAAAATGAATAATACATTTTTTGAAACAGTGCATTGACTAAAAACCACTGTGATTCGATGTTGGTTTAATGGCGTTATAACATTACTGTACAGATAAATTCAGTTTAGTTCAAGTTTACTTCTGAAAGAACAGAATACAAAGTGAGCAAATCCAAGAAACTCTAAAAGTGTAAGAAAGAAAACTTGAGGAATCAATATGCAATCACATTTGGCCAATTTAAATGCCACTTTGAGTTATATATTAGAAAAGTATCACTTACAGATTTTATATATAAAATGACTCTCGGTAGACTGGGTATTTTTCTATAAAAATCCTGTTCATTAGTTTGGGCACATTGGCATCCTCCTGCAGCTATATTTTCTGCTTTCAAGGCATCTTCAATTTGCCGCAGAAGACGCTGATGAATTTTGACATGTTTATGTTTGCGGTTTGGTGTCAGGCAGGTGGCTTTTTTACCTCCACCTGACAGTGTTGCATCACTTGTCTTCCAAAAACACTTCTGAAAATATTCCTTTGGGAGGCACCGCTCCATCAAAAGATCCAACAACATTTCAGATGTTTGGAAGAAGCGAGTAACGCTCCCCTGCAACTCTGATACAGTATACTGCTGATGCGCAGCTAAAAGAAATTGGCATGAAAAACGAACAGCTTTCTATTTACACTGACACTCCCAGTAGAGTTTTGACAACATTTGACAGTCCCATCATGAACAAAATCTTCATTTCATGCACTGATTGAGAGATGACTGAATTGAGTAGCATTATGGTCATATGCTTTGAAAGAAATATCAATAGTAATATCAATATTATTACCCTGGCATCAACATTATTCATACCCCTGGCAAATTCTTAGTTACTTTTATTCAATTAGCATTTATTTATTTATTTTGGACCAGAAATGACACAGGCTTCTCCCAAAAGATAATAAGACGATGTACAAGAAGCAAGATAAAAGAAAAATAATTTTTCTCTTTTATTTACCTTTGAACAAACAATATATTTATATTTTATATTTTTAAATTTATTTATTTATAAAAGATAAAAAACATATATATATAAATATATATAATTTATTTGCTTATCTATATATATATATATATATTTACATATTATACACATTTATATATTTTGTCATTTTTCCAGCAGATATCTGATATACTTATTTTCATGTATTTTTGGCCAGATAAAAGGGTTGTGTTTTCTCCCAGCCTTGCTGCCTCCTCTGTTGTTTAATTGCCCTTTGATCATGATGTCTTGAGATTTAAAATACCACAAGGATCCATCATGCAATGAGCCGTGTGAGCGATACTTAATATTTCCATTGATGTGAGAGATTTGGATGAGTGGAGTATTAATTATAAGCTCGATGTCATTTGAGAGCCTGTGATCATGCAGCTATAAATAAACAATAACTAAACAATAAACTACAACTCTATTTAGTTGATTGTGCTTCAAAGCACAGATTGCTGAAATCAAAACCCCCAAAATTAATGTTATTATTATTATTATTATTATTATTATTATTATTGCAAACATTCACATTCAACCAAAATGAACAATAAGAACTGCTATGGCTAAAAGCATTTATAGTCTATTTGCATACTATCACTCCTAAATAGGCATTTCTACAGTTTATTTTTAGACACCGCAGTGTGTTGTATATATGCAAATTGGGTGTCTAAGTGGGGTTAGATGCCATGTCAAACACTTATACACTTGAGGAAATGTTTTGTAACATCTTCCAGTCAAATCAGGAGGTAATAGACCTTACTGAGTATCAACACAAACCACTACATGCTCATGAGGACATGACCCTGTTATATCATAAGCTTTGTAATTGATTACCTGCCATACTGACTCTGACTGAGAGATATTTCCTATTCAGAGATGTTGCTGCTTGTTTTCACATAATCCTTTTTTTAACACTCGAAATGCATTTAGAGTCAAACCACCCTCTTCGTTTTCATGGCATACTGTCTTTGTCTCAGTGTTTCTGGGACACAGCAGACAGCTCGGATGAATGACCTCGGCCACGGCATTGATCCACAAGCAATGCATGCCAGTGTACACATAGACTTGTCATGCCAGTATCTGAGCAGGCTTCAAAACTGCAGCCAAACCAAGACCCTGAGGCAGAACTTCAGCGGAGCAAAAGCTCATAACAAACCAGCGAAGGACATTGCCCAACAGACGGCAGAGTAATTGGCGTTTATTGCATGTAGCTATGATATAAAGAACAACAACTACCATTTAAAGTGAAGCTCACTGAAGCACAGTCAGTGATAGAGGATATAGGATAAAACATAGCTCTCCAGATCAGAGGCGGAACTCAACTTTCAGTATCTGGGAACAAGTCAAAAAGTTACAAGAGGAATTTGACAGAAAGTGGTCCAAAATTGTTCATAAAACATTTGGCTGAAGCTGAAGATGTTGTCTTGTGTGCTTACTTGGCTGAACCTGAATCTAAAAAAACCAAACAAAAAGAGACTAATTGGAGTTCATTAAGTAGCAAAAAAAGAAAAGAACTCATTTTAGTCCAAATAATATTTAAGTGACAGTTCATGTAAAACTGAAGATTTTGTCATCATTTGCTCATCTTTTGTTTGTTTCTTCTGATGAACACAAAATAAGATATTTTGAAGTTCAAAAGTTCACACTTAGCTGATGCTTGATAAAGTCAATGCATGTTTGGCATGCAGTCCCATGAGAGAGCCCTGAGCTCGGAGGATCCTCAAGCCCAGGACTCCTCCCGTTTAGTCAGGAGAGAGGGGAGTCTGGGCTCAGGTAGGTCTCGAGAACTCCCCTGGATTATGCTAAGAAAGAGGGGAAGGAGTCGGGCGGATTGGGGGATTCTTCAAGACGAAGATGGCTAAAGTAAGGAAATCTGGCTTGGTATATCATGTGATTGCTAATGCGAGACCAGCCGTGGTCTATCATAAGCACGTGATACTCTCAAAATTAGTTCATAAAAAAACTTCACATTAAAGAAAGCTGTAACCATTGACTTCCATAGTATTTGTTTTCCTACTATGGTCAATGGTTACAGGTTTTCAGCTTTCTTCAAAATATCTTTTGTGTTCAACAGAATAAAGAAACTCATAACGGTTTGGAACCACTTGAGGGTGAGTAAATAGTTATTACATTTTTATTTTTGAGTGAACTATTCTTTTAAGATTAGACCTAGATGGAAATGAGGTTTAAGGGGCTGAGTTTAGTGTAAACGTTGCTTACATGATGTACTAGCAACTGACGCTAAATGCTATGGACTTCTTTGTCAGTCCACTAATTTTCATTGCTGGTATTTGCCAAATCAAATCTTGCTTGGAGAGGGTCAAGTAGAATCAGAGGGATTAAATGTGTGCCATGACCTAGATCTGAGTGAGGCTCAGAAACATAACTCTTAAAAGTATAAGAAACAAATCAGAACTCTGCAATTTTACCATTTCTAGGTTTAAATTATCAGCATACAGTCATTACAGTATGCATCATTATCTGCCGGAGATAACAGTCTGCTAATCAATACCATTTTCCAAAATAAATTAATAAATTATAACTACATTTTTTGAAGATCATTGTCATCCCTGTTTAAATACAAAAATGCAGGTTTATCCTGAATGTGATGTTATGCACATTCATATGTGTTCAGTTTATAGCAGGTTCCTGGAGAACCCTATTTCTGGAGATCTGCCTTCCTGCAGAGTTCAACTCCAACCCTAATCAAACACACCTGAACCGATTAATCAGGACCTGAACAGCCCTTGATAATTACAGGCATGAGCGTTTGATATGGGTTGTAACTGAAATCTGCAGGAAGGTAGATATCCAGGAACAGCATAGGCTATAGACTGAACACTGGAGGGCCACAGCTCAGCACACTTTTTCTCCAACCCTAATCAGACACGCCTGATGCAACTAACAAAGGTGTTCAAGACTACTAGGAACTATTAAACAAGTGTGAGTTGGACCTGGTTGGAGCTAAACTGCAGAGCAGTGGCCCTCCAGAAATTGGGTTTGAGACCACTGGTCTATAGGCATGAGTAAATATTTTACAGCCATGCAAAAAAACAAAAAAACAACAGCAGTGGACTACATCACTTTACAGTATGTGCATAGTCTTTTTACAAAGCCTGGTCTGGCATGCATAATCCATCATTTTTGCATATCTGTGTGAATGGGGATAATCTTGACAGCATTTTCATCTGTATGTGAATTCTTAAAATGTGAAGGAAAACCTTTTCTGTTTTTAGTACATCATTGCCTTGTATACAAGCCAGAAATTAGCAGTTTTATTTTTAGTTTTTCTGCAAAATGATAACCATAATTTGTTTCCTCATATACGCTGGACCAACCCCCAGTTAGAACACCTTTGTTTCTACTCACGTAGGTAATAGACAGCAGTGACACTGAAAAACTTCAGCATTCAAACGGTTTTTAATAAAGAGAAAAAGAGGGCAAGCTCTAGCTGTCTAAGTATGTACAGAGCATGACATGTACCTCTCAGGATGGTATGCCTTAATCTCATTAGTTAGAAAATGAAGTCTTGATTATTGGCATGTTGTCAAGCATAACCACCCCCATTACTGGTGGCAGGCAGCCTGTTCATCTGCGCCTTTGACAGATTCAGTGTGCACATCCAGAAGGCAGCACCAGCTAATAAACGTCAACATGAATACTCAATATATCTTATTCACTTCACGGTAAAAAAAAAAGAAAAAAAAAGTGTAAAGGTGTATTTATAATACACTGACAAGCTGCTAAATCTGAGTATATCACATCACAGGTAATTAACCATCTAATGGCAGAATCACACAGGGAATTAAAGAAAAGATTAGTGCAGTTTGTTGTGAATAATGACAAAACCTTTATACAAATAAAGTATAAAGGTTTTCTTACCTCATTATTTATTTATTTTTTAATTCTAACTTTTAATCTTAGAATTTAACACCTTTTTAATTAAACTACAACATGTGTTTGTTTGCAATTAAACTGCAAAGTAAACAACAAAAATCTACGTTCTGAAGAAAATGTAAGTGATGAAAATGCATGGTTGCTAGGGTGTTGTATGGTTAGTGTGTGTTGCTACGTGATTGCTAAAGTGCTCTGAGTGTTGTTGTTTTTATGCTAATATCCAGTTGCTAAGATGTTGTGATCAGACTTTGATACAGTATGGTCAAACTTGTTACATTTGTTTGATATTTTATAATAGTTTTTTTTTGTTTCGTTCATACTCTACACCAGAGGGTGCCATAACAAAGAATGTCCACAAGCAAGACACATAATAATGACATCCGATGCAGTACAGAGTTTGTTGTTGTTTTAGAGATATGTTATATTGATTACATATTATATATATTATTTACATAATGCTTTCAGTGTATTATAACAGCTTGTCACCCAGTGATAAGCACAGTTATTTGGTAAAATTAACGTTAAAGTGAGCGGCGTTCGTCTGACAGGTCCATTTGCGATAGCACCCTCCCAATGGCTTTTGGATAAGATGAAATGGCCAAACATCCAGCCCGAAATTTACAACTATCTCATTGAAACTCCAAGTAATTTTACAAGAGAGAAGTTAAAGGCCTACAAGTCTTTGGATGCCTACAATTTTGTTCTGTGTGGTCATGTGCAAGAAATAATGTCCCATAATTACCAGATTCAAATCTTTGTAGTGATAAAAACCGAGGTTCTGCCTAGCCAAAGACAAGGAAAGAAGACGGAACTGTACAAGGCCTGGGTAATCATCCAGCAAAACAACTGCATTCTGACAGCGAACTTCACCTGTATGGCAGGGCATGTGAACTTACATTTGTACATTTCATTCTAAGCATTCAGTGTCCGCCGTTTAATTAACCACATTTAACTGTTTTTGCTAAACTCATTGCTGCTATCAAAAACGAGTAATGTGTATGATTGAGCGTAGCGTGAATTTACCTGATATAAAATGAGAACTGCAGAGTCGAGCATTTTTAATTAGGTCCTCACTCCATTCAGCTCTTCTGATGGCTGTTAGCCAAAGACGTCTGCGGTTGACATTAAAAGCAGTGTGGTGTACGGTCAAATTTAAGTTTTCTATTTTGGGACTTTCGATTTTGGCATCCTACCGCATGTTTGCTATAGGCCAATTTCACACTTCCGCGTTCGTTACTTCCGGTTATGGCCGCCCCTGGGTAAAGTTCCTTCCGGTAAAAACAATGGCAGCACAGTCGAGGACCAAGGCGTTCTGCTGTGTACCTAAGTGCAGCAATTCGAAACAAAAACCACCGTATTTGAGTTCACGATTTTCCAACAAATGACCATCAAAGACAAAAGTGGGTATATGCTATTAGAAGAGATGAAGGGCCGACGTTTGTTACTTTTATTGAACAAAAAAATAACAAGGACAGTTTAAATTGAAAATACTTCGTTTTTTTAATAATTGTTATTGGTCAAAATAAACATACATCATACAGTTGTTCTGTTGTCCAGTTGTTATTTTACACATTTCATTGTTAGATTTCAAAATTAATACAGAATTGTAAAATTGAAGTGATACATTATGAAAGTTTACAATTACAACAGTACTTTAAAAATAGATAGTTGTAAAACAATATAAAATTAGTTACACATATACATACATATATATACACATATACATCTATCTCTATCTCTATCTATCATGGTTACAATTTTAAAGGGTTAGTTCACAGGTGTGAGTAACAAGACGAGTAATTAGTAATATAATTTGTGTGAATTAACCCTAATGCAGCAATGTTTAAACCATAGATAGATACTAGGCTCTCCACGAGACTCCAAAAACATCTGTAAAAAAAAACAAAATGTACTTTAAAACTACGAGTCAGGAACAATATTAACACTGAAAAAGTGCTGTTGTATTAACACTGGAACTACCAGAACTGTATAACTACTAGAATGACCAGAGCAGTCATTCTGACCGGTCTCATATTTAATGAAAGTCTTAGAACAATAAATGTGTGTTTTAATTCAACAAAATTATTCAATTGCAAACATTAGAAGCTGTTAAAATTACCGTCTCGGTAGTTCTAGTGTTAACACCGGAAAAATGACAACAGTGGAAAACCTGCAATTAGCCTGCAACCACAGAAGCGAAGTATATTACACCAGAACACTTAAAAACTGCAACAGCAGTTATGTTAAAAAATAATTGAACTTTCTATCAGAACAATGATAGCTAATCTGCATCATAAGCCAACCGGCAGATTACATATAACCTCCAGTGTGTGGGGTTCCTCGTTTTTCCTCATTGACCGGTAGCATCTAGCTCTGACCACCACCGTGCTGTCGACTACATTTGACAAAGCATGCATAAACAGTGAAAATAGGTCAACATATCTGTAATCAACATATATCATATAACATATTTAGAAAAACCGTAACTTTATTAAAACATGCTAACGTTAACGATATGCTAGCGATAGTAGCTGATTCAAAACTTACCCTGATATCCATGAATAAATTCTTCAACAAAGAATTTGTAACTCTTCTTCAGTCTCGACCCTGTAGTTGAAGAATTTTCTGCAACAATTCGACTGATGTCCTCAAACTTAATTTGCGGCAGAGTGGAGAGAGATGTTGTGAAGAATCTTTCCATGTTTCCTCGGCATAAAAAGCGTTAGTTGTCACTGTAGAGGAAGTAAATTTACTCAGCGGCGACGGGCTTCCGGTTCTTGTGAAATTGGCCTATTGCAACCGGTCTTTTTTGCAACCGGTATGCACGGTTGAACCCGTGTGACGTCATGTGTGACGTAGGTTGGTAATTCCCCTATATGTAAAAAAGGAGTCAGGCTTTTGTTGACGGTTTCACTTTTATTTAAAGCTTTAGCATTCATCCAACCGCAGTTAAATGTTTACACATTTGACTAAATTCTGTGGATGGATAAGTATTGTGAGCAACTTCTATGAAAACATATGTAGAAACACTTGTGTCGAGATGTACATGATATGTGTGTGTGCTGGCGCTCACCGGAGCACTCCTTCACTTCACGTGCACAAGCAACTGAAGCAGAACTTGAAGGTAAACAAACAGCGGTTTATCATAAGCATTTTATCGCTAATTTTTTACACAGTAGGCATTAAGGAGGAACACAGAAATGTTATCTGAGTAACATCCAGCAGCTAAATGTGTCTGGAAAAATATTCAAAGGCTTTTATTTTCACAAGCAACGCGGATGAGAATGTGTCTGAATGTTCTGATTGGCTAGAGTAGATGTCTCACCTCTTTCCAGCTATTTTCCTTCTGCGTTCACACGGAGCAGCATTCCGGCAAATTACCGGAACGCATTTACCAGTATTTTCAAAAAGGGGCTGTTCACACATGATCCTTTTCCGTAAAATTGCCGGTAATTTTCCGGAAAGGTCTGTATGTGTGAAAGGGGCTAAAGGTTCTAGTGACGTGTGTACTCATATTGTACAACTCTAAACACTAAATAATTTATTTGATAGATTTTATTGTACAATTTAATATAGGCTGGAGTTCACTTCAAATATCTATGCATTTTTTGTCACAATTAGACTTGTTTCCTTTGAGCAATAAAATGACTTACTTATACAAAGTGCAATGTTTTCTGTAAATATAGGGCACATCACACATGATTGCAATTTGAAAAGTCCTAGTGCTCTTCTTGTAGTGTATGCAAGTAGGCATATTGTGACTTTTATTATTAGTTGATTTTACTTTAAATTAGTAAACCTGTTGCTTTTAAAGCGCTTAGTTGACTTTACTTGAAAAAAAAGTGATTAAACATGTTGCCTTAAAATTGTATAGTATATGAACTGTGCATCTTTATAAAAATTAAGTTAAATAAACACTGGGTTTACTCCCTTTTTTAAACAAAGTCAACTTGTCGGTTTTAAGACAACAGGTTGACTCACTTTTTTACACAAAAAATAGCTTTTATTATAAAGAGTTGAAAACATCTTAACTTCTAGAATGTCCCAAGCATGCTGCGAGTCATGTGACAGGAATCAACCAATCAGCTTCACACAGTGTATGAATTACACACATTTCGGTAACAACAGCAAACTAATTAACTCAGACAAATGCAGAGTACCCAAACACAGCAGTGCTTTTGGATTTCCTCCAAATAAAACATGTATCAGAGCTACAGCAAGGGTTTGTCAGTGGTTGTTCCTCAGAGAATGTATTGAAGGTTCCCTTGGCACAATCGATGCCACATGAGCATGAGGCCAGAAGCGCGTTGAAATTAGTTAAGGAAGTGATGAACCTCATGTTTTAGACATAATTTGCGAATCGCCCCTTACAGTGTCTGTGTGTTTGCTAGAGTGTTGCTGGGAGGCTCACAATCAATTGACTGATTACTAGTTCTAGATGCCTAGATAAGGAAAAGTACATCCCTTCAATGCAAATATATAATTTAGGCACAGTTTATCACAACTTCGTTTTATTGTCTGATAGATAAAAGTTGACATTTCTGTAATGCTCCATACTAAAGGTTTTGGCAACAGAGTTACATTTAAGGCATTCCTTTCAGGGTTACCCATGTTTTTAAACATGTTCCCTCAAGGGTCATTTTCCCAATCCTGTCATCTGTAGTGTGTCTGTCAGTATAATTCAATTTTTTTTTTTTCCAGCAAGATACTGAATTGCCTCCGCTTACATCAGTCTTCAGATCCTGGAAAGAGAGCACCTGTGAGCAAACTGTTAATTATTATCTAGACTAACAGTTCATTCAAAATATCAATCTCACTAATTTGTCTTTAATGTCTTTAATGTCATCTTGCCCTGAAAGTGATGGTTATTCATGGAAAGAAGCCTTGAAAGAGGATGATTCGCAAATGTAATGCATTCAGTAGAATACAGGCCAAACAGACGCCTTGTTCTTGTCCACAGTATCTGAGTATCTGTTCGTCAACCACCGACAGCAAGCTAACATACCACACTTCTGCATTATTAACCACACCAATAGAAAAAAAGGAAGAAAAAAAAAAAGTGAGAAACCACCCAGGAATGAGGAATCCACTGCTACCTAATAAATCTGATTCTTGTCAAATATCAAATTTACAGTCTTGTGTTTGGATGAAAGCGGGCAATCATTTACATCTTTGAGCAGCGTTTTGATTGCGGCTGAATGTTCACACCCAGAATAAATTCTCCAAGAGCTTTGAAATCTGAAGGAAAGCAGCAGATATCCGGTGAAAGCTAGATGAGCCGTTCTTAAATTATTCATAACTCACCCTCACTTCCATCAAAGCCTTTGAATGGATACACACAACAAATAAAAGGCCTGGAATTGTCTCCCTCATAGCAGTTCTGATGTGTGGCTTACAACCGTTAGTAATTTTTAAGCAGGGTAAGTATGAGATTTTACATTTTCACGGCACATTTCCCAAGTGCCACTTTCTTTTTTTTTTTTTCAGCCCATTGACTTGTTCGTCTCATCTTCGCACATTTTAAATTCCAAACAGCTTTGAATTTCTTTTATCTGCTACTAGTAATAACCGGGAATCAAATCTACTTTTTTACATTCCCACATCGCTATCTTTATGAGGACTTCCCATTGATGGACAGTACAGACTGTGCGAATGGAGGCAAATAAGGTGACTGGACTGCAAAGTAGCTGCAAAGGCTTGATTTATTGTGGAAAACACTCTCACAGAGCAGAAAACAGAGCTATTATACAAAAAGTAAATAAACAAACTATACAATATTTACAAAAATACATTGTGTCGAGTATTTGTTGCACTCATTTACACCCTCTTTGTCTTCATCATCCTACTCACAATATCTTCCGAATGGTTGTACGGTGGCCTTCTTAAACTCCTGGCCCCACCTTCGGACTGTACCATGCTATACTGTAGGTCATACCAATATACTGTACATTCATACTCATCACTTTTCTTTTACATGAAAACAATCTTAAAACTTTACAGTCTCTTTACAGTATTTACTATAAAACAACACAAAACACATCTCATTGGGGAAAAAAGGAGACCATACAAAACGTCAGATTTAGTTGAATGTTGGGTAAATTGTCAATAGTTCACAGACTAAAGCAAAATCCAAAAGAACTGGACACTTTCATGGTCTTTTTATTTTAAAATATCTATTTTATACCTATTTATCTCTTTTATAAATATTATTACACTGAAGAAAATGATTCATTGGATTTACTAAATTGTTTTTATTAAGGTAAGTTGTTGCAAACAATTCATATGGGCTGAATTTGAACAAACGAATCAAATTTAGTAATGTTCAGCTTAATTTGTTTGTCTAAATTCAGCCCATATAAATTGTTTTTATAACTTAAAAAAGCATAGTAAATCCAATGAATACTTTTTTTCAGTGTATGTTTAAAATATTTATTCTATTTTTATATACAATTTTAAATATGATAATTATTTTCAAGTATCTATTCATCTATCAATCTTTTTAAATATAAATATCATTTTCTCAGCGAACATGGATAATATATACAGTATTGCTGCAACTGTCATTTTCCTTAAGAGTGTGGCCGCCTGACATCGTAAGGATAAGAAAAATATTATATTTAAATAAATAAAAAAGTTAGTGTGAGAATTATCATTTATGTTGTTACTGCACAGTGTATACGCACAATTACACACAAACATGAACATTTAGTGTAATTTAATAAATACCATAAATACACAACAGTTACAAATCATAGTATATATGGTTTTTATACATATGTTAAACTACTTAAAAGCTACTCTTCAATTTTCATTAGAAACTAGCTACAGTAGTCAACAATTGAAGTGGATCAAAATCATCATTGGGTCGTTTTTCTAAATTTCCTAAGACAAGAATGTGTGTTGTTCTGTCATTTTAGGACAACTGTGATTAAATGTTTTGATCCACTTCAAATGTGGACTACTGTATATATACACACTCAGAGGGTTATGCTATTATTTCACTATGTATTTCCCAAATAAATTCATTTGTTTTCGGTGCAAATGATTGTAACAAATTATAACTACCAATAACCCCCAAGTAATTTTTCTCTGAAACTGAGCACACACATACACGTATGTTCCACAACGCTGCTTTCATGCAGACCATACAATCAGTTTCCTGACCCATATTCTACAGTTTTCAGGAAATAGGTCACCCTTTTCCCCCCCAGTCTCTGATGAAAGCAAATAGAAAGACACTTGTGTGCATTGAGGTACAGTATAATGTGTACATTGTCATAACAGAGTCTGAAAAGCCTACATCAGCCACTTCCCCAGATCAGCATCCTGGAGTCTGACACAATGGGGCTGCAGTGCCGTCACTCATCTTATAACGCGGTTAATTAAAACAGAACCACCGGAGAAGAGCGTGCTACTGTAACCAGCCCACCAGCTTTCAAATAAACCGTCTGAGAAGAAAGGAACGAGAAACCTTCAACAAAATTCACTGACACCGCTCTGACAATGAGGTTTTTATACCATTGTACTATATATGTTTATGGAAAAAATGGTTAGGCTTTTAGGAAAGAATGAAGCAGCCGTTTTTTTTCTCTTTTCTCTCCCTCTTTCTGTTTGCATGGGACTCAATCAGGAAATAATAGTAATAATGTTTGTGTGTATGTGAATAAATGTCTAAATTAAATCTGTTTATCACATAAATTTATGTTTTGTTAATAAT
The DNA here is from genome assembly GCA_903798125.1 of Danio choprae. Lineage (NCBI taxonomy): Eukaryota > Metazoa > Chordata > Actinopteri > Cypriniformes > Danionidae > Danio > Danio choprae. The sequence continues at coordinate 8,188,704 of CAIGQW010054109.1, forward strand.
AATAATTATTATTTTATTATTATTATTTCTATTGTTGTTTCTAACAATGTTATGTGGTATATACAAATACAAACTACTACTACTACTAATACTACTACTAATAATAATAATAATATTATTAATAATAATAATGTTACATAAATAATAGAAATAACAACAGAAATAATAATAAATAATCATCACAATAATAATAATAAAAACAACATCAACATCATTCATTCATTCATTTTCCTTCGGCTTAGTCCCTTTATTTATCAGGGGTTGCCACAGCGGAATGAACCGCCAACTTATCCAGCCTATTTTACACAACGCATGCCCTTCCAGCTGCAACCCAGCACTGGGAAACATCCATACACACTCATTCACACACACCTCATACACTACGGACAATTTAGTTTATTTAATTCACCTATACCGCTTGTCTTTGGACTGTGAGGGAAACCGGAGCACCCGAAGGAAATCCACACCAATGCGGGGAGAACATGCAAACTCCACACAGAATTGCCAACTGACCCAGCTGGGACTCGAACCAGCAACCTACTTGCTGAGAGGCCACAGTGCTAACCACTGAGCCACTGTGTTGCCATCAACATTTTTATTACTGTAATTATTATTAATATTATTGTTATTTCTATTATTAATAATAATATTACTATTACTGTACATTTTTATGTTGTTATTATTATTATTATTGCTATTAATTCATTCATTTTCTTTTCGGCTTAGTCCCTTTATTAATCTGGGGTCACCACAGCGGAATGAACCGCCAACTTATCCAGCATATGTTTAACAAAGCGGATGCCCTTCCAGCTTCAACCCATCACTGGGAAACACTCATTCACACTCATACACTACGGACAATTTAGCTTACCCAATTCCCCTATACCGCATGTCTTTGGAATTGTGGGGGAAACCGGAGCACAAAGAGGAAACTCCACACAGAAATGCCAACTGACCCAGCCGGGGCTCTAACCAGCGACCTTCTTGCTGTGAGGCGATTGTGCTACCCACTGCGTCACCGTTATTATTATTATTATTTCTTTATGAACATTTGAGCTGTCCGTGTTTGGATGAACACAAAAATCTGTAAATTTACAAAAATCTGTCTCATGAGTTTAGAAAAAAATGAGGCTGACCAAATTATTACCTTTTTCATATTGTAGTCAACTATTTGATTTTTAATGTTTTAGCATTGCAATTGTTTATATGCATGTAAAACCTAGAAGACTTTCATGTAGATAAGCAGCTTACTTGCTTCATGAAAAAGAGCTAAAATATCGCCATATTTCGAAAGCAAAAAATCCCAGTTCCTGTTAGTCAGGCAATAAGGGAGTGCAGGTTATTTTTGTCCTTTGGGCATTTGTCACATTTACCAACAAGCAATGCTTTGTTTTTTTTTTGTTTTGTTTTTTTTTACCCAAAGTCAAATAGAGTTGCTTTCTATGGAAGCTGACCTATGGTTGTCAGAGAACCTGCAAGAAATTCTGCCCCAGTCTCACTCACATATATAATTTAATTCCTGCTGCCCTTTTACTGCAGGACCTTTAAAATTAGATAATCCTCAGATAAGAATGCAATGAAAAAAAAAAAATTTCTTCTCTAACAAGCCTTATTCTCTCTTGCCTGTTGTCCTTGTCCTAAATATAGTTGAGAGGTTTGTTCAAGCAACATCTTTACTTACAGTCACTGTTCTCAAGCACTCGATGTCAGTTTTTTATTTTTATTTTTTTGCTGCCCTTTTTTCCCCTTTGTAAAAAGAAAATAAACAAACACACTAGTCACAGGGTTCCCAGATCCTCTGGAGGCCTGGCCTGGGACTCAGAGTGTCTATCACAGTAAAACGCTTAGTAGATTTTCCACAAAATGGAGCTTTTTGACACGAAAACGTTAACAATATAATTCTTTGGCTGAAAGAAGCTCACTTGAGAATACTGCAGTGGTTGCATACATGGGGGATGGGGTTTTGTACTATTAATCTAAATAGAAAATGGCACTTAAATACCTTACCATATTGGGTATTGCTGCTTTTAGGCTTTGATCCAAATAATTGTGCAGTTTTTGGTGACTGTTGCTTTAAATTCAAATGAGATTGTGTTCTTTTTTAAAAGAGGGATGAGCTACAATCACCTGTGCATCGGCATAGAGGCAGATGCAAAAGCAGGGCTATTGTTATCTCTGAAACTGAAGATGTCAAAAGAAGTGTCTCAGAAGAAGGGAGTCTATGGAGACTACAGTGTTCATTTGTGCATGCTAAAACTCCACGTTTATAATGCCATTTAGTCACTGACATTATCTTCAGCAGGTGAAAACTCTAATGGCAGACGTCTGCTACTCACTCAGGGCTGTCTATGCTAATGAGGGAGAGATCTGATCTCTCAGATCTAATCCCTCTCTGATGACAAAGGGAGAATGTCAATCAAAGTGTTTCTGCAGACTGTTTTAATGAAGTGTGATTATAAAAATATATAATCAATTAATTTTCACCATCAGAGGCTGGCTATATTCACACACTGTTGACGCATAACCCCTTATAAAAGTGATTTTTGCATAATAGGTCCTTCTTTAAAGCAGACACATGTACAGATAGGGGTGTACAACATCTATTTTGACCAACCCTCAAATACTGTATTAGTAGATGAGAACGTAGCTGAACATAAAAGTAAATCCCCTTTGCATGCACTTCCAAATGATGACTCAAATTATTACAGTAAAGCTGAACAGTTAGTTAGGTAACACTTTATTTTGATGGTCCCTATTGCACATTTTGTTGACTAAAAGTTGCATTGCAACTACATGCCAATTACTTTTCATTTGAGTATTAGTAGACTGTCTGCTTAATATCTGTTGATACTGCTCCTTCAATGGACATTTAACTGACTATAAGAAACTTTGCAAGTACATGTCAACTTACACTAACCCTAACCCCAACCTAACAGTCTACATATAATCTATTGAGAATTAGTTGGCATGTAGATGCAATGGAACTTAAATTCTTAAATTCAACAAAATGTGTTAAAGGGAACATAAAAATAAAGTGACACCCTTAGTTATGGTCTCCAAATTTAATTAAAATGAAATCCAGTGCAACAACAGTTCATACACATCAATAAAAAAATTATAAAATAAAATAATGATCATGCATATTTACAACAACAATAATTTTATGACAGATTAAAATACTTTTAGGATCACACCGGAACCCAAAAATGCATATTAGGTGTCATTTTAAATATTTTCACTATCCTTCAACCACTATAAAGGTGATAGAACATTATTCCACCCATATATTGATATTTAAAATTATTTTAAAGATTAGCCACTTCAAATTCATTTAATATGCTTCCTACTTTTAGTATTCAAGCAATCTAGTAAATTCTTGGTTTGACCCAGTAACGTTTTTGTTCTAATGTTTTCAAAAGGTAAATGAATGCTCTATTAGCATTATAAATGCTATAAATGCTAATACATAAATCTGTGAGAACCTTGTCAGAAGTTTGGAATGACAGAGCACGTGAGAGAGTCTTTTTTTTTTTACTAAACAATTTCTTTAATACAGATTGCATCCAGAAAACAAGTCCCTTATTATACTGCAATCACCATCACGACAGGCCTCTTTTATTTTATTTATTAATTTATTTATTTATTTATTTCTGCAAGATAAGTAATCAGAGAAGCCAGAATGTTTCTCTGACAGCACATGGGCAATACTTCAAAACAACAGGCTCTGTCAGCTTTGAGAATGACGCTTTGAATTAAAGTCCAACTTCATCAGACAGAAATGAGCGACTGGATCAAAAAGGCATGAAATGCATGCAAAGCTTTTGTTACCAATTTCCACTGCCCCAGGGCACACATCCTAAAGTGGAGGTAGTCAAATTAGACAGCAAATTGCATACTGAACTGATCCGTATTCTAAGTCTGAAAGGGGGAGAAAAAATAATAAAACATGCCATCAGGAAAGAGTCATGAAGTCTGCCAACCTTTAACAAGGCCTCATAATGTCATCCGCTTCAGTCTACAGTGTCTTGTAGGGCTGCACTGTTATGTGAAATTAAATCGAGATCGTGATTCAGCAAAATGTGCGATCCTCATGGACATCTTGTCAGATGAACACAGCTCTGTGATCCCTAGTAAATCTCCTGTGAAAGCCAGAGGGTGAAAGTACAAATATGCCACAAAGAATAGAAAATAGTGATGGAGAAACAAAGCTTTCCAAAGCTTCAAAACAATTGAACCAATTGCCTCACAAAATGATTCACTGTTTTAAAAGTTTCAAAACACCACATTTGGTGGTAAAGGCCATGTAAATGCAACAAAAATGCAGACAAAATATGCATAAGAATTTACTTGTCAAACATATTTCAGACTTTAAATTGAAAGTAAATCTATAAATGAACTTAGCTTATCATTTAAAATCATAAAAGAAAATAAAACTTTCATTTCGATTCCAGTATTTTTAGTCCAATTCATTAATTCATTTTCTTTTTCATTCATTCACACACACCTCATACACTACGGACAATTTAGTTTATTTAATTCACCTATACCGCTTGTCTTTGGACTGTGAGGGAAACCGGAGCACCTGGAGGAAATCCACACCAATGCGGGGAGAACATGCAAACTCCACACAAAATCCGCCACAGCGGATTGAACCGCCAACTTATCCAGCACATGTTTTACGCAGCGGATGCCCTTCCAGCTGCAACCCATCACTGGGAAACATCCATACACACCCATTCACACACATACACTACGGACAATTAAGCTTACCCAATTCACCTATACGCATGTCTTTGGACTTGTGGGGGAAACCGGAGCACCCGGAGGAAACCCACGCGAACACGGGGAGAACATGCAAACTCCACACAGAAATGCCAACTGACCCAGCCGAGGCTCGAACCAGCGACCTTTTTGCTGTGAGGCGACAGCGATACCCACTGCTCCGTTATTATTTCTTATACATTATATTATTTCAAATTACTAAAAATATCAATAGAGGTCACTGTTAAACTGTAGAGTTGAATTTTCAACATTAAAAGTCGACAGATCAAAGATCAAGGTCCCATAATGCAATTCACAACCATAAATAAACGTGAATCACAAAATACGGAAACTGTTAATTAAGAGATATGTTTTTACAGTGTACATGAAATCAGACAGAGCTAATGATTTAACTACAAAATCATTTCACAGAAGGATTTTTAAAATTGAATTCTTGAGGTGAGTTAGGAGTAAAAACGTGCAAATAAAGGCAGTATTTTCACGTGATTTCAGATCAGCAGCAAGTAAAGTAATGCAACATTTGTCAAATCACAAAACATTTGTCATCAATTTAAAAATCTCGCCAATCCAATCTTCTGAAATCTTTTGTGTAGCTTGTCAGTGAACTATGGCTCTGTGTAGAAAACTTCCAGAGATTTTCTTACTATGAAGAAATGAAAATATCTGTATTACTTACTATAGTAAGCTCATAATTTGGTCACATGAAGTACATTTTAGCCAATCACATAGCGTCTTTTGGTGTCCTTCCCTGCGTACTGCCATAGAGGCATCGTTAGCATTAGCCGTTATGGTTTTTAGGCTTGCCTTCAATAGGCTTTGACACTTCTCCATCTGAAAGCAGCTGCAGGAGATTTACAGCTGATTACAAAGCCAGTTTTCTGCCAAAATGTGCATGACCGTCGCCTTCGATTAATCACCAAGCCCTAGTGTCTGGCTAGTAAAATGTGCAAGAAATACAAAGTACAAAGAAACTAATGTGTGGTTATATTGTGTGCATCATCACTATGAAGCTCATTAGCAAAAAGGTGACAATGCAGAAATTTGTATGAAACGGCATGACGCGCAGTAGTAAACATCATTATTCACAATTATCCTCCATTGAATTTTTTGCCATTAAGGTGTCTACCATTCGTTGAGTAGCTTGTGATTTGTGTCTTACTTAAAGATGTGCTAATGGTTTCCAGTGTCTATGAAGTCCAGTTGAATCATCGCCACCTTATGCTCGAATCAATATCGAGATGCGAGACTGAGGCCTTTTTTTCTCTCACCTGCTGATTTGAGACGGCCTTAATTGCTGAAAGCTATTCAATTGATAAGGAATCACTCCCATTAGTGTGCAGCTCATTAACTCACAACTAATTAAAGGGGTGAAATGAGAGACATAGTTGGCTAATTAATTGAGCTCAGCGCGCTTATATCCAAACAGCATCGCTGGCGTGATCGTCGTTTTAACAAACGTAGATATAATATATCCACATCATAGCAGGGAAAAACGAGGCTGGCTGTGGAACAAAGGAAAAAAAAGATCAAATTTGATCTTTACACTTAAAAACAGACACTTTAACATCATATATCAAGAGGGAAATGGATATTATGTTCAAATTCTGATAAAGCCCACCCAGAAAAGAAAATGGGTACTTTACAATGGGTTTCCTTTATTTACATAATGTAATGAGTTTAACATATTCTACAGGATGTATTAAGCAATTTATTAATTGATACAGTTTGTATTACATTATTTGCTACAAAGAAGCAAAAAAAATACTTTTTTTATACATATATTAATATACTCAATATACAGTTAAAGTCAATATGATTAGCCCTCACGTAAAATTGTAATTATTTGTAATATATTACTGAAGGGCTGTTTAACACGTTTTAAAAACATAATAGTTTCAAAACAATTTCTAATAACTAATTTCTTTTATCTTTGGCATGATAACAATATATAATATTTTAGTTATTTTGAAGAATTTTATTTTATATAATATAATTTATTATATTATATTAGGGGGCCCTTTTTGTGGAGCAGTGTGTAGCACGATCGCCTCACAGCAAGAAGGTCGCTGGTTTGAGCCTCGGCTGGATCAGTTGGCATTTCTGTGTGGAGTTTGCATGTTCTCCCCATGTTGGCGTGGGTTTCCTCCAGGTGCTCCGGTTTCCCCCACAAGTCCAAAGACATGCGGTCTAGGTGAATTGGGTAAGCTAAATTGTTCGTTCTGTATGGATGTGTATGGATGTTTCCCAGTGATGGGTTGCAGCTGGAAGGGCATACGCTGCGTAAAAACATATGCTGGATAATTTGGTGGTTCATTCGGCTGTGGCGATCCCAGATTAATAAAGGGACTAAGCCGAAAAGAAAATAACTGAATGAATGAATATTATATTCGATATAAAGATATACTTTTCATGTATAATAAATGCTCAACTAGATTAATTCATAACTAGGCAAGTCATTGGACTAAAGTAGTTTGTTCTTTAGACAATAAAAATTAAAAACAACTTTTATTTTAGCCAAACAGAAAGAAATATTATATATATATAAAAATATTATAGTAGTATGTGAAATTATTCTTAAACATGAAATTTTGCTTTCAACAGTTATTGTAATATATTTATGGCAAATGTAGGAACAACGGAAACCACACATACGAAATCAATGAATGGACGAATCAGTACATCAATTAATGAATAAACTCACAGTGGCCTAGCCATTGTAAGAAGTTATAATTCATCTTAACAACAAAACAATAAAGCACCATATATACAGTATTTACGCAGAAATCCAGATTAATGTAGCTCTGTAATCTGGGTCTGTGTTTTCTATTCAAACTGGTTTTGCGAATGGCACACTTGGCTCTGCCGGAGGATCTGGCGAGAGCACGTCTGTAGGGAGCAACATATGTTTGCTGAGAGTGACGAAAATCTGTAAAGGAAATCTAGTGCAGAAAGCCCTTTTATGGATTTTGTTTGCCTGTGCTTTATGCAAAAGACTAACATTGTGCAAGACAGCAGTCATTTACAAATGAATAGCCAAAATGCATACAAAATCCCCCTTTTAGCTTAAAAAGTGCTTTGTAAATAGAAGCAAATAAAAATTATGTTTCGATTCTGATATTTTTGGTCCCTTTTTTACAAAATGAAAAAAAAAACCTAATTATTAAATAAATAAAAGGCAAAGAAGCACATGCTGTTTCCCTGCCCTCACACACTCACACTCACACTCACACTCACACTCACACTCACACTCACACTCACAC
>CAIGQW010054109.1:8196755-8210672 GCA_903798125.1 Danio choprae
CACACTCACACTCACACTCACACTCACACTCACACTCACACTCACACACACAAAAACATACTTGCAATGCAATTACACTGCAGGGAAGTCATATCTGGGTGCTGCTGTATGGATTATAATAGCAGTCATTTTATAAATATTAGTGCTGGTGCATATTTTCAGCCTGGCTGGTTCCATTCATTCTTATTAGACGACAAACAGAAACAGACTCCCTTGTTTTGGATGCAAAAAGCTATGCCTGCTTTATCAACAATAAAATATTATTATAGAAATGAAAGCTACACTGGTAAAAATACATACATTCATGCATACATTCAAGAAAGAAAGAAAGAAAGAAAGGAAGAAAGGAAGAAAGAAAGAAAGAAAGAAAGAAAGAAAGAAAGAAAGAAGGAAAGAAGGAAAGAAGGAAAGAAAGAAAGAAAGAAAGAAAGACTGTTGAAGTCAAAATTCTTAGCCCTCCTGTGATTTTATTTTTTCTTTTTCAAATATTTCCCAAATTATGTTTAACAGAGCAAGGAATTTTTCACAGTATTTCCTGTAATATTTTTTCTTCTGAAGGTTATCTTTCTCTCTTTCTCTGGTTAGCTTTCTCTCCCTCCCCATCACCGCAATGGCTTTAAGCATCCTCTATACTGATTGGGCAGGGAATGCTCTACAGCAGACCTCGACTGGGAAGAGCCATGCCTGCCAACCTTTCTCCCTGCAGTCATGCAAGAGGTCCTGGTATTTGGCGCTCTTCCTCTCAAACATTTGCTCACAACCCTCTTCCCATGGGACTGTAAGATCGATAAAAATGATCTTCTTTGCCTCTTCAGACCACGGTACTGCATCTGGCCTCAGGGTTGTCTGTTACTGTGGTTGGTAGCTTTTGACCCGCTCTTACAAACTTGATTGATGGTATTGCTCTCCCGTGTGGTTGGTGTTTCTTGCGTCTCTCTTGCTCCAGGGTGTTAGCGAGTGTCATGAGCACTTTGTCATGGCACCATCTGTATCTACCTTGGGCAAATGCTGTTTTACACCCTGACAGGATGTGAGCCATGGTACCCCTCTCCCCACAAAGCTTGCACAATGGGTCCTCTCTTAAGCCCCACTTGTGCAAGTTTGTCGGAGTTGGGAGTGTGTCATACACCGATCTTAACATGAATGAGATGCGGAAAGGTTACAATATCCACAGATCTCCCCATGTGATCTTCCTCTTGAGTAGGTCCCACTTGGTCCATGCTCCCTGGGACGCCAGCTCCACTGCCCATGATGAAGAGAATGGGGGAAATTGTACATCCAGATACGATCCCTTTTTCCAGGTTTTGCCACTGGGTGGTGAAGTCGCCTGTCTTGAATCGTAGCTGGATTCCGCCACAGTAACTGATGATCAATCCCTTGATGTGCTGAGGGATAAGGTAATGGTCTAGTGTCGCATGGATGAGGGCGTAAGGGATTGATCCATAGGCATTAGCCAAGGCTAGCCAAACAACGGTCAGGTTGCCGTTGCTGGCCTTGATCTCCTGGATCATCTGGCTAAGAACTCCAGTGTGTTCCAGACATCCAGAGAAGCCTGGGATCCCACCTTTCTAGATAGCGGTGTCGATGTATCCCATCTCAGTCATGTATGCATTCTACACTTAGCAGTGAGATTGTTCTAAATTGGTCTATGGTTGAGGAGTTCTCTTCTTTTGGTACAAAGCAGTCCTCTGCCCTTTTCCAACACGATGGAATGTTGCCCTTCTTCCAGATCCTCTGGAACAGCTTCCATAGCCTCCGGAGGAGCATTGGGCACTTCTTATATATATCTTATAGGGTATGCCGCTTGGGCCGGGGGCAGAACCTGACCTGGCCTTCTTCACCACCTCTTAGATTTCCTTCCAGGAAGGTTTGCTGATGTTGAGCTCCTTTACAGGTGTATCAATGCTGTCGATGTTTGGGTTGGCATCCAGGGCCTGGTTTCTGAAGATGTCATTGTGGGTTTCTCTCAAGAATGTCTTCACGACCTCTCTGGGGCTGGTCAGCCTTCAAGACTTTACTTTACCCAGCAGTATTCTGGTGACTCAGAAGGGGTCTTTGGTGAACTGAGATCTTTTGTTCTCCCTTACATTCCTTCTTTTCTGAGTGCTCTCTGCTCATCGGAGTTTGCAGAGACATTCTCTGAGTTGACTCATCAGGTCCTTAATGCATTCCCTTTCATAACGGGAATCTTTTAACTGCTTATTAAGCGCCTTAATTTCTTTCCTTAAGCGGTGGATTTCCCTTTCTCTTCTGCTTGGTTGGTGTACAACCCTGACGTTCACCTTCTTATCCTCCAATCTGAATCGCTCGCTTGCCAGATTGTACGTTATTGTTTTGAGAGTGTTGACTTTCTGCTCAGCTGTCCCTGCTAGTGTGGCTTCCAGCACTTTGTCGAGGACTTTGTCTAGTTGGTCCCATTCCTTGGTGTCGCCCATCTTGGGCCATTTAATTCACTCCCTCGCAGGGTGGGTTTGGTTCTCTGAGGAGGTATTGGAAGAGTCCTTCCTGACATCTTGAGGTGACACAGGTGCTGAGAGATCTCCAGGGCTATGGGGTTCTTCCTGCCTGGAGCTCTCCTGCGTCTTACCAGTTGCTACCACTGTGCGCTGCATCTTTGACCCTTTCTTTCCGCATCTGGTCCTGCCTTGATGTATTTTAAAGCCTTTTGTGTTCTTGCAGACCTTTCCACAATAACATTTTACATCCATTACCTCCCCAGTCAACGTTGTTTGGGTGAGCCGTCTCTTTATCCGTGAATTCGTTGTCCTAGTCATTGCTGTTCTGTCCTGTTGAACCGCCAACTTATCCAGCATATGTTTGACTCAGCGGATGCCCTTCCAGCTGCCACCCAGTACTGGGAAACATCCATACACACTCATTCACACACATACACTATGGCCAATTTAGATTATTAAATTCACCTCTAGCCAACACAGCAAGAACATGCAAACTCCAAACAGAAATGCCAACTGGCCCAGCCAGGACTTCTTGCTGTGAGGCGACAGTGCTAACCACTGAGCCACCGTGTCACCCTCAAACAATTTATATAAGCTGAATTTAAACAAATAAATTAAGTTGATTTTATTTGCTTGTTTAAATTCAGCTCATATAAATCGTTTGCAACCACTTAACTTAAAAAAAAATTGTAAATCCAATGAATAGTTTTTTCAGCATACAGTAAAATAAAGTGCAACCAAAAAGTGCAAGATTTGACTCGTCTACGATTAGAAGAGCCACATTTGAACATTACTCTTGACTGAATTCTGACTTTTAACACATTGCTGTTTCCTGCAATTTATAAGCAATTTCACTGCTCCAAAAATCCCCTTCCAACATTATCGCGGTCAGTTTGAGCAGATATATATTGAATGTCACACTGCACCTCATAATAGCTCATTGCTTTAGGATGTAAAGATATTTGGAACTTGGACACAATGTCCTTTTTTTTGACCACAAACTGTGTGGCAAATAGCAGCGCATTTGGGTCAGCTTCTTATTGTTACATTTTTTTCTCTCTCTCTCCCTCCAAAGATTGTGTCAATAATTTAATAACAAATGCTGCTTTTAAATGTAAAAACACGACACGACACGATAAATCATTTACAACGACTTCTGAGAGTTGACGCTGAGGCCTAACATTGGCATTTTCTTCATTCTGCTGGTGTTTTTATGCCTCTCTTTCCCTCCATTTCTCCTTGAGGAGGTTTCATCCACAGTTAATCAGCTCTTTTTTTCTCCTCATGAAAAATTTGTGAACAGATGTCCATTGAAAAAAAAGAGAGAAAAGTGCGTGTTGCAAAAGAATGGGAAGGAAGAAAGAAATGGAGATTACAAAAATGAAATAAATAATAAAAAATGAAGTCCTGAACTGTGGTTCCATGGACACACACGCCAACTCAGCTATTTTTAGCTGCTGGTACTGAGCCAGGGGACATGAGCTGTGGCGGCCAAGGTGGCATGGACAAAAAAGAGAGAGAGTGCGAGAGAAAGACATTCATGAGAGCGGTTTCTTATCAGGGAGTTGAAGATTACTCCTGCTACTTTTTTACTGCAGCCCATCACCTCTGTGGCCCTGGAGGCTGCACTCATTTACAGAGTTCAGACGTAAAGGACAGCAAGCTGAGAGAGTAAACACATAAACAGACCTGCACTCTCCCTCCCTCGCTCCTTCTGTGAGATACCGCATACCGCTTCCTTCACCCACAGCAACTAATGCCCTTCTGTGGACAGAAAAACACACACATCCATACTGCTTCCAGTCAGTTTGTCTCAAGCCTATACTGTCACAGGTTGTGTTTTTTTTCTTCCCCCTGCTGCATTGTGTGACAGTTAGGCACAGAATGTTTTGGGGTTTAAACACAAATAAATACCTGTAGTACAATAAGTGGTAGAACAGCTAGTTGTCACACTTTTTCTCAGTATGGGTTTATGTGAAAAGCCTATATATGTCTACAGTCCATATAAAACATCAGCCTCTTTCACACAGTAATTGCTGCAAATTACTGTGCTCTTCACACAAGCTATGTCCACAAGTAGATTTCACATGCCTTTTCTACATTAACCTGGATAAAAAAAAAGCATTTTTCTATTTCTGCAGAAAAAAATAACAATAACTGCATACAGACGTAAAGTGCCCGGTATTGATTTTTTAAAATTACCTTTCATGCAGTGTGTAACACAGCTCTAAGTGAATGAAAACATCCAGCTGAGTTTTAAATCTGAAAGTGCGCTGTGTATAAAGTTACTGTGTCTCAAAAAGAAAGAATCACCTCAAAGTTGTTTTAATAAGATGCTCTCTAAATAGATCTTTAGCTGTTTTGTAATGACTTATGAATGAAACATTTGCTCGCCCACTTGTTGTGCATGCTGGTGATGGCCAATTGGCAAACGAGTCATTCTTTTAACTGGATCTTCTATGTGAACTGATCGAACCAGTTCACCCAATCGAACTGAATCATTTGAAATGGTTTGCATCACAAGTAAGTATTTATCCACAAATGACTTACTATTTAACCTGCCCGATACTCCATCTGACTCGAAATAAACCAATAATATCCTAATTATTTAGTTACTGTAACTGTACACTGACTGATCAGCTGTGAAAAGAGAATTGATGATGATGATGATGATAAGCCAAACAGCAGATGCATACACAACCACTGCTAGAGCATTTCTCACTCGGGCCAAGGATCACTCTTGTGGTACTCCAATTTGGTTCTTGTGTAGAATCGGATGCTGTGATTTTTAGATCGCCAGTACAGAATCAAGAACAGTTTATTTGATACATTTGATTTGAGATTCGATGAACTGATATTACTGCGCTTGTGTAATTCAGCGTGTTATGAACTGAACACAAACCGTATACATGACTGCTTGCTACTGTATGAGTGATTGACACAGCACAGCACTGTCTTAACCAAACTTGGACAACTGATTCGGTGCTTATGCTATAAGTGAGCCAGCATGGATAAACTGAGGACTTGAATGAGTGGATATAGCAAAACATACGTTTATCTAATAACAAAAAATCTAAATAGATTAGGCATCAATCGTGCTTCATCTGGGGTGCAAAACTTAATCTTAAGAAACTTTTCAGATCATGGTGATGTTTTAACCGACTGAAATTATGATTGCTGACTATACATTTTTGATATGTTGAGTCCCAGTCTGAGACGATAGTCATTATGTCATAATGGATGACATCATTACATTGTAGTGGTTCTTTGAAGCAAACTTTCGGAAAGAACCAGTTAGTGGAAAAAAACTGAACATCCTATTATTAGTGCACACAGACCCCTTCTTGAATCTTGAACCCCATCACTAAAACACTGTAGCAGATTTCAGGGGATATGTTTGCATCATGTTGCAAAGATGATCTTCTCTGCACTGTGAGGAAATCTTTTTTTTCAATGCCCAAAATATGAGGCTGTGAAGAATCAATACTTAAAATATAGCTTTGTGCAATATAGTGCCACCCTAGTGCTGTTTCTCCATCATTTTACTGATGAGTGCTTCAGCAACCGACCTTACAACATGGGATTCGCTGTTCGGTTGTTGGTTGACTTTTTTCCCAAAAAAAAAAAACCACATAATAAAAAATACAATACAAATACAAACCACACTACTTGTTCACATATTATTGTTGCACAGTTTGTGTTGAATACTTCAATTTTACATGTTAACCAAATTGTATGTTACAAGTTTAAGAAATAAGCACAAACGCCAGGACATGCCAACATATTAAAAGGGCCCCAAAATCACCTCTGACCCCAGAGGGTTAAAGGAAGAATCAGTAACAAAAACTAAAGATTCTGGCTGTTTCTCAATATGCGTTCTGAAGGGATCTTGTATCCTCTTGTTCTCACGTAATGTCATCATCAACTGTTCAGTTCCAATACTCAAAACTGCAACTACAGAGGACGCGTGAAAGAACCCGAATGCATTCTTGATATTGAGGATGCTTTGATGCAGACATGAGCACAGTACTCACTCTAGAAGTCCCAGAAGTCATTGCGGCTGAATAAAAGAGGTGGGAAGCGTAGCATTTTTATTATTAAAGTTCAGAGATATAACTTAAATATTTCAGTAGTTTCCCTAAATGAAATGGTGAAAGTAAACGTTAACATGAAAAATTGTAATAAAAGCATAAACACATTAAGGGTGTTTATTTGCTGAAATTCATATTAAAATCTGTTTATCGTGCAAAGTATATTTGTAAGGCCTTTTTGCATGTTATATATATTGAAAAGGGATCATTGTATTAATGGTGTAATGTTTAAATAACTTTCCATTAAAACGCGTGAAGGTCACATGGACAAACTTTTCAATTTTTGGCTACAGTACTTCGTTGTTGTGTAAAAATATCCAAAGACTGACCTGATATTCACTTTATCATTTCGTCACTTGTCCCAAGCTGACATGAGCCACCCCATATATTCCATTCAGCAGTGAAGAGGCTCTTCATTATAAATTACCTTTTGCTTTAATTTAGTTGTAAAAAATGATACATTTGTCTAATTCTTTTTGACTTTGTGACAACTAGAGATCAGTTTCTCTTAAAAATAGTATATCAAAACTGCAGCTCTAGCTAACCCTGGTGCTTTTTGATCTTTCCCACCACGCAAACTTGCCTTTTTCTGTATATTTATCCCTGCGCAGATTCCCAAGCATCATCACATGTTTATTTCTCTGTGGTTTTGGCCGACATTTTAACTTTTCTCATTAAGATATGGGAGACTGACATTTTTACGGGAAGCAGACAGGCATCCTTCTGGCGATTCCCACACGGAGAGGAGGAAAAACACACACGAGCATCCACACAAATCCTGGCCTCTCGAGACACGGATGTTTATACGATAACGACGGTATTTCAGCACACGCCACTGAATACGCAATCCCCTCTCGAGATGAGATTACATCCGTCTGGATGTGTGCAGCCTCTACATGTGTCAAGGGGTAGACTGATGTCGATGTAGGTGGCCGGAGCCTTGTACTCGTGTGTTATTTGTGCTACGGGTTCAAGCCTTGACAAGACACGTCAAATCATATTGTGTCTAATGAGACACCAGCGAGCATCGGGAGATCAGCTCTCTCTCTCCCTCACCAGTCATCCATCCCGTCAGGCCCAAACTCCCACCCCCATCATGACAGAACGTCGATCCTTCGGGAAGACCTTCTGGTCATTAAAGTATATGGGTGGATGGACATTATTCAGAGAGCATAACTGCGCTCCAGCTTAACAAGATAACATGTAGCTTTTTGAAGGGTGAGTTTTCCCAGTAGGCGAGTTCTTGGTCACTGACTTGCACTAATTGATCTTAACAAGTGATAATGTTCAGTTTTATGTTATTTATTCTAAATGACAGGCGCCATTAGTCATTCTCACAGACCGTGGCTTGACAGTTTTACAATACTGGGTCTCTTGAACCAGCTGTTATAGTATGAATAGCACTTTTATCTTCTGCCTATAGATGTTTGCTCAGATGTAAATTGATAGTTTTGAAAACTATGTCACAAAAAGTCAGATTTCAATGCTTTCAATGCTGGTTGGAGATTTAGAGTAAAGATTAATTGGATATGACCAGTGGTGGAAAGAGTACAATATATATATATATATAGATATATATAAAAATAATACTCAAGTAAAAGTACCACTACTTACCCAAAACTGTAGTGCAAGTAGAGTAAAAGTATCCGTTGTAAATATTTCTCGAATTGTGAGTAAAAAGTAGCCCTTTTAAAAGTACTCAAGAGCAGTGAGTAGTGAGTATTACACTGTGAAAGGTTGATGCGTTTACATGCAGTTCGTGCATGTGTGTGAAAACGGCCATTTGGCAATTTCAGTCATCATAGAATTGGCATCTGTCATCTTCTCATCAGTGGCATGCAGTCTAAACATGCAGTCTCTCTGTCCTTCCGTGTAACAATGTTGTGTCTTCTGTGTAGTAGAAAAGTAAAGTAGTAACTGCAGGTTGTAATAGAGGTGTAATTCATTCATTCATTTTCTTTTCAGCTTAGTCCCTTTATTATTCTGGGGTCACCACAGCGGAATGAACCGCAAACTTATCCAGCATATATTTTACACAGCGGATGCCCTTCCAGCCGCAACCCATCACTGGGAAACATCTATACACACTCATTTACAAACATACACTATGGACAATTTAGCTTACCCAATTCACCTGTACCGCATGTCTTTGGAATTGTGGGGGAAACCGGAGCACCCGGAGGAAACCCACACAAACACGGGGAGAACATGCAAACTCCACACAGAAATGCCAACTGACCCAGGCGGGGCTCGAACCAGCGACCTTCTTGCTGTGTGGCGAATGTCCTATCCACTCCACCACCGTGCTGCCCTAGAGGTGTAATAGAGGTGTAAAATAGTGGAGTAAAAGTACCAAAACAGCATTAAAAATGTATTTAACTAAAAGTACACATTTTTAAAGTTACTCAGTAAAGTACAGTTCCTGAGAAAACCTACTTAATAACAGTAATTTGAGTATTTGTAATTTGTTATTTCACATTACTGGATATTTTTTTAAAGACACTTTGGATTTCCAATCACAGAGGGTTTAAGTGTTAACAAACAAACAAATAAAAAAAATGAAAACAATTAAATAAAATAATGTTTCTGTTAAAATAAATGGAAAAGTAGATGTTCTGAAAAATGTTCCTACAATTTAAAAATGATTGTGTCATGAAGATAAAATAAATTAAAATAAAATAAGGGCGGCACGATGGTACAGTGGTTAGCACTGTCGACTCACAGCAAGAAGGTTGCTGGTTCGAGTCCTGGCTGGGTCAGTTGGCATTTCTGTGTGGAGTTTGCATGTTCTCCCCACATTGGTGTGGATTTCCTCCAGGTGCTCCGGTTTCCCTCACAGTCCAAAGACAAGCGGTATAGGTGAATTAAATAAACAAAATTGTCTGTAGTGTATGAGGTGTGTGTGAATGAGTGTGTATGGATGTTTCCCAGTGCTGGGTTGCAGCTGGAAGGGCATGCGTTGTGTAAAATATGCTGGATAAGTTGGCGGTTCATTCCGCTGTGCATGTGTTTCCTCTGGGTGCTCTGGTTTCCCCCACAGTCCAAAGACATGCATAGCATAGCATAGCATAGAATAAAATAAAATAAAATAAAACTTTAAATAGCATGTTTAAGTTTTTGCTTTATTTCATGTGCAAATATCATTCCAAACCAGTCTGGTTGTGTGTTTTGGTTTCTAACCAACACAGCAGTGTTATCCTACTAAATCAGCCAGCTGTTTTGATCAAACTGGTTAAATTAATGATTATGTGACTCACTCATTAAATGATTCACTGTGCCTGCTGGTGGTTTTAGATTCACATTCAAGGAAATCATTTTATTTTTCTCTATATTCAAAATGTTACATTTAAAACAATAATCTCATAGCATTACTGACGCAGTTGTAATAACACAAATTCAGACACAATCAGTGTGCCATCTTTGCAGGGCAAAGATGAATTTGGTTGCTAGTGCTTTCATTTCACTGGTAACTACTCTGTTTAGACTGTCTCAAATCTAATCAATAAATACAGTTCGAATAAATAAGACACGTCTATAATAATACGAATTTTAGGAGTTCTGGTCCAGCATTGGCCTCGTCTTTGACATCAGAATAATGCATCAAAGCAAAAACAATACATTTGGAACATGCAAAAAGTGAATGGGATCTGAAAGCTGCAATGAGGGAGAAAAAATTGCACTGAATCATTTGGAACAACGTGGGCTTAGGGAAACGTGGAACGAATGTTTATTTTCTGTGTAAAATGAGCCTTTAAAATACATGAAAACAATCTTCTTTACAGATAAATTATTGAAAGAAAAACTGTGATTCATCCTGACACCGCAGTAGATCCAAGCGCAGGTTCTTTAATAGCTCTTGGGGTGATTTGTAATAGACTTGAGCACACACTCAGCATTCAAAAACACCTTTTAGACGAAACGAAAGAGCATGGGGTTGCTTACAAAATACGTTTTTGCTGCTGAGGGGAGCTGTCTACTTTTGTCAACATCTCCCAATGAACTGCCCCCTTGAAATGATCCAGAGGTATATTTGCGCAACTGTCGTCTAAAGTACGATAACACTACATCAAGGTCTTCCATGAGGAACCTTACCCATCATCCTTTTTTTTCCACACACATGGCCATAACGCACAGTGACATTCATTGCATCGCTTTGGAAAAAAGTAGGCAGCGTGACCTCCTTTTCGCGCTCTTTCTGCAGAAATATTGTTTGACCCAAAGCCACTTGACATAAATAAAGTTCAAGCAGAGCATCCGTTCATCAAGTAGCTGATTGCTCTGCTCGGCTTGCTAAACCTCGGGCTGCTGCAATTAGCGTCTCTTACGTGACATCATCTTAAACCTTCGGGATGTAAAGAGAGGAAGTCTGCACAAGAAAGCACTAAATAGGGATTTATGGTTGTTTAATATTGCACTACTCGATGACTTGAGGTCTTCTCAGTCTTTCAACGTGGAGTACGGCAGTGGTTCTCAACAAAAAAAAAAAATACATAAAAAAAAACACTGATTATGTTGTAAATACTTTAATAAAGATAATTACTAAAAATGTAAAATAATTCTGAGAAATTCTCAACACTGAGGAAAAAGTAAGATTTCAGTACTATTATCAATGTTTCTACTGCAATTATTGTCATTATATACAAATGATATTATTATATACAGTATATAAAGGAACAGTAAAATATAATTCAATTAAATATTAATAACAATATTAATATTATTGGTAACACTTCAGTTTGATGGTCCCTATTGCACATTTTGTTGACTAAAAGTTGCATTGCAACTACATGCCAATTACTTCTCATTTGAGTATTAATAGGCTGTCTATTTATAATCTATTGAGAATTAGTTGGCATGTAGATGCAATGAAACTTAAATTCAACAAAATGCATTAAAGGGACCATAAAAAATAAAGTGATACCATATTATTATGCTTTTTCATTTAACTTTTGGTGTAAAAATAAATAAATAAATAAATAAAATAATAAAATAATAATAAATCTAATAAAATCTAATAAAAACAAAATAAATAATATTTATTTATTAAATAATAATAAATATATATATTGTATTATTATTAAAAACAATCAAGCAAACCCAGTCCAGATGACACATAGTAATACAACACATTATTCATTCAGTCCTTCATTCATTTTCCTTCGGCTTAGTCCCTTCATTCACCAGTAGTTGCCACAGTGGAATGAACCACCAACTTATCCAGTATATGTTTTACACAGCAGATGCCCTTCCAGCTGCAACCCAGTACTGGGAAACATTCATATACACTCTTTCACACGCATACACTAGGGACAATTTAGTTTATTCAATTCACCTATAGCGCATGTCTTTGTACTGTGGGGTAAACTGGAGCACCCGGAGGAAACCCACGCCAACACGGGGAGAACATGCAAACTCCACACAGAAATGCCAACTGACCCAGCCAGGACTCGAACCAGCTACCTTCTTGCTGTGAGGCGACAGTATTAACCACTGAGCCACCCTGTCACCTACAACACATTACTTTCTATAAAATGTAACCAAATAACAAAATTAGCTACTTTTTAGGAAGTAACACAATATTTTAACATTTCTTTTAAAAATAATTTACCAAACACTAATTATGCAATAGAATGCTTTAAGTAGAAAAAATATGAATGAATCATTTGAAAAGCATGACAGTTGGAAAATAGAGAACATCCATTTTAATGTAAATTGAGCCTTAAAAATACATGAAAACACAATCTTCTCTATATATACAATGCTAAAAAATACACAGTGTTCGCTTATTTATGTATTCATTCATTCATTTATTCATTCATTCATTCATTTTCATTTCGGCTTAGTCCCTTTATTAATCTGGGGTCGCCACAGCGGAATGAACCGCCAACTTATCCAGCATATGTTTTACGCAGCGGATGCCCTTCCAGCTGCAACCCATCTCTGGGAAACATCCATACACACCCATTCACACTCATGCACTACGAACAATTTAGCTTACCCAATTCACCTATAGCGCATGTCTTTGGACTTGTGGGGGAAACCGGAGCACCCGGAGGAAACCCACGCTAACACAGGGAGAACATGCAAACTCCACACAGAAACGCCAACTGACCCAGCCGAGGCTCGAACCTTGCTGTGAGGCGAACGTGCTACCCACTGCGCCACTGTGAGGCCCGTATTCATTCAGTCATTTGTATTATTATAATTGTAAAGAATATTTCAACTGATTTGTGTAAACTAACCAAAGACAAAGACCAAAACAACAATGAACCCACAAAAAAATCACTTATATATTCAAAATCTTTATTGTTCAAATACACATACTCCGATAGATTTAGAACATGGCAGTAAAACATGTCAGAATTGTCTTCTTTTTTGTCACTATCACTGTAAGCTTAGACATTGTTGATTAAGCTTATTAAACAGCCTGTTGGGCTCTTTCCTGCTGGGTGCCGAATCTTCCTTCTTTTTTTCATCAAACATTAAGAAGATTCCCTCCTGTTCTCATCAGCCCTTCCCTTCTCTTCTACACACCAGGCACATCCTCTGTCTTTCTTCTTCTCCTCCCTCCTCTGCCCTGAAAACCCTGCTGTGCCTCTGGAATTGAGACTTCCAGGCTCACCGAGAGACTCTGCTCACCTTGCGCTACAGACTCCTGTCTCTTTAATTGGCCTCACTGATGATACGAGGTAAACAAGGCAACACATACAGGCCTGCTTCTTCACTTAAATGAGAAGTCCTGTCATTATATAGCCATCCTCAAGTCATCCCAGACCAGTGGCTGTGGCTTGTGTTGAGCAAACAAACAATTGGTAAATTTTTAAATTGACCAAGCTACAAAAGCTACAAAAAAGACCAAAAAAAGCCTATAAAAGTTGTACAAATAGCTTGTGCGCTACATTTAAAGTCTTTTAAGGTTGTACTGTAAATGATCAAGAGACCATCATTGTGACTCCTACATCAAAAGTGATGTAACAGGCAGCATGCCATTATTGACTCAAAATGACTTGGGGTATCATTTTAAACAACAGCACAGTAAAACAACTAAAAGTTGTTGCTTTGTTTTGTTCATTTTCTAAACAATCCCTATTCACATATATCTGCTGTGTAATACATGTATTATGTCTGTAGTTAGTGATGCCACTTGGTAAAGAAAGATTACATGGCTGCACAAATACAGTATGTTCCTGTAGTTACTATTGTCGTTTTGATTGTCTAGTACTCACACATGCCTATAGACTCAAGTAATACTGTACTCATGTACACAACAAAATGTTTGAGGTAATCGCATGGGAGGATTGGTACATAGTGTGTATGTGTGAATGAGTGAGTGAGTGAGTGAGTGAGTGAGTGAGTGAGTGAGTGAGTGA
>CAIGQW010054109.1:8210682-8225487 GCA_903798125.1 Danio choprae
AGTGAGTGAGTGAGTGAGTGAGTGAGTGAGTGAGTGAGTGAGTGAGTTGGAGTGGTGTGTATGGGGATGTTTTCTGTCTGATGAAGTCATGGGAGTAATTCAATAGTGATTACATTTTGATTATAAATTTGATTGCAAATTATTACATGCTATATATACACTTAGAGCCTGATTTACTAACAGCCTGTGCCAGAGCAAATCCACTTTTGACCTCATTTTAGGATTTACTAGACAGGCTGTGAAAAAAAAGAATAATTGGCAAAAAGTCATGGAGACAGTTCTCTATATAAGACCTATCTTTTTAGTAAAGCATACACTTAATGCATTGCATAACGGTATGATGCATGAGTGTGCTCCACACAGGTGAGCTGGCTTAACAACCACCTGTAGAACACACTCCTCCTGTCTTAATGCACCAGATATTGTGTTAGAAACACTCATATGCTTTACATGTTTGTTTCTATAACTGCTATTTTCATCTATAACAATCCATTTTTGCATCTCGTTTAAATACACTTTAATCAGCAGCTACGCTAAATATTTTCCTTATTTTCTATTTCCACCTGGGGATACTCATCCTGAGGCCCCTACAGACTATGCAGCTCCATTGATGCAATCCAAGACCTATGAAGAGATGATCCCAAGGTATCCTGGACCAGGCCGTATCCTGAGCTGATGCTGTGGGGGTCATGGAGGAATGGAGTGCATGAGACTGATTTCTGAAAGGCCACAGTGACAAACAAGTCCACGCTTGATCCTGTGGGCCAGCCTGACCTCCTGCCGGTGCCCTACCCACACCTGCAGCTTTCCACGATGGTCGTCCAGCTTCTCATGCCTCCGGCGCCTAGACTGCAGCTCCACACTGGAAGTTTGGCCAGAAGAATAATGATCGTGCCCAACAGAGCCTGGTTTCTCCCGATGTTTTTTTTTTTTTTTTTTCCCCTTCACTTCGTCAATTGGTGAAGTTTTTTCCCTCGCCACGGTTGCCACTGGCTTGCTCAGATCGGGATTTGTGGAGCTGCGCTTCGGTGAATTTGCTCTTCAGTGTTTGAACTTTCAGCAGTGAAACTTAAACCACACTGAACTGAACTAAACTAAACTCTGAAATCTGGACTTTACTAGAACATGTTAAGCTGCTTTGACACAATCTACATTGTAAAAAGCACTATATAAATAAACTTGAATTGAATTGAATTGAATTATCTAATGGCAATGTGGATTTTTTTAGGAGTGTTTCTTGCAGACAACAAAATGTTTATTAAAAGGGGGCAAAGGTTTAGTAGCAAAAAGTTACTGTCAGGATTTACTACAAAATGCAGTTAAAATTAGGGATGAAAAGGCCCGGACACACTTAGTTACCTGTGCAATGCGTACATGTAGGTATAAAGGAAGAATGATAAAGTCTGCGGTATAAAATAGTAACCTGGAACATTTTTAATTATTTACAAACTATGTGGAAGAAAGCAGAACATTTGCTGAGTAATAATCACAGAAAATGTTACACTTGTTTCTGTTTTGATAAGCTTGAAATACTGAAGTAGTAAGACTTCAATAATAAAACAATTGAATGGTTTTGCTATGAAAGCATCATAGTTTGTGTTGTGGTGTATGATGTTATTTGATTTAACTTGCCGATATGAAGTTTATCTTCAAAAACAGGTACACCACTTTTTTATTATTATTATTATTATTATTATTATTATTATTATTATTATTATTATTATTAATATTTGTATCCATTTCCCAGTAAATAAAGATAATATATTTTGGTGCATTTGAACAAAACAAATTTATTAAACAGATATATTTATTTAAATATTATTTTAGTCCCCGAACATCTTTAGAAATAGAAAGATACACATTCAACAACAAAAACAAAAATTGCAAACTAGAAAATTTCAACTAAATTTTACATATTTTTATGATTTTTCCTTTTTACAATTTTTATTTAATATTTTTCCCTAAGCAAATAATTTGGGTGAACAATTTTTTGGACTGTTACAGTTTTTTTTTTGTTAGATTAGATTTGGCTCCAGTACAGACTAAACTAATGTATCTGCACAAATATAATATAATATTGCATAGCATAAAAAGAAATAGTCATTTAAAAGATATATTTGTAAGGGGTGGCGGCGCGGTGGCACAGTGGGCACCGCTGTCGCCTCAAAGCAAGAAGGTCACTGGTTTGAGCCTCTGCTGGGTCAGTTGGCATTTCTGTGTGGAGTTTGCATGTTCTCCCCGTGTTGGCGTGGGTTTCTTCCAGGTGCTTCGGTTTCCCCCACAAATGCGCTATAGGTAAATTGGATAAGCTAAATTGTCCGTAGTGTATGTGTGTGAATATAAGTGTATGGGTGTCTCCCAGTGATGGGTTGCAGCTGGAAGGGCATCCGCTGTGTAAAACATATGCTGGATAAGTTGGCGGTTCATTCCACTGTGGCGACCCCTGAATAATAAAGGTACTAAGCCGAAAAGAAAATGAATGAATGAATTTGTGAGGGGTGTACACATATATGCTGAGCACGGTAACTCCATTTTTATTATTTTTTGTAATCAAACTCCTCAGATCAATAAAAAAATTTGATTTATGAAATTTAATAAAAAAAATAGAATAACATAAAAGTGCTAAACGTACATATGAAATAAAATTTTCCAGGTTGTTTCTCCTTTACAACCCGGAGTGTTATGCATTGTTCTCCTAAACTGCTACTGCAGTATATACTGCAGGCCCGTAGCCTGGGGGAGTTCAGGTGGTTTGAAAGACTCACCCCCCACTGACAGAGGTCCAGAATTTGCCCCATACATGAGCTCATTTGTCCTATTTTGACTGCTATGCCATCATAAATTGTGGAAATAACCCATCAAAGGCTTTAAGACCACGCAAAATCTGACATAAGTGAAGTCAACTTTCACTACTGACCTACTGTATTGTTGTTAAATACAGAAAACATTTTACAAGTAGTTTTTATTCTAAATCTTGGAGCTCATTCTGGAAAGACAAATCAGCCAATGAAAAGGTGTGAAGCACCAAAAGCGGCCCATATTAAAGTTAATTTTAATACTAATTAGGCTGTTGTTGTTATTTACTCTTTCACAAGAGAGGCTTTTATTTATTAATCATGAAGCTCTACATTACTAATGTTATGTTTTAATATTCAAACGGCCAAATTCTGACTGAGGAAAGTTGAATGTGCTGGCCAGTTTGTTATTTGCATAATAAATGACAATAGGCTGCTTTTTTCCCCTTCTAATGATATATGATGTAATAAATTTGTATTTTACTTTTTTTTATTTTAAAAGTGTGGTTATGATGACCATCCGACAAGCTAATCCAGCTAAAAACAGTGATTAAAATGTCACTAAATAGAGTATTTAAACCCAATAATTAAATAGAAAATAAGGCAACTGCAAAAAAAGTCCACTTTTTGAGGAAAAAGAACCACCCCTTTCACCAGGCTGGCTACAGGCCTGTACTGTATATAAAACTTTCCGTACATCTGGTTCTTACAGTGTTCCCACAAGGTCACTAGTTCAAATTCAGTCAGTGTCTTCATTTTTTCATCCATACACTCTCCTATCTACTTAAAGCAATAGATGAAAAAGAAAAACATCCATTCATTACCATCATCGTTTTAGTCTGAAGTTATAAAGTGTGAGGCGTTTAGTTCATAACATATTTTGTTTGTCTATGAGTAGAGATTAATCTTCCCTTTGCGCTAATTACTCAGAGAGGGCTGCAGTGCAGCTGGATGAGTTAGATTGAAATGATTTCTCCTGACTTTAAAACTAATATAACAGGCTTTCTGAAGCTCTGCAGCCTTAAAAGTGAACATATCAAACAACATCCGTTAATGAAATTACCGTGCCGTGTTTTAAACCATTATGATACCACTGATATGCTTGCAGTATGATGATAACGGCTGTGATAGACACAGAGAGAAGGGGAAAGAGCTGTGTGTGGTGTGTTTCGAGTGAGCGCTAGAGCTCTGGGGGTGGCAGAGAGAAAGAGATCATACGGCATAGAGGATGATGTTTTTGGGAGTGATACAAAGGCTACAGCATTTGAGGATGTCTCCAGAGCTCCAGCATCAGTTTGAGGGAGAGGGATAAATATGAACTGATGGAAAGCAAGGTCCCAGCGGCATGTGAAATGTGCTATGCTGTTTATAGTGTAAGGATGGTGCCAGTCGAAGAGGCAAGCATTTTTTTTGTGTTTCTTCCAGAGCTGTTCTTGGGGAGGTGAATCCCAGAAGGTTGAATCCCAAGTATTTGTTTTAATGTTGGAAAAACTGTATAGGCCATTATTAGCAATACAGTCCAATAACAAGTAAATTAACATTTTGAGTTTTTTTCAGTGAAGCTTGAACAAAACAATCCTGCAGTATTCACTCATAAATGAAAATGATGCTAATTGCTCACCCTCATGTCATTCCAAAGCTCTGAGACCATCGTTTGTTATTGGAACACAGATAAAGATATTTTAGGTGACATCTGACTGCTCACTCATTCTATATAGACATTTTACATTTACATTTTAGTAATTTGGCAGACACTTTGTGAAGTTTATTTATAAACTAATTTCAAGAGGATCACATGCTTATGATTGACCACGGCTGGTTCTGCATTAGCTAACACATGATTCACCAATCAGATGATTCCTAAGTCACCATAAATAACCAGAGTTTCTTACATCAGTTAACTTTGTCTTGAAGAATTGGCACCATAGATGAGACCTTAGTCAGCAGTATATCTCTCCATAGCAATCCCTAATTTGTCATTAGTCATAATTAAGCAGGGCAGTTCTCGAGATCTACCTGAGCTCAAACTCCCCTCTCGCCCTGCAAACGGACTCGAGGATCTTATGAGCTCAGGGCTCTCTCCCGGGACAGCATGCCAAACACGCTTTATAATCAATCATCAGCTAAGTGTGAACTCTTGAATGTCCAAATCGACTTGCAATTGAGTACACATTCAGCAATTAAACAAGAAGAGGCAATACACACAGAAAGTGTTAATTATACAAAGGAACTCTCAGTGCTCAGAGAATTAGGTGCTAGAGTATGGGGGTATTTTTTTTTATGGAGAGAGAAGAGTG
Source organism: Danio choprae (assembly GCA_903798125.1). Classification (NCBI taxonomy): domain Eukaryota; kingdom Metazoa; phylum Chordata; class Actinopteri; order Cypriniformes; family Danionidae; genus Danio; species Danio choprae. The sequence goes on from CAIGQW010054109.1 coordinate 8,215,775, forward strand.
AAGTGTGTTTCTGCAGGTGGTTTGTGAAGCCCACTCACCTGTGTGAAGCACACATTATAAATGGATAGTAGATTTTTTTTTTTTTTTCGTAAGAACCTGTCTGGTGCAAATGTGGAAAACTGGTGCAGTGTCAGTTAGTGGTCTTCTACAGATGGTTTGTAAAGCTCACTCACCTGTGTGAGGCACACTCGCTTGGTCCTGGATCTGTTTTTGTTCACAGAGGTTAAGGTGATAATGGAAGAGATGGGTTTTAGTTGTCGTTTGAATGAAACTAGTAAATCAACAGTCCATGTGGAAATGGGAAGATCATTTCACCAGCATGGAGCATTGAATGAAAAGGTTTTGGAAAGTGACATATAGACTCTATAGAATAGAAGGTAGACAGCAAGATTCCCAACTCAGGAGAATTCAAGAAAAATCAGAGAAGTCAAGAAAAATAATTAAAAAAAAAAACATCCTCAAGCATAATATACATCCCACGTCACTGCTTGTGAACATGCGCAATATACTGACACAGAGAAGAGGATACTGTTTAATAAAGCTATGAATTTTTGAATTATGTGCACACAAAAATATTCTCGTAGCTTACTAATATTTCGATTTAACCACTGAAGGCATATGGTCTGTCTTGAGGATAATTTTGGCACTCTTCTGGACTGTTTCTGAACAAGTGATGAACTTTACTGCCTATGTAGGATGAGGGAGCTCGGATTTAATCAAAAATATCCTAATTTGTATTTTGAAGATAAACAGAGGTCTCGGGGGTTGTGACAACATAAGGGTGAGCAACAAATAACATCACTTTTTTATTTTATTTTTTTTAAACTAACCCTTTAAAATAATCTACAACTTAGAATTATCCAAAGTAAATTTACATACAATTAGTGTGTGTGTAAATGTGAGAGTGTTTCCCAGTACTGGGTTGCAGCTGGAAGGGGATCCGCTGTGTAAAACATATGCAGCAATAGTTGGTGGTTCATTCCGCTGTGGCGACCCCTAATAAATCAGTGACTAAGCCAAAGGAAAATGAAAGAATGAATTTACATAAAAGAGCATTGATATACGGGCGTCACTGAGGCGCAGTGGGTAGCACGATCGCCTCACTGCAAGAAGGTCGCTGATTCGAGCCTTGGCTGGGTCAGTTGGCCTTTCACATGAATGAGCATTGATATACAAGTAGATGGATAGTGTGTGTGTGTGTGTGTGTGTGTGTGTGTGTGTGTGTGTGCGTGCGTGCGTGCGTGTGTGCGTGCGTGCGTGCGCGCGCGCATCCGTGCGTGCTTGCTTGTGAATTAAAAAAGAAAAAAAATAGTCAAAACAAGCATTCCTGATTCAATTTAATAGAATTATAAATCAGAAGTAGTAGTTTGAATAGCATAAACCTAATTTGCCTTTCTAAACTCAACCTAAAATAACCTGTAGATTTATGCACCAAGTCTGCATTTCAAAATTATTTCACAAATTAAATTATGACGCAGATATAACACTAGTCTTTGCTACCTGTATATGTCCATAATATTTCAGACCTATAACTTCTAGCTGATGGCCCTCATGTACAGCACAATGTACCTCATGAAAGAAATGTTAAAATTCACCTACAATCATCCCAAATCTTCTCTATTTAGTATTCGCTGAGGTCGTCAACAGTGGCGCAAACTTCTGCAAGAAAGTTGTACTAAACAGAGTGTGTTGTTAATTAGTCAAATCAAACTTCGGATTTATGGCGACGTCTGTAGATGATGTCCCAGAGATTAATCTAGTGCCACGCCGATCATGATAGATGTTAATATCAGGCAATTATCGTTCATATAATTCAAGTACAGCTCCCAGAGAAACGCTGACTGTGTGAATCAATCCCTGTGATGAATGATAATGCCTCTTTATTCAACATAGCATCTGCCATTGTTCTCTTTATGAGCTATGAGTTATACCTACGGCCGGGGATATTTTGTACACGCTTAACAGTTTAATCATGCTTGGTCGTTCACTTCTGCAAATTTATCATACCCCATTTGTACATTATGGAATGTGTTTGTGAGTAAATTCTGGTGCCGCTGCTTCATATACATTATAGTGAGTAGATTTCCAGCGTCACCGAAAAAGCCAATTTCTCAGTGTTTTATGAAAAGGCCCCTCCCTGGATGGCATATTATTATTTCTCATTACCGACAGAGTTAACCACCAGGGGATTATGTTTGGAAGAGCAGTGCACTTAGGCGATTGACTTCCCTTGCTCTCTCTCTTGCTGGAATTGATTACGTTTGTTCTCCCACCGTTTCTATTTAATCTCAAACTCAAAATGCATTGACCCCAATTTCCATGAGAAATGCTCTGTTAATGGCTGTGGCCATGTGGCAGGTTTGGGCCACTTTTAACACAAATGAATACTTAATTTGAAAATTACACCTGCAAAGAGACCGTGTGGATATTGCGTTACACAATAGCAATAACAGTCGCATTATGCAAATGTGGCCCTACAGATCAAATGCATACATTGATCTGTCAGATTAATGATTATGAGTGGTAAATGAGGCAGATTTTAAAGGTGCTGATGGAAGCTATGTACTATGGTTTAAAAAATATTACTTCTGTACTAATTTAGAAATTCATCAGTTTAAAGTACGTGGCTAAATTATTATGCCACCTGTGAAATTGTAATTATTTTTCAAATATTTCCTAAACGCTGTTTAACAAAGAGCAGATATTTGCAGATATTTAAACTAATTTATTTGTCTTTGCCAGTAGACAGTAGATACACTTTAATCTGAATTAGATTAATTATGGTAAGCAAGTTAGGGTAATTAGACATATTAGTATTATCTTTATATAAATAATAAAAAAAAGAAATAAAAAAAAAGAAAAATCTATAATGTTTTATTTGTCAAATTAAAAAAATAAGACTTTCTCTAGAAGAAAAACTATATTTAACTTACTTTTTAATTTATCTTTGCTCCAGAAGAAAATATATACCGTGAAAATGCCCTTGCTCTGCTAAACATCAATTGGGAAATATTGAAAAAATAATTTTAACCAAAAATCACAGGAGGCAAAACATGAGGCTAATAATTTTCCATTCAAATCATCAAATCAAGCTGTATGCATTTTAAAGTAACAGAAAGCCGTATACCGTTTCAAAATGAGGAACCCCCTTTTTTAATAAAATTAGATAAAACTTTATAAAATAAGTTCAGTCACAAGTTTCATAACTGTAATTAACAACTCAGCTAATGTTTGCCAAAAGACCACAAACCAAATGCAAGTAAGTAATAAGTAATATCTTTAAAATAATAATAATAATAATAATAATAATAATAATAATAAAATCCAAAAAAGCTATTTAATACCTGAATAAGCATTTTTTTACTAAATTGGTTAAGTGAATAAATCAATCACTAGTTTATTAGATCACTCACTAATTTAGTAGAATAAGTTCCTGATTAATGTTTTCAATACAATAACTGAATAGTGACTCACTCATACAGACAGCTGCAAATCAAATAATAAATAAATAAGCTGCAAGTTCAATAAAATTAGCATTTTGAATTGGGTGAACAATACAAGGACACACTGAAAAAGACAATTGACATCTATTTTGCACTCAGCCGAAAGAGTCAGTTGTTTAATCAAATCATTTGTCATTCAAATCAAAGAGTGAATGAAATAAAAATAAAAAATCCCCACCACTAATAAACTGACTAAAAGTCTATTATAAGTCTATAATATGCCATCAATGCTATACACATCTAATATAGTCTAGAACTTTCTCTGTCTTGAAAGCAGAAATAAAAGATGACATAAAAAAGTGTTAGATGGGATATAAATGGGCTTTCTACTTTAAATAGACATCACAGCAGAATATAAGCCAATAGATGATATCATATTTCATTCGTAATTTTTATTTATTTATTTTTTTATTCAATACTGCACACACGGTTTTTGACATTTAAACAGGTTAGTGTACTGACTGATTTCTTGATCCAGGTAATAGTTTTCCTGCAATGCCATAAAGCATGCATTGACGAAGTCACATAGCTACTGATCATGGAAAACGTTGATTAGATTCACAGAAAGAGATTCCCTGGAGGGAAAGCGAGATGGGTATACGGAGCTCTGTCTGCTGCATGATGAGAAACCAGACAATACTGACGTCAGAAGGAATTTCAAAGTCAGACATAAATATAGTATGCCTGTTCCACTCAGACATTTCTTCACACCAGCGCTCTTGCATTTAGAGGAAAAGTATGAAAACCCGAACCACAATTGCACTATACTTTATGACAAAGCCCCAAAGCAAATGGAATCTACAAACAAATTACGCTTGACCTTTTCTCAGATGCATATTCACTATTCTTAGCCTCTCTCGCAATTACTTTTAACCTCATCCCAAAGTCATTTACATTGGATGTGTAAGAATAATAAGAGCGTGAAATAAATTAAGCTTTCCAACCACACTGCTCCCAATTACAGTATCTAGGGCAAGAGACGCAGCAACAATTAGGCTCACAAGTTTTTTGCGAGATTAATAGGCGAGTGTTGCCAAACATTAAGACTACTGGATTACAGTAAGTCGTATAGTTTGTTAGAGCAATAACTTATGGCAAAGTATTAAAGTATTCGATGTGCTAAGCATTAAACCTTTGACACCCATGTCAAAGCTACAGCTAAGGATAATAATGCTACTTAAATATCTGCAAAATTCAACAACATAAAAGTCATGCTGTAAAAAAATCAGGGTTCCACACAATTCCTTCATGTTGCCCCAACACAAATCGATTAAATTAACTTAATTGTTTTCTTTTACAAATGAAGTGAAGTTTATTTATGAGATAATTTTGAGAGGATCATGTGCTTATGACTGACCACGGCTGGTCCCGCATTAGCTAACACATACATAACCAGAGTTTATTACCTCAGTTATCTTCATTTTGAAGAATCCCCCCTTCCACACCTACTCCTCCTCCCTTTTCCTAGATAGGGCGGCATGGTGGCCCAGTGGTTAGCACTGTTGCCTCACAGCAAGACTGTCACTGGTTTAAGTCCTTAACTGGCCCGGCGACTTTTCTGTGCAGAGTTTACATGTTCTCCCCGGGTTCCCTAGCTTCCTCCCACCATCCAAAGACATGCAACATAAGTGAATTGACCAAACCAAATTGGCACCATTGATGAGCTCTTAGTTAGCAATATATCTCTCCTTAGCAATCCATAATTTGTCATTAGCCATAAATAAGTAGGGGAGTTCTCGAGATCTACCTGAGCTCAAACTTCCCTCTCGCCCTGCAAACAAGAGGGAGCCCTGGGCTCGAGGATCTTATGAGGTCAGGGCTCTCTCCCATTGTGCCAACGACTAACAAAAAATATTTCACAAGTTCACTCTTACAGATATTTGACTGAAAAAATATGCATATTTGGAGTGCTGTCTGGGGAGAGGGCTCAAAGCTCAGAAAGACATCTTAACTTGTGCTATTTCCCTTGTCAGGATAGAGAGAAAGATAGATAGAGTGCAGGGTCTAGATCCCCTTGCTCCAATTAATAGGAGTAGGAATTCGTAGGAATCATGTTTAAAGTGCGGAGTTGGGGTGGTGGAGGGATGTTGAAAGTCGAGAGAAAATGAAGGTAGGACATGCTTTACTGTTTATATGGGTTTGGTCTTATGCTGATTGGATAATAGAATGATTGTCTAGAATTTGTTTATAAAACAACTGGAAAAAAGTTCCTGTTATAGGTTAGATGCAAAACAAAAAAAGGTGCAATTGAACATGTTCACAAGGTACAGTAATATGCAAATTGGGTACTTAATCACTGTTCGGCTCAGCTGCCAAAACCGACCTCCGCAGATTACAGCGAATAGCCCAGACAGCTGAACGAATCACTGGCACTACCCTTCCTACACTTCAAGAACTGTACTCTTTCAGAGTGAGTAAAAGGGCTTACAAAATCACTCTGGACCCCTCACACCCAGCGCACTTCGTGTTTGAACTGTTACCGTCTGGTCGGCGCTACAGAGCAGCAAGCACACAAAAACAGCCAGACACAAGGAAAAGTTTCTTTCCTCAGGCCATCTACCTCATGAACAGTTAAATATTCTACTACTGTGCAAAAAACGTGCAATACTTTCTCATACGCACTTATACACAGCACCTTATAACAATTTACAGTGCAATACTTTCTCTACGCACTCGTACACAGCACCTTATAACAATTTACAATGCAATACTTTCTCTACACAGTTGTACACAGCACCTTATAACTTGTATATTTATAACAAATCTGTACATACAATTCATCATCCAGAGCTTTTTGACTGATTGCATCTCTGTTTAATGTTTGTTGTCTTTTTCATATTTATTTCGTGTTGTCACTGTTCACTTTATGTACACTGGAAGCTTCTGTAGCCAAAACAAATTCCTTGTGTGTGTAAGTACACTTGGCAATAAAACTGATTCTGATTCTGATTCTGAAATAGTCAAATCAGATTTTAATTATCAAAAATGATAAATCGTATACATTTCAAACATTAAATCACTCAAAATAATACAATCACAGTATATATATATATATATATATATATATATATATATATATATATATAGATATGCAATTCTGAGATTATATCTCAATTCAGAATTGTGAGGTGGAGAAAAATCGTAACGACTGTAAAAAGTTGCATTTTCTGTGATTTTTCTCCTTTTACATTCATACATTTTTACGTTTGTTTTACAGGTTTTGTTCACATTGTAAAAAAATCCAATCTTTAGAACTCGTCATTTCACGACTGATCTTCTAAAATCCAAACAGTTTGTGGTTGTGCCTCTGCTTCAGTTGCTATACTAATAAATATAAGTAAGAATCAATGCAAAGAGACTTTCTCATACCTGGACAAAACCGGACATTTGCAGGACTCTGCTTACATTCATCATGTCACAGGGGTGCTGAACTCACAAGACGCATGAAGGGACATAAACAACAGAGACATTTTATGCATTCATGCACACACACGCTGTGTCCAATACTGCTGACTCATGCACTCATTCACTATTTACTACACAGTGGATGTCATTTGAAATAAAAAATACCATTAGAATGAATTAAATAAAATGAGACAATCTTGCACACATTACATGACGTTACATATGTGTCACATCCTGACTCAATGGGGAGAGAAATAGTTGAATGAACAAAACATTTGATAAACCGTATTTTGATTTGAAATGTGTGTGTGTTTAGGTAGTTGACAGATAGGCCATACAAAAATGATCTAATTCTTTTTGAAGGAATATAGATTTATGTAGTTTTAAGTCTGGTGTTCAAGTTTTTTTTTCTACTGCATCCTACAAAGCACGTCATGATTTTGCATGATTTTTTGCATGAAGTACCATACATATTCCCTACCCCTAAACCCAACCATATCTGTAAATTATTCCCAAAATCAGAGGGGAATAATAGTTGGATAACAATCATGTAGAAGTGCATAAACCTAACCGTAAGCCTAAACTTAACATATACGGTAAACATTTCCCTTCATTCTGTTTAGCTGATTGGAATGTTGCTCCAGGATCAACACAGATGTTAATCCAGGAACATGTCCTACATGGTGAAATCAGGTTGGCGTCCTACAAATGCTTTAATTTAGTTTTTTTTTGTCTTGTTTCTAGTCTAAAAATCAAAAAAATCTTAAATCAAATTTTCTAGACAAAAAAATGTCTTGTTTTCAGAAATAATATTCCAAAATTAAGTAAACAAGCAAAATAGTCTGACAATTCAATTCAATTCAATTCAAGTTTATTTATATAGCGCTTTTTACAATATAGATTGTGTCAAAGCAGCTTAACGTAGTTGTAGTAAAGTCCAGATTCCAGAGTTTAGTTCAGTTTAGTGTGGCTTAAGTTTCACTGCTGAAAGTTCAAACACTGAAGAGCAAATTCACCGAAGCGCAGCTCCACAAGTCCCAATCCGAGCAGGCCAGTGGCAACAGTGGCGAGGAAAAAAATCTTCACCAGTTGACGAAGTGAAGTGGGGCAAGCAAAATAATCTGGGTGCAGTGGCGCAGTGTCTAGAGCTGTCGCCTCACAGTAAGAAGGTCGCTGGTTCGAGCCTCGGCTGGGTCAGTTGGTGTTTCTGTGTGGAGTTTGCTATAGGACAGATGGTCACCATAGGACAGTTTTGAGATTTGGCTAAAAAAATGTACAATAAAAGGTTTTTATAACGAAGGTTTTAATATATTAAGAGTTCCATGGAAAAACAAAGAAATGTTTTACCATTTACTGCATTTTAAATGACGGAAATACTAATTATATAAATCTTTGTCACACCAAAGGACAACAAAGCGTGTTTCAGAAAATATATATAGTCCCTTTAGTCCCTTTATTAATCAGGGGTTGCTAAAGCGGAATGAACCACCAACTTATCCAGCATATGTTTTTCACAGCGGATGTCCTTCCAGCTGCAACCCATCACTGGGTAAACACCCATACACTCTCATTCACACACATACACTACGGACAATTTAGCTTGCCCAATTCACCTATAGCGCATGTCTTTGGACTTGTGGGGGAAACCGGAGCACCCTGAGGAAACCCACGCGAACACATGGAGAACATGCAAACTCCACACAGAAATGCCTTCTTGCTGTGAGGCGACAGCACTACCCACCGCGCGATAATTATTTATTTATTTAAAATACATGTATTTATTACATATTTACATTTATGTGTACAGTATTCCTGTTCCTGTTGTTGCTGTTTCTCAGACTGCGAGAAAATAAACAGAAACTACTCTAAATCAAAACGCCTTTGAATCTGACGAACTGTGTCGTGAACTAAATCTTGATATTTCTATTTATTTAGAGTCACGAAAAAGAATAAACCTACAGACGGCGAGAGGCCAATGTTTAGGGCACAGAGCCTGCAGGTTTGTTTGAGCGAGCTAACAGAAAAGTGTAAAAGAGAGAAGGAAAAAAAAGAGAAGAAGAAGTGGGTGAATGTAGACTTTTCCGCTAAAAGGTAACAGCAGTAGGTGTACGACTAAAGTGGCGGGGGGTGAGCGAGCAAAGGTCGACAGTATATTCAGGGAGCAGCAAGTCTCCTGAAGTACTGGGTTCAAGATTGTTTGCCAGTCTTGTGAGGCGAGAGCTTTCGGCAAGATCAAACACATTTCAGAGAAGACTTGTAGAGCAGATTCTCCGTGAATAAGTGTGGGGTATTCATCGGGGAGTGGTGGAGCGCCACGACTTCATCCAGATAATTGCCCAGTGGACCTGAACGAGGGCACAAAACTATAATGCTTTAGCTTAGCAGGGTGGGTTGGTAATTTAAAAGACAGAATAGAAAGCTCGAATAGGTGTCAGATGAGTAGGGCAGTGCTCTTTCTCTCTCTCTCTCGTGACTAGAAGAGTGTGGATGCAGTGAAAAATCTGTGAAGTAACTCAAGTCTCTTTGAGTGCCTGAAGATGAAGCTATCTTCCGATTGTATCTTCTTTAAGAGATGATATACAGTGACACAAAATCCCAAGGTTCACTAGCTCAGGGAGAAGATGCCTGGACAATGCTTTGAAAGGAGGGAGAAGAGAACAAACAATTGCGTGCTGAGTCTTAAGTGGTTATTAGGGACCGAGCACCGGAACGGTGCGTAGGCCCTATTGGAATTCCGCTGTTTATTATTATTATTATTATTCTTCTTCTTCTTCTTCTTCTTCTTCTTCTTCTTCTTCTTCTTCT
>CAIGQW010054109.1:8229523-8248942 GCA_903798125.1 Danio choprae
AGAGAGAGAGAGAGAGAGAGTAACGTACTTATTCATTCATTAATTTTCCTTCTGCTTAGTCCCTTTATTCATCAGGGGTCACCACAGCAGAATGAACCGCCAACTTATCCAGCATATGTTTTACACAGCGAATGTCCTTCCAGCTGCCTTCCAAGGAAACATCCATACACACTCATTTACACACAAACACTACGGCCAAGTTTATTCAATTCACCTATAGCGCATGTCTTTGGACTGTGGGGGAAACTGGAGCACCCAGAGGAAACACACGCCAACATGGGGAGAACATGCAAACTCCACACAGAAATGCCAACTGACCCAGCCTGGACTCAAACCAGCGACCTTCTTGCTGTGAGGCGACAGTGCTAACCACTGAGCCACAGTGTTGACCGAGAAATGTACTTTTATTCCCCCCCAAAAAAAAGACTTTTTTAACATCACCATTATTACAATCTTTACACAAAATTCAAAACTTTAGAAAGACAAAACCAACTCTCCATCCCTATCAACAATAAACAGAACACTTTCAACAGACCATTTATTCACACAAGATTTTAAATTATGTGTTAATTTATAATAAACATACCCAATTCTGAGTTGAGCTAGCAATCCACCCAAAAAACATAAATTCTCTCTTGATCCATTATTCTGAATGTAGTTTTTCCTTGAAATCCATATAGAAAATTTAGCCACTCCAAAAACAAAATTCAACAAGACATGTTTTAGGTTTTTTTGACACAATATTTTGGCCCAAAAAAAAATTAAGGAAATAAAAAACATTCTCCCCATTTCAAAAAACCCATTGTACCAAAAGATCAAATAACACCTTCATTCTATTACACCCACAGAACAAATGCATCAATGTTTCAGTTTGATTACAAAAGGGGCATTCTATTCCTTGATTGGAATTAAAATGTGCAACATATTTATTGGTGGCTATAGCCCGATGAATTATTCTCCACTGAAGATACCCTGTCCGTTTATCTATTGGCATTTTATACAAAGGTCTCCATCTTCCTTTTAGACCATACCATTTTGATTCCTTCATCCCCTCAAAAGAATTACTATAGATTGCTTTCACACTTAACATGAATGCTTCTTTCTTGCCCAACTCTTCAAAAGAGAGAGAGAGAGCGAGAGAGCGAGAGAGAGAGAGAGAGAGAGAGAGAGAGAGAGAGAGAGAGAGAATTTGAATTGAATTTAAAAGTGCCTTTTATTACAATAAGTTAATCATCATCATTTCAACATGTCAAAAACTCACAAAATATGCAGCAAAAAATATAAATTAATTATAAAACGTAAAAACTAACTCCTCTTCAACAACTGAACACAATGTCCCACTTCCACACCACCTCGTTTCAAATGCTAACAAATCTTTTGTAGATTTATAAAAACAAAAGTCAATCAGAACTCGTGATTTCACCAAGTTTACAAACATTACCACCACATCTTCCCCAGACAACCTTTCAACCTTGTTTTTTCTGCTCATATAAATAGCTAATTTAGCCTGCCCTAAAACAAAATTCAGAAGTTGACATTTAAACCTCTTTCTTTTAACAAATTTAAAACCAAAAATAAAAACTTTCACAGAAAACATTTCACTACAGGAAGCAAAAATATTTTCCAAAAGTAAAAATAGCAGTTTCAATCTGTCACATTCCATAAAAGCATGAAAAATTGTTTCTCTTTTTGAACAAAAAGGACAATTAGCAATGACATCATGATTGAGAACTGAAATAAAAGCATTGACTGCTATAGCACAGTGAAGAAGTCTCCATTGAATATCCCCTGACCTTTTAGACAATGGTGGCTTATACAGTGACCTCCATTCAGGTTTCACATTCTCTTCTACACCCAACATTTCACGCCAAGGTGTGTCAATTTTATTATTTAGTTCTTTTTTATTAAAAACAATAACACAGACTTTGTAAAAATCTTTGCCAGTCCATACTCTGAAGATCCATACAGAAATTTTTGTAAAAATTGTAATCGAAAAGCTGCTATTCTGCTTCTTAGCTGTATCAGCCCCTGACCACCCTCTTCTTTAGGTAAATACAACACACTCTGTGGGACCCAGTGCAAGTTATCCCAAAAAAAATGACTAAAAGACCTTGGATTTCTGTTAATAATTGTGAAGGAGGATCTAAAACAGCCAGCCTATGCCAGAGACTGGAAGCTGCTAAATTATTCACTATTAAAATCCTTCCTTTATATGACATTTTAGGTATTAACCATTTCCATTTATTAAGTCTGCCCTTTATATTAACCGCAATCCCTTCCCAGTTTTTCTGAGTGAAACTTTCTTCACCCAAATACACTCCTAGATATTTAAAACCACCTGTTCCCCAGATCAAGCCATCAGGAAGGCTTGGTCTATCTTTTAACCAATTTCCAATTAAAACTGCTTCACTTTTATTCCAGTTAATTTTTGCTGACGACATATTTTTAAAATCTTCTAAGACTTCCATTAAAACTTGTACATCATTTTGCTTGTCAATTAAAACCACTACATCATCAGCATAGGCAGACAGTATAACATTATTTTTACAACCAGGTAAATTCAACCCACAAACTTTTTCTCTTAATTGTTGCAACAAAGGTTCAATGGCAAGTGAATACAGCATTCCAGATAATGAGCAACCTTGTCTAATGCCTCTACAGACCTTAAAAGGAGTGCATAAGCCACCATTTATTTTCAGTACACTTTCAACATCACCATAAAGTACTTTCACTTTATCAATAAAATCCTGACAAAAACCAAAAGCTTCTAATGTTCTCCACAAATAAGGGTGCTCAACCCTATCAAAAGCTTTTTCTTGATCTAACGATATAAGACCAATTTTAATGTTAAGCAACTTGGAGACATCAAAAATATCCCGCATAAGGGTAATGTTGTCAAAAATTGATCTTCCGGGGACACAATAAGTCTGATCTGGATGCACCACTAAATCTATTACTTTTGATAACCTATTAGCTAACACTTTAGATAGCAATTTATAATCAGCACATAAAAGTGAGACAGGGCGCCAATTTTTAATTTCTAAAAGGTCTCCTTTTTTGGGAAGGAGTGTGATAACTGCTCTACGACTACTCAATGGGAGCCTGCCTGATGCTAGACTGTCATTAAGTACTTGCAAAAGGTCCTCACCCACCTCAGTCCAATAAAATTTATAAAAATCAACTGGAAGACCGTCAATTCCTGGCACTTTGCCAGATTCCATGTTTTGTAAAGCTTTGTACAACTCTTCCATTTTTAAAACACCAGAGATCTCAGCATTTGCCTCCTCAGTCATTTGATTCAAACCTCTAAAAAAGACACCCTCTGAGTCCCACTCTGCACCCAACTCACTCTTATACAAGTTTTCATAAAAATGGTTTGCTCTTTTACACATTTCTTCAGGTCTAATTAAAATATCCCCTTTCTCAGAGCGTAATGCATGTAAAATACGTTTTTGTTCATTTTTCTTTTCAAGATTAAAAAAATATTTAGATGGTGCATCCATCTGTTCAATGCTTAAAAACGTGAACGAATCAGAGCCCCTTGTGTTTTCAAACCCAGTAGGTCTGCCAACTGAGTTTTTATATTTGAAATTGTCTCTATACAAGTTGGATTATTTGTTGAATCAGCTAGAATCTGTAAGTTGATTATCTCTGTCTCCAAGGCTTTCATAGAACTATTTAACTCTTTGGTGACATTACGAGTGTACTGTTGACACAGTTGTTTGATTTGGATCTTTCCAAAATCCCACCATTGATTTAAATCTCGAAATGAATCTTTTGTTTTTCTAAAATCTTCCCAAAAAATTTTAAAAACCTCCTTAAAATCCTTATTGCATAGTAGATTGGTATTAAAGTGCCAATATGCGCTGCGAGGCTTAACTTCATTTAAAAGGAAAGAACACAAAATCATATGGTGATCAGAAAAACTGACTGGAGAAGTGATACAGCTTTTAAAAATGCTCAACTGATGTTTAAAACTATAAAAACGATCCAATCTTGCAAGAGAAAGAAAATTATCACGAGCATGAGCCCATGTATACTGTCTCTGTCCTTCGTGAAAATGCCTCCAAATATCACATAAATCATTCATTTTAATAACTTTAATGAGACGTTCGCGTGAAGGCATATGAGGTTCAATATGATTTCTGTCAATATGACTTTCTGTACAATTGAAGTCTCCACCCAAATATAGATATTCTTCATTATTACACTTTTGTAGCACAGTATTAAGTGTATCTAAAAACACTAATCTTTCTATTGCTGATGTTGGAGCATAAACACATATAAATATGAGAATGTATTTTTCAAAGACTGCTCTTATTTTCAAAAGTCTTCCTTTCACAATCTCATCAACTTGAAATGAGACTGGACAAATGCCCACTCCACCACTGAGTGTAGTGTTATGACTAAAAACAGCATTCCCATCCCACTCTTGCATCCAATCAACTTCATTCTTAACGTCACTGTGCGTTTCCTGAATAAAAATAACATCTATGTTTTTATGTTCAATAACCCCAAACAGTTCAGCTCTTTTTTTGCAATTTCGTGCACCATTCACATTTAATGATGCAATGCATACTTCAGCCATAGTTAAACATAAAAAGAAAAAAGAAAAAAAGCACAAACTGTTGCGATCCATTTTCATAAGTTTAAGCTTTTTCACCTCCATCATTCAATTCTGCATTAAGATTCCCCACTATTTTTCTCAATCGGAACACTTCTTTGTCTGAAAAACAACCTTCAGCTGTGAACATTTTAACTTTATCCATAAACTGCTCAACATCTGGAAAGTACTCATTTGCTAAGACCCCCCTCTTATTTTTCGTTGTTCTTAGAAATAGTTTGATGTCATCTGCTCCATAACTGTGACTGGAAAACTCACTCTGAGACAGTGTCAGGCTTGAATTGGAAAGCTCACTTTCACTCTCTGATTCAAGTTTATCTTCCACATCAACTTTTTTCATTTGCCGAAAAACCTGCATATTGTCTGACTTTTTCCTTTTTAATGGCACCTTAAATACTGGTTTCTCCACGTCTGTTTCATTATGCCTACCGTCAACCTCCCGAACAGCCCCCAAAACAACTTCCAAATTTTGTTTATCGCTTGACTCACCTTTGGCTTCCTCGTCTTCAACATCTTTTGCATTTTGCACTTCCACCTCCACTGAAACCGCTGTGTTCTCCATAGGATCCACACTGTGATCGCCATCATGACCACTCGCCGGCACCACCGCAGGCTCCAGCTCGGCGGCCTCATCGGCCAGTTGCTCACCGCCATTAGCTGCGCCGTTCGCGTCAGCAGGGCGATTGCTGTTTTCGTGTTTGCTGGGACAAGCACGGACCAAATGGCCGACTTTACCACAGCCAAAACACTTAATTTTGTCGGTGGTTACGAACACAACGTAGTCAAAATCATCCACTCGAAAATTAAGCGCGAGATCTAGATCAGCGTCATTGTTTACAATCATGTAAACAGAGCGTCTGAATGAAACAACGTGTTTCAGTAAAGGGGAAGCACCACCAAATGGAATTTTTTTAATCGAGGAGACCAGTTTACCGTAGCGAGACAGCGCTTGTGTTAAAACCTCATCACTGATATATGGCGGGACGTTCTAGAGAGTGACTCGTTTAGACGGTAATGAAAGAGGCAGAACCGGAGTGAGGACGCCTTCCAATATGATTCCTCTCTGAACCACTTCATTCGCATAATCTACTGTGCTTAAAAAGATGACTATTGCACTATTCATTTTGGATGCAGATAAAATATTCGCATGTCCCACAATTTCACCCACAGCTAAACAACAGCTCTCCACACTCACTGCAGACGCCACTTTTACACCGTGACGACGCGTGAGCGAGCTCAATCCCCGCGCACCTGTACCTGCCCCAGCCATGCTTCCCATTCCCAAAACCACCCAACCCCTACAACCCAATCCCCCCCTCCCAAAAAGCAAAAACAATAATAAAAGAAAGAATAAACTCCTACACCATATAACAAAAACAACTGAAACAACTGAAAATCAGAAAAAACAGGAAAAATTTGAAAAAACAAGCACCCGAGTCACACACGCTCACTCACAACACACTCACTCCCAGCATGCTCTACGAGAGAGAGAGCACCTATAACTATATTAAAGTATATGTCAAATTCTTCTTCAAAAAAAAAAACCCTAATGTAAGTAATGTAGTTATTTGTGATTATAAAGTTGTAAAGGTCAAAGTGCGTGAAGAAAGATTGTTGTCTTCTAAAAGAAAGAATAAATTCTGAACTGCCAAAACAAAACATTAATGATTACAATTTTACTTTTATAACTGATGTACATAAATCCATAACACATTTTAATAACGCCAGCCTATGGTCTTCATTGGCTGCCCACAAACCACATTTACTTTGAAGAAGTGTTTATTGTCAAGAGAAAACATTTATTCTAATGTAATTTATGTGTCTTGTGTTGCAAGTTCAATGAAGACTCTCAAAAGTGATCCTTACCAAGCCAAAAATAAAAATAAAATGGAAAAATAAACTAATACTGTAATTAGAATAACTCTTTAGGTGCCTATCAAATTGTAATACAAGAAATGAGTTGACTAATGAGTAATGAGTCCTGAAATCCTGGCAAGACCACCCTGCTCCCCCAAATTTGTCATGGAAATTAAGAAACACAAAGCAACATTCGGTTTCTGCTAACCGAATCAGGTTCGAGAAATTAGAGCATTAAATGACTTGATTAAGTTCATTCCAATATTCCGCATGGGATGGCAGCCATCAAATTGATTCTGCCGACACAGAACATTAAACACCATGCATAACAAGCAGTGGGTATGATGTGTTGCATTAGCATTTAATTATTTCCGATTACAATTAAATAGAAACATTGCGACAAAAATAATTTCTCCTGACATTTTGCAAAACTTTTTATTTTTTTCCTATTAATTAAACTGGTAGATAGGGGGAAGAAACATGAACTAAGAGGTAACTCGCTTACCCATCAACATGTAGACGATGTAGCAGAAAGCGTGTAAAATTGATCAACCCATCTGTGTGGCACCCTCAGGAATAGCACTTCTCTATCAGTGTCGTTGGCAGGCTGCAAGTGCTAAAATATGATGTGTGCCCAGAACAGCATTCCATATGGTGTGTGTATTTTGACAGTGCTGTGACCTTAAACAGATGTGTCCATTTTTCAGGTGTGTGTGTATGTGTGTGTGTGTGTGTGTGTGTGTGTGTGTGTGTGTGTGTGTGTGTTCCATGACATCGCAAACACAGGAACGGCAGTTTGTGTAAAATGACATTGCATTGAATCAGTGATTTGTTGAATAAAGGACATATAAAGTTCTCAAAAAGTGTCATATGGGTAAATACTAATTTCATGAATGCTAAAGACCTAAAACATAACTGTTAAAACCATGTTATTCATGCCAACAATTAGTTTAAAATTGTTTAAAATGCTACAAAGGATGTTATATTATGACAACAATGGCCTAAAAATTGTAGGAATGTTCAAGTCTTGTTTAGAAACATGTAAGGAACAAGCTACAATGTGCTAATAGTTGGTTAGAGTATATTAACGGTGTGTTAAAACATGGATGTTACAAAAGTAAAACCCTCTAACATCCTAAAATATCCTATCAACATGTCAAAACATGTTAGCATTGTGTTGAACAAGCTAAAAAAGTAGTAACATGATAAATGGAGGAAGTGATATGCTAAAAATTGGTAGCAACAGTCTTAAACATGCTAGCAATGTGTTAAAACATACTAGAAATACGCTAAAAAGATAACAATGTGCTAAAACATTAGCAATATGTTTAAACATGCTACATGCAACAAACATGCTAACAATGCATTAAAGTAATAGCAATGTGCTAAAATACGGTAGTGACATGTTAAAACAAGTAAGCGGTACATGAAAATATGGTAGCAGCGTGTTAACTTGGTAGCTTTATGCTAAAACTTGATAGCAATGAGCTAGAATGTCAGTTTGGCCTTAAACATTTAAAACAACACCTAAAACTATTAAGTATTAAACCTTTGAACTTAAACAATGTAAAACTAACTTATATTTTTGCTAGGTTTTCAAGCCAGTTTACATTTCATCTATAGTTTAAGTATATATTAAGTGCAAGTTTATGAATTTGTTTTGTTAGTTTTGTCCTGTTAAATTTACAAATAATCGTCTCTTTTAATAAGCTGCCTGATCTGAGATAAATCCATTTATATAGAACATATTATGTATGACAAGTTACATGCTTAGGTTTATACTCAATAGTTAAGGTTAGAGATTTAAACTTAACACAAAGCATGTGTGGCAGAAATAGCAATGCCACCTACCACTAATAATACAGATTGAATAGAACATTAAGCACGGGGAGCCTTCTTTCAAAATTGATGGCTCATGTGTCAGTGATCTAGCACTGCATGACAGCAGTAAATTTTTTCAGTAGACGGATGCTATAAATTATGAAGCCTGTCAATCTTGATTTAGAACATTATCTGTTTTTTTGCTAGCAAAAGAGTATTAAAAATTCATTGGACACCTGAACGTATGTAGCATCAATATTATATCATACAACAATGTGCCTAGTATACTAATTTCTTGTAAAAACCAAGACTTTGACTAAATATATGACAAAAGAGTCTATCCGTTGACAGCATTGGGTATTTGGTGCTAGCCAGCATTACAAATAGTTATATCCTGAATACGAGGAAGCATTGCAAATAGTTATATAGCCACTTTAATCTTTTACACACTGGTGAAAAAATAAGCAATTTTATTTCAGAAACTGCTAAATTTCCATAAAGGATCAACAAGTATTGAATAACTCAATTAACTTAATTTTAGACTTTAAAAACAAAATGTAATTAAGAAATTTAAATGACCCTTTTCTTCATTTATGACTTCAGTTGTTGTTACATATAAAGAACAAAAAATAACCACACAAAATCCAACTCAAGCAATTAAAAAAGATGAAGACGTCAAACTCAGTTCAAATAAATTTCAATAAAAATGCAAATTCATGTGAATTTGCAAATAAAATTATGTAAATACATTTAAAAAAATCACTGTTCAGGCTTAATTTATAGAAATAGCTTTTTTCAAGTTGTTGTTTTTAAGCGTATGATTTTTAATAAGCCTTTAAAACCCCCTTTGTTACAGTCTTAAATTACACAATTATCCAACTGTATAATTTACAGACTCAATCTACAAATTATTTAAGACTTAATTTTAAAAGGTTAACATATCGGAGCAAATGTAAAGAACTTAAATCTGGCTTGATACTGCAGCTCAATAACAACAGTCGCATGCCAAGGCTTGGGTCTGCCTCATTAATATTAATTAGATAACCTGTCTGGACAGCCTTTCAAAATTGAACTGGTTTTAACTCGGCACAGCATTTTCAATCCATAGCTCTCATGACCTGCAAAATGACTAGAGACATTCATCTAGTGCATGTTTACACAGAAAAACACTTAAATCACAGCACAGGAAGGCGTCTTGTGTGAAAGACCTCTAGGAAGCGAATTAATATTCATGAGCTTTGGTCCTTCGCATTAAAACTCTGCAGAATTAAGTGAAACCAAGGAAAGAATGATTTCCACTTTCACCTGTACATAACTGTCCATCACACACTGAAATGAAACACCATTGTTTGTATCAAAAGTGTACTTCAACATGTTTGACTGTAGTTTCTAGGTAAAATAAACGTTACGGGGCGGTATGACAACTTTTGTTCCTTTTCACACTAATGATATTTACAGGCACATACTGTTGGGAAATAAAGGATTATTGGTGTACTTGAAGTATTGCTGTAAGGATTATGAAGTGTCATGTTGTCTTGTCTTTTATTTTGTACAGTAGTTTAATCTTGTCTTCCTGTTTCCTGCCATGTGCTAATTTTTTCTTGTCAAATGTTTTCATTGGTTAATTTAGTCCTGGATGTGTCATGTTCTTCATAGGTTGTCTTTGAATGTTGTATGTTTGTCATATATATATATATATATGAAGAACATGACACATCCATGGCTAAATTCACCAATGAAAACATTTGACAAGAAAAAAGGAGCACATGGCATAGGAAAAAAGGCAACATGAGGGTATATATATATATAGTGGACATGTGAAGCTCGGTCAAAATCGAGGAATCGAGGGTATGTTCATGTAAATGTGCCTCATTCACTTTATGTGGAACGGACTTTAAAATGGTTCACCTGAAAAAACAAGTTAAGGGATGTTTGCGAGTCTATGTCTAAAAGTGAACTGGAACACATCCCTTGCTTAGCTTTGTTTGTGTAACCTCTGTTGGGGAGTTTATTTATGGTCATGTTCACGTTTTGTTTTATGTTCAAGCCAAATAGTTTTGTTAAGTTCTCGTTTTGTTTGTTTTGCTAGTTTTTGTTAATAAATTACATTTGGGTTCTCTACCCTCACCTTCAGTTGGAAGTTTGTTACATTTATTTTCATCAAAGACTATAGAATACACAAGACATGTCACTTACTATAGTTTTGAATGAGGAAAAGTGTAACAGTCAATATAGCGAATCAAGCCCTGCCTACTAGTACAGAAGCCAATCATTGATTACTCTAGACTGGTGATTCTCCGTGGGAGAAGCTCAGACCAGACGTGTGCTTTTATGACAGTTTATGTGGTCAACCAACACACTGGAATCTCAGTAAATACTTGCTTCACATACATAAGAAGTATATCCACATGAAGCTTGAAAGCTTTACTTTTAAATGAACCAACTACACTTAAAAAACAAAAGTTTTCTGGTTTTGTAATCTGTATGAAAAGGACGCATGGTACAGTTCATTCTGTCAAACGCACATCACATGAAAGCAGCAACTACGCCCACAAACTTGTAATCAAAGTCACAGAGTCACTTTCATTTTCCCTTTTTAGTTAAGATTTGATCATCAAGACCAAGTTGTGAATTACTTCACAAGAGCAGCTTGATCAGACGATCATTATCTAAAGGATGGTAATGTGTAGAACGGCTATAAATGAGGTTGGTGTCGTGATCTTGTTCCTTTCGAGACCTGAAACCTGAAA
Source organism: Danio choprae (assembly GCA_903798125.1). Lineage (NCBI taxonomy): Eukaryota > Metazoa > Chordata > Actinopteri > Cypriniformes > Danionidae > Danio > Danio choprae. The sequence goes on from CAIGQW010054109.1 coordinate 8,240,576, forward strand.
AAATGCAGATTTTGTTTGATTCGAATGTTTAGAAACGAAACAGTTGTATTTTCATTTTATTGTTGATTCCAAATATGTAATGTAATCGTAAGCTTGGCTAACAGTTTTGGAGATTTTGATGTTTCCCCATTCAGACAGAATGCCTGAGCACACTGCCCGAGAGGTGTTTCAAAGATGTCCGCTGAGTGAAATTACTTGCCTTAAAGGGACTTTGTTTTCATGCCGTTCTCTGCACAAGAACAAATAAATACCACAAAATACTTAAACAATATTCATAATCATATTGTAAATCTAAGTAACGCATTTCAGATTTGCAGAAATGCAGACAGCGCCCTCTAGTGGATTTGTCATCTGAATGGTTCAACAAAACTTCTCTGGCGCAATGTATTTTATGTTTCTCAAAAGTGTAGATTGAAGCACATATTTTCAATCAGCCTGGGTTGGAAATTGTTCAAGGGTATGAAAGATTTTATGAAGTACAACAGCAGTCAGCCTCTGCCATCTCACATATTTTGTTCAGATCCATTTGAAGGATGAATCATTTCGCATTTCATGTAGCTGAACACCTGCGAAGGACACTGATTGTCACTTCGTAGATAAAAAGCAGAATTCTTTCGTGGTTGTTGTTGTTTGAATGCTGTGAGTACAAGCAGTGTGTTTAAAACCAGCTTCACCCGCTATGTGAAGGAGCGTCAGATGGAAAACACTGTGCTGTGGATTCTGTGCATCCATTGTGTATTCGGCACACAAGTGTTGAGCGCTGTGAACAGGTGTGAAGTACTCTGGGCTTCACAGCATAATTTGTCTCAATGACACATCTGTCATCCGCAGCTCTTTATTGAAGTGTGTCCGTTATACCTCAGAGTGCATTCGACAATTCCTCTAAAAAACCGAGACAGAGCCAGTTATGTGTGACGAAAACATGGGAGATGGATGAACAGCTCGTTGAGAAATGACGGAAAGGGAAATTAAAAATACCATGTATAAATCTTAACCGATGTTTCATGTTGTTTGTGAGTGGTAATATCATCAGTAAACAACATACTTAAGCAACATACATAAGCAAAACTAGGTTTGTTTTTTTGTTAAAGTTAAAGTTTTAAAGATTTAAAGTAATTGACTGAGGAATTCATTTGTTGTGGTATATATATTGATCTTTGTTCATGCTAGTTTGATAAGAACCCAACTGCTCTGTGTTAGCTTGTGTCAGGTCAGGTCTATTAAAAATGTAAACAGGCGCTACATTACTTTTTATTATGTTTTATGTTAAATCTAGCATAATTTTTATTGCAAGTTCATATTAACTAATGTGGTAAACTGATGAAAATGAATGCTTCGGTTTTTAAAATCAATAAAAATACATGTTTGTAAAAATTCTTGTTTTGGTGGATTATGAGGACTCTCCTATGGCATTTATAATGTAAAATAATTAATAATTATGTAAAAATTGCTTATTTTATTGCCTTACCCTAACCCTATTTCTGAACCCAACCCTGACAGAAAACCTGTGCCGACATTTGAATGTCAAAATACTCTTAAGTGTCATTTTTAAGTGTTTTGAATTACAGGGACACGGGGCATATCATCATAAATCACCTCATCATTGTAATGCTCAAGTTACTTTACAGATTTGAACACATAACCACATAATCCAGTATACACACAAAACATGAATATTTTCATATTTGGGGTCAGTATTTTACTATCCTTCGGCTTAGTCCCTGATTTATCAGGGGTGGCCACAGCGAAATAAACCAGTTACTCTATCATATGTTCTATGGAACGGATGCTGGGGTCGGTCTATTATTATTTAATAAAAAAAAATCTGTTTTGTAAACTACTAGCACATTATTTTGTTAGTTTCCTACCAATCAAATTTTCTCTTCAAAATACTAAAAATACTTGACTCCAACTTTTAAAAGATTATAATATTTGTGTTGTTTTCTAGTCATTCTAAATGTTGACTGGATTTGAAAACAACCATTAATGTCATATTTTTAAATTTGATGTGTAAAAACTGAAACAAAAATTATTGGTTCAACATTTTCTCTTTCAATATTTAATTAATTGCTGTTTTGTTATTGTGTAACCTAAAGTAATGACTGCTGAAAGATTAAATTACACTTTGAAATACACATTTATTACTTTTATTATTAAGTAAAGGCAGCTTTGGTGAACAAATGAAAAGTATTTTTTAAATGTTCATCAACCCCAAATTTTGGCATGTTGTATAAAGGCTATATAAGTGGATATAGAATCTAGAGTTACAAGCTTATTTTAAAAGCTTGGTGTATCACCAGATGCTGGCCATATCTGTATGATATCAGTTTGTGCTGTATCTGAGTTTCAAAAGTAAAAAAAACCCTTGAATCAGATAGACAGCAGCTCATCATATAACAGTCTATTCCTGAACTTTGCAGAAATTAGGTGCATATTCTATAGATGAGGAGGGGTTTCTTATTTAAATATAGTAATTAAAGTACAATTAAGGCCCGCTAATAAAATCTCATACCATTCCTTGATGATTGGCGAAGTCAATTACTCTGTATCTATGCATTTTATTTTCTCATTACAATTTCCAGCGTTCCCCCTATTTGCCACTTTTAAATTAAAGCAAGCACTCAGTGCATCAAGCTCGGGTTTAATCAAGTGGAAACCTCCAAAGCCCCTCTGACTCTGCGGCATGCAATCAAATCCAGCCTCTCAACCCATCACCGGGAGCCTGAGCCTCATCAGGATCAGCCACACATCTGCATTACGGTACTCGGAAATATCAGCCACTCGCTGTGACTAATGTCCAAAAGTGAGCCGCAATCTTGCCTGACTTTCACAGAAAGATAAGGTGGCGGAGAGGAGATGACCTCTCGACATTGTTTGAAGGCTATAATAACTTAAATGATGGCAGGCTGAAGTCTCATTGAATGATTTATGGCTGGCAAAGAGTAACATCTGTGGCGGGATGTCAGCTGTCAGCTGTCAAGAGATGAAAGCTTTCAGACGAGACTTGCAGCATTTGCCAATATGCCACAGTATCCTGCAGCCCCAGGATAGAGCAAGGGGCACGGGGCGTCTCGAGCAGATGTCATGCTTGAACGCAGCCTCCGTAACACATTATGATGCGGGACGTGGGAGGGAAAAGGCTGGAGGACGCTAGTCGGACAAAATGTGGTGACTATACCATTCTTGTAGGCGTGTTGTAGAACATATCACATTTCCCAAAGGCCTGGTAATCCCATAATCGCAGGAGAGACTGCAGGTCAGGGGAAAAAAAACATGAAATTGACTACTATGTTATGTATCTACCTTTAATCCATGGTTTTGAAAATCTAATCGTTTAATTCTGTTTAAAGGGAATGGAAATTCTGCCATCATTTATTCACTCTTTTGTTGTTCCAAGTCAGTTTGACTTTTTAAAAATTGGAAAACACAAAATAAGGTGTGTTTATTACCCCAATACATTCATTCATTCATTTTCTTTTCGGCTTAGTCCCTTTATTAACCTGGGGTCGCCACAGCGGAATGAACCGCCAACTTATCCAGCATATGTTTTAAGCAGCGGATGCCCTTCCAGCCACAACCCAGCACTGGGAAACATCCACACACACTCATTCACACACATACACTATAGACAATTTAGCTTACCCAATTCACCTATACCGCATGTCTTTGGACTTGTGGGGGAAACCGGAGCACCTGGAGAAAACCCACGCAAACACGGGGAGAACATGCAAACTCCACACAGAAATGCCAACTGACCCAGCCGAGGATCGAACCAGCGACCTTCTTACTGTGAGGCGATTGTGCTACCCACTGCGCCACCGCGTCGCCCTACCCCAATACAATTGCCTCCCTATTCCAAAAATGTCTGAATTGAAACAAACACCATATGTAGGACATTCACTGAGTATCTCACATTATCCCTAACTTATTGTGAGTAGAGTATAATGCTGTACCAATTGAGTCAATCAAGAAAAGGCCAAATTAATGATATAGTTATGGGATACATACAAATGGTAGTTTGCAAATGATGCCCTATTGTAAAAGCAATCATAATGCAAGGGACAGCATGAAAAAAATAATAATCATACAGTAAGAAACTTCCCATAATCATAATTTGAACGTCAAAAATTAACAGAAATCGTTGGTGTTCATTTCAGCTGAAAACTGTAATCTAGTTTTTGGAGTTTGGTCACATTACAACAGTAAAATGAGCTACAAATAAAATTTTATATACTTCAGATACTAAAAGAATTGCAAACCTTGTCCTATTTCCTTGAGACTCATTATTTAATCTGAAAAGATTCAGCTACAGCTAACTCTACTTACATGTGTGTTAATGACATATTTGTGGCTTATGTAAGGTGCATTTCAGCTATTTTTTTAATAGAAGATGGAGAACAACCACAAAAAGACTGCACAGATAAAGTATAAAAGATTAATAAGAACTGATGAATGAACGTCAGATCAATATGACCGTGAACAAATCATTTCACTCTGGACATTCACCGCATCACAAAAGACATATTCCAGTAAAATCAGCGCTTCAAGTGAAAAATAGATTAACAGAATATGTATATAGCACTGAGTGATAGTACATAGAGTGATATGAACAGTTTAGTGCTGTAGATTTTATATGGAAGGCATATTTGCCCAAAGCAGTCTTCGTATGTGTGTAAAAGCTGGCACTGGAAATCAGCAACAGCATAACAAGGTTGGTATTATTCAAGGGTCGAGAGGAGGTCAGGGTGTACCGAATGCTCTGTCTGAAACTATGGAGAATGCTATTTTTATGGATGATAATAAAGGACTTTTAATTGTAAAGAGTCATTGCCTAGAGAGTTCGGTTCGAAAAGAGGCAAGCTGCTGAGGTCAGATGTATCAAATGCAAAAAAACACAATATGTTAATTTCGAGTGAGCAGTTTGCATGAAAATGACATGGCCGTGTTCCTCTCATATTATGCATATGCTCACTATGTACAAATGTTTTATCATTTTAAGAAGAGTGTGTTAGTGTAAGGAAAATGATGTACACTCAAAAAACACACTGGGTTGATTCAACCTAAAATTTGGGTCAAATATGGACAAACCTAACTGTTGGGTTGGTTTATTTTTGCTAAAATAAAATACCAGGCACATTTTATTGCATGTTTTAGATGTGTCAGTACACATTTTTTGTGTATATCCATGAGAATGCGAAGCTTGTCGTACAAATCACCTTGCTAAAAACTGAACTAAACCGATTCCTAAACCCAACTAATAGTGCTTTCAAAAGCAAATGTAAGCAATAGTATCTGGCTGCAGAACTGCACTTGCATGCACTCTCAGACACATGCACTTAATAGAGCTAGTAATGTCACTTTGAGGGGTAGGGTTAGGGGCGGGGTTAGGTGTACACATTAAAAGCATGCATGTTTGAGAGTGAATGTCTGAGCATGCATGTGCACTCCATCCCAGCCACATAGTTTTACCTTCATTTTACATTGCTTTTATCTCTTTTAAACCTGAGTGCTCTGCATCACAAGTACACACCATACAAAGTGAGCTACTGTGCAAACTTATCACAATGTAAACGTTTACCATATGGAGATAGATTGGTGAAGCAAATGTATTTGATTACAAATCATAGACACCATTAAGCTTTTTTGTAGTATTTATTTAGTGTTGTGCAAAGAAAAACACACTTTATTCATTGATAATATGTCCCTGTAAACATCATTAGTGTGAAAAGGAACAAAGGTTTTCATTTCAATTTACCTAGAAACTACGGTCAAGCCTATGTTGAAGTATGTGTATGAGGTATGTTTTTTCATATAAATGTAGGCTCAAGCACATATTTCCAATTAGGCTGTGTTGTTTATTTTTTACCCCACTAGATGGGTTCGTCCATATCTTACCCAAATTTAGTGTAGCTTTAATGCTTACTACAGTAAGTCACAAATTTGAGTAAAAGTAGAGTGAAAGCTAGAGATCGCTAGAATGGTCTACGTATAAATTGAAATAAAATAATTATCTGAAACACACACACCGGTATATTCAGTATTTTTTATGAGCACTCTGCATAGGCATAATGCATTTTATACTGTAAACATTCCACCCTTAACCCCTAAAGCCAACCATCACAGTGGCTAAATTTTAAATGTCAAAAGACCTGGTTAAGTATGATTTTTAAGCATTTTGAATTACAGGGACACGATGCATGTCCTTGTAAACCACCTTAATAGAGAACAACTAGATAATACTCGTGTAATTATACAACTGTGTGTCCTTATAAACCACATAAACATGCACACACACACACACACACAAACACAAACAAAAAACATCCCCCAAAAAAAGAAAGTGGTGACAATTAGAAAATTAGCCAACAATTTTAAAACACATTATTCTGTTCTCTTGTGCAATGTCTTTCATGAATGACCAAACTTTTTTAAGGGGACATTTTGAGTTAGTGATTTTGTTAAGACTTTGTAAAGACTTTGCAGTATTCTAGCAATCACACACTTGGAGCAACTTCTCCTTCTATGGCTGAAAAGGACATACCTTTGTTGTTCATCTGGACTTAACATAAATCCCATTCGGTTACATAAATAAAACAATTTTTTTGTTTATTTGTAGCAACACTACTGTCCAATATGGATGTGTAAATCATAAACAGAGACATGTACAGATTGTTCTCATAATATTGTGGGGGTCTTTTCCAGTATCCAGCATCATGAATAGACCTTTCCAGGGCTTTTGCAGGAGGACATGCTTTAGGGGCCAGACCTGAGCATTCCTTCAGAAATAAATCCAAACCTTTGGACGAGTCTCTCTCGCTCGAGTTCTGCCATCAGGTTCACACCCCGGTGCATCTCAGAATGGATTCATAGAAGCATCTGCAGACACGTTTGATGCAAGCAGACATCCTGGTGCATAATTTAGTGGTCTGATGCAAAATGCCCAACCATTCCTTCTCATCAGTTCACTAGCCACTCAAAGTCCCCACACAAATTCAAATTTTTAGGATCCTTTCAAACCGCAGCCGAGATCAATATGCACACTGGAAATTTTAATGGCCTAATATAAAAAAATACGCTTTTTCAAATATTATTCCACCGCTGTGCTCTTTTGAGATAATCGTGCTGTAAAAGCTGATTTGTGTCTGCTTTCCTAGCACACAACCGATCGAAAGTTTGAGGTAGCACACAACTTAAGCACTCAAGCTTTGCAAACTCATCTGGGAGGAAACGTCCTCTTGTCCAATAAAAGAGCAAGACTTAAGGTGCGTTCTTTCCAGCTGACATTAATATTCCATATGAACCAGCGCTCAATATCAAACACTGCACTGGATAGGGACCCAAGCCTCCTGACCAAGAAACATGAAAAATACCGCCTGGCAGAGAATAGAAGGATTTAGCAAGGATTTGAAAATGAATCTTTGGTTCTGTTATCGGGCAGGATCGGCCGCAGGAGAGAGATCCTTCCGCTGTTACATGAGCCCTCACATTCGCTCGGCTCTACTCTTGATCTGACGACACACGTCTGCTCAGCAGTGTGTAGGGAACGTGATGTGCAGAGCATTTTGCCTGAAGAACTATATCGATCAGAAGAGATGAATAAAACAGTAGTCTATCCACATATTAGCTCTAATTAAATGCCTTCATTTCCCTCACGTCAATATTTGATTCTATCTATTATCCCTAAGTGTCTTTTTGTTTCTTGTTTTATGGTTTGACTGTCTGGCTTTTGATTTATTTAGCTTTTTCTTCCAACTTGACATATAAAAAGACTTTATATCCACATGGTATGAATGAATGAATGAAAATTATTGTATCTTATTTATTTTATTGGTTTTTCGTTACATTTTATTTTAGTGTTTATGTATTTATTTCTAGTAATTTGGGTGACCCTGGACCAAAAAACCAGTAGATATTTTGAAATTGGGATTTCTATAAATCATCTGAATAAATAAATAAATAAATAAGCTTTCTGTTGATGTACACTTTGCTATCATAGGAAAATATTTGTTCTACTATTCTAACTAAAAATCTAAATACTTATAAAATCACAACTAAAGTTCTTAGCAAAGCATATTGCTAATCAAAAATTTTGCTTTGACATTTAATGTAGACAATTTACTAAATACCTTTTATGGAACATGAACTTTTATTTAATATTCCAATGATTTTTCACATAATTGGAAAAATATATATAATTTTGGCTCATACAAAGTGTTTCTGGCTACAAAAACATACCCATGCAATACAAGAAACAAAAATTGTATGTATATGTATGTATTAACAATATTATCCCTGAAAAATCCCCATAATCCAAAAATCCAGATCCATAAATCCAAATTAATCTGACCATAAAAAAATAATAATAAT
>CAIGQW010054109.1:8282302-8302030 GCA_903798125.1 Danio choprae
TATATATATATATATATATATATATATACAATTATTTTATATATACATTATGATTATTTTTATATATTCACAGCAATAAAATAGTATTCTTTCGTAACTGATCCATGTCTTCTTTGTGTTCCACAGCAGAATAACAGGTTTGGAATAATATGAGGGTAAATGGTGAGACACTTTTTTTAGCTTTTAAATGAAAAGTTCAATAAAAGCTTGATATACCCATAATAGCCTACTTGTAACACTCGATGCGGGACATGAAGGAACAGGTACACGGGATTAACAAATAAGACGGATTTATTTACAAAACACTTACAGGATACTAGAACTGGATGAGACAGGACATGCAGACAGGACATCGACGTTGAAACAATACAATACCGGACAACGAAGGACACAGACAGAAGGGTATAAATACAAGGGGAGATTATTAAACTAATGAGACACAGGGATGAACACAGGTGGGATAAATTAACACTGAACACGGCCGGAAAAACAGAACAAAGGAATCACATGACACGACAGAACACTGACACTACTGGGTTCACCCCAAACACAAAGAGAACATTCCCATCACTCAGTCTGGTTTACTCGTGGGATGTTTTTGTTTTTTTCTTTGCCTCACGTGAATTTTTCAGCTTGGGTAATTTTTCTATTTTTACTTTAACGGAAGACAAAATTGACACAAATTCTGCAAATCCATGTCATGTATTCTGCGTCATTCTCACTGCCCTTTGGAATGTGCATATATTCATGCGTATGCGATATACAAAAATATAGGTAACACTTAATTTTGATGGTCCATTTGAGTATTAGTAGACTGTCTGCTTAATATCTGTTGATACTGCTCCTTCAAAAGACATTTAACTGACTATAAGAAACTTAGCAAGTACATGTCAACTTACACTAACCCTAACCACAACCTAACAGTCTACTTATAATCTAATGAGAATTAGTTGGCATGTAGATGCAAAGTAACTTAAATTAAACAAATGGACCGTCAAAATAAAGTGTGTCCCAAATATATATTGTATGCAATCTAATGTACAAATACTGTACTTAAATTCGCATTTGGTGTGAACCCAGCATAACAGACAGACATTTGCATGGACAATAAGACAAAAGTCATTGTACGGATACCCCTACAGTATAATAGCTCACTTGTTTGGCCCACTGCATACAGCAAGACACAATTATTTACCCTCGTTGACCATATGATCCTTTCTTTCAGCAATGAGTCAAGAATTTATTGTGGCTTGCCATGTTAGCTGATTAGCACAGCTTTTATCCTTGTTGCTAAACTCCAAGCCTTTGATGTTTCATGCCCCACATATTATGTCCCCTAACCCCTGACATAAATGTTAATCTCATTAGTTAAAATATATATAACAATATAAATGCTTTAGCTGTGATCTCAGCTCTTTTATTTTTATTAGCTTTGTGAGGAAGGCTTTAATTGAAGGCTCATTAAAAGTGGAAATCAGTGGTATTTAAATCTTAAATTATTTATTGTGGTCCCAGTTTTACGTGCAGACAGTACAGTTTTTTCACAATATCACGCCCTACGACATAATTAGCGCCGATCTTAAAAAGCCTTTAATCTCTTAATTAGTCTTATTTAATTACTTGCGTTCACTCAGCTGATGTTGTAGCAACTTTAATCCACCACAGATGTTATGCTTGGGTTACTTTACCATATGTTTGCATGTTTACATTTAAAAAGCGTATGGGACACATTAGTGGACAGATCTGTATGAGGGGAATGCCTCCTGTACACAATAAACAATATACCTGTCTGTTTTGTATATTAAAAAAATGACTTAATGACATTGAATTATTAGTTTGTATTGCTATAGTTTAGCCTTACAATTAACATTTAATAGTGGTTAACTTCATAGCAACTGGCATTCTGCTTTGCTTCTAAAAAAGAAGAGTAAATAAAACAAGAAAATAAGACGTCAAGCAGGGAGGACATGCTTACATGCTGTTAATGTTTCCTGTTTATGTGGTCTGGAAAGGATGAACTACTTTCTATGAGCCCATATGCTCGCCAGTGCTTTGCAGAAGGCGATGAGTCTGCCACATTTGATCAAAATATAGGAGTGTCAGTGCACACAGGTCTATATGTCACTCTGATTATCTAGACATGAACTGATACTTTGAGACATTTTTTTACTTAAAGGCAAGTGGAAAGTTCAGATGAGCCTATGGGTGAAATTGTGAAGCTGGCATGACAGAGCAAAGGTGTCTAAAGGGTTTACTCACAGTAGGCTTGTCCTCCCTCCACTCTACCCCGACGGCCCACTCTCACATTGCATTTTTAACATCCGAGCCAGAGCGCGCTTGCATCATCAATGCGACTGTTTAGAAGAAAACAGGAAGAGAAGCACTCTTGCTCAGTACAATGGAGATTGCTTAAGTTATATTGTTTTGTGTTATTTTGAGTCGTTTGGGATGCAGTGACCCATGGGTGAATATGTTGGTGAACAGATCAACTGGATTTAACGCTCAGATATTTTCATAAAAGTCATCATGCTGCACGTTAAGTGGTTTGCTGAGGTGACAGTCCCTTAAAAGTCATGTCACATGTTCAGTTTTGCATTCAGGCGCACTTTGCACTCACATTAAAAATCTGTACCACCTCTTCTTACCAGGCAAGGGCCAGCAGGTGAGTACATAAAAAAAAGGAAATTAAAAAAATATTTATAAGGAAAGGAAATATATAAAAAACACAATGTCTTTAATATCCAATTTTTTTTCTTTAAAGTGTCCTTATTATTCATTCATTTTCTTTCAACTTAGTCTCTGATTTATCAGAGGTTGCCCCAGTGGAATGAACCGCCAACTAATCCAAATGTTTTAAGCAGCAGATGCCCTTACAGCTGCAACCCAGTACTGGGAAACACCCATACACTCTCGCATTCACACACGCACTCATAGAATACAGCCAATTTAGTTCATCCAATTCCTATAGAGCATGTCTTTGGACTGTGGGGGAAATGTCTTTGCACTGCGGCTGGAACACCCGGAGGAAACCCACATGGTGAGAACATGCAAACTCCACACAGAAATGCCAACTGTCCTAGCAGGGACTTGAAGCAGCGACCTTCTTGCTGTGAGGCGACAGTACTAACCACTGAGCCACCATGCTGCCATCCTTATTATGCCATTTCATCAAAAATATATTAATTTTTGGTCTACAAAAAGGTTGACATCCTTCAAATGTCTAACAACAAGTTTGTTTCTCATAAAATAGAATGCAGCATTGGGGGGGTTTGCATAGTTTCTGAACTGGTATATCCTGTCTTTGCAGAGATAGACACGTTGCCGGGTCAACATATTTTGTTGATGGAACATGAATGGGTGTGAATGGGTGTGAATGGGTGTGTATGGATGTTTCCCAGAGATGGGTTGCAGCTGGAAGGGCATCCGCTGCGTAAAAAACATATGCTGGATAAGTTGGCGGTTCATTCCGCTGTGGCGACCCCAGATTAATAAAGGGACTAAGCCGAAATGAAAATGAATGAATGATGAATGTAAATCTCAGGCAGCCAATGAGGCTTATAGATTGTCATTATGCAATCATATATTGTCATTATTTGTGGCATAACTGTCACAAAAGTAAGACTGGAATAGCAGTTCAGAATTATATAAAGAATTATCACCTTTTCTTTTCTTTTTTTCTTTTCCCTTTACATGGCACTAGAAGAGAAGCCCAGCTAAAATGAAAGGAAATTCTCTTCATGTCTGGTATGTTGTTATGTTGTTTGTTTTTGTATTGTGTGCAGCGCAGAGAAAAGACTCTCTATCTCTAGTCTCATCTGGTTTAACAGAAAGGAGCAGACGTACGGCAAGAGGAAAGCAGAGGATAGAGTCCAGGTATTTGCCTCTGAGGCATCTTCCTGTCAGGAACCCTCCACTCACAGGGCTGATTGCAACTCCAAGCCACAATAGACCAACAGCTCCCAGAATGCACTGCGGTGGTCACGACCTTGCAGTGTACCATAACTTTTACAGAGTGTAGGAGGACACGGACCACACCTAAAAAGGAAAAGATTTACTTCTAGTGCTTAGAGAAAATAGAAATGTAGAGTTCAGATAATGACTAGAAAGGAAGAAAGCGGGAGCCCATGATGCTTTGTATGATAACCAAGTCATATAGGACTTTCTATACAAGGTTTTATGTAGGTAAATACATTTTAAGACCTTTTTAAGACCAATAGAAAACATTTAATTATTTTTTCAGGATGTCATGTAAATGTTTTAATACCTCTGCTTCCTAACATTAGAATCTGGAAACATATTTACTGTACTTTCTACGTTATGTTTTTCTACAAATGTTGTGTGTGTGAGTGTGAGAGAGTTGAATTTATTGCCATATCAGCTTCTTTGACTATTTCACGGCAAAAACTAGATCATATTTACCACATTTTTTAACTATCACTTTTCTATAATAATAATAAAAACTATAACCATAAAAAGGCATTAAAGGTAATCAATAATACATAAGATAAAATACATATTTATAATAAGGTCACACTTAACAATAAGGTTTCATTAATTAATGTAAGTTAACATATTTACTAAGACGAAATAATAATGAACAACACAGCATTTATTAATGACAGTAAACATTTACTTATTCATTATTAAAATACGAATTTATGCTTGTTAACATTAGTTAATGGACCATGAGTTAACATGAACTAACAATGAACGACAGTATTTTCATAAACTAATGTTAACAGACGTGAATAAACACTTTATTAATAAATATAAATAATAATAAATAAATAAATGTATGGTTCACTGTTTGTTCATGTTAGTGAATTAATACAACCTTATTGTAAAGTGTTACCAATAATAATATTAAATAAAAATCAAAAAATATAATAAAAATTTTACAATTTTGGAAGGATTCACATTTAAAAAATATATAACAAAATTCATTTAAGGTCTCTTGATAAGAACATTGTCTGATAACATTATAAAAAGGGCATTCCAAAAGTATATGTTTTACAAAAGTCGTGTCTTGTTTTTCAGTGCAAATGCATTGCTAAATCAAAATTCATTTTCCTTGAGGAAAATTGTTTAAGATAATAAGCTTTTCCTTCTGTGTAGGATGGAAATGAAATGATTAAAATGAGAAAAATATATCTGCAAATTGACTTTTTTAGTTTAACTTTTAATGTCATGACTTTAGCAATATAAGACGTTCTGTTCAACTCAAGACCTATAAGTCCTTAAACTTTTGAACAGTGAAGAAAAAAAATTATATGATCTTTGCAACACAGAGTGTGAATTATGCAGCGAGAAGTACGTCTGGCTATTTTGTCTTTAAAACAAACGCTGCAGGCAGTATAACACTGCTAATCACTTCTGCTACTTTAAGCGCTACCACCTAACTGCTTACCTCCCTGTGGATGGCTTTTAGATGTTACCAGTTTGCCCAGCTTTTCTTATTTTAAAAATATAAATCCTGTTGAAATTCTCACATTTAGAAAAACAACTGTGTTGAAAATCCTTATTTCAAACAGAACACATTATCAAAATAAAGTGTCGTCTATTTGTTACTATAGAGTGGATTTATATTTAGCCTGATCTGCTGGAGAAATTCCCGCAAGGGACAGTAACAATGGTCATGACTTCAGCTCGTTATTTTTGTAATGGATAATTAGAGTGGGGTTGTTTCCGATTAGCTCCTCATGTTACTCAGGCAGAATGTTGCCTTGTTTCCGCGCTGATTAAATTATACCGCTGTGAGCCTCTACTACAGCATTGCAGCTGAGCATTACGCTTAATATTGCCCACTAGGACTTTAGTTAACTGCATGCTTTTGTTTTCATGCTCTCAAAAGCCTTCGAGCCATTCACGCTTGCTAACGGAATTTCTCTAAATTACACAAACGTGACATTTATCTAAGCTAAGGAAAAATGCTCTCTGTTGTGAATGGAGTTTCTCTGAGATGCTGCACCAGTCCTGGGCTATGTAAACATGATGAAAGAAAGTCATCTTAAAGCTTTATGGTCCCTCAAAGCCAAATCGCTGGTAAATACACATGCTCTTTGACATCTCGGCCCCTCCGGGACAAAACCAAGAATAACAAAGACAATGTTTGTGTTGTTTACATAACATTGTTTTCGAAAGCTCTATGTCCTTCAGGCAGTGGTCCAAAGCTCATTGTGAAAAACTGGTTCTTCTTGACGCTGATCCTGTTCCTCCCCCAACCTTCTTTGTCGACTTTAGATTGAGCAATATTCAGATTTTTTTATTTATGGATGTTCTTATAGGTTTTGCAGACTCATACTGTCATGACTCGTCCCATTTAAAATGGATTGTTCACCCAAAATAAAAATGTACTCATGATTTAGTCTCCCACAAGTGTTTCTAAACCTTTATGCGTTTCTTTTTTCTGCTGAACTCAAAAGGAGATGTTTTGATCAATGTTAGAACCCTGTAACAACTGACGCCCATAATAGGAAAACTTTTATGTTCAACAGGAAAAATAAAAACTCTAAATGAGTTGTGACAAGTGAAGGGTAAATAAATAATGACATTCATTTTTGGGTGAAGTATCCTTTTAACAGTATTTAAACTTGGAGTTCTGGGCAGAGGTCTTCTTTTTTAGCATTTTCTATTTAATTTTACTGCTAAACGTACACATTTTAACCAGTGCATATAAAGTGGAAGTCAAAATTATTATTCATTTATTCATTCATTTTCTTTTCGGGTCCGCCACAGCGGAATGAACCGCCAACTTATCCAGCATCTGTTTTACACAGCCGATGCCCTTCCAGCTGCAACCCATCACTGGGAAACATCCATACACACTCATTCAAACATATACACTACGGACAATTTAGCTTACCCAATTCACCTATAGCGCATGTCTTTGGACTCATGGGGGAAACTGGAGCACCCGGAGGAAACCCACGCAAACACGGGGAGAACATACAAACTCCACACAGAAATACCAACTGACCCAGCCAAGGCTCGAACCAGCGACATTCTTGCTGTGAGGCGGTTGTGCTACCCACTGCGCCACGGCATCGCCAAAAATTATTATCAACATTTGTATTATTTTTCAAATATTTCCTATGTGATGTTTAAAGGAGCTTGACATGTTCACAGTATTTCCTATTATATATTTTTTTCTTCTGATGAAAGTCTATTTTTATTTATTTTTTGACTGGAATAAATGATTTTTAAAATCAATTTTAAGGTCAATATTATTAACTCCTTAAAAAAAAAGATTTCTTCGATTGGCTACAGAACAAACTACTGTTATTTTAATTTTATTATTATTATTTTTGTATTATTATTATTTTTTTTTTTACTTGCCTAATTAAAATACTAATCTAATATCTTTAAGTCTTTAAATTGCACTTTAAGCTGAATACCAGTATCTTGTTTGATACCAGTATCAAACATTATGTACTGTCATCATGGCAAAGACAAAAGAAATCAGTTAGAAAATTAATTATGTTTAAAAATGAATGAATAAAAATGTGTCCATTAAACAACACTTGGGGAATATTTTTAAAAGAATTTAAATTTCACAAGAGTGTGAATAATTTTGACTTCATTTGCATAAAAACTAATAATAATAATACTATTAATAACACTAATAATTATAATAAGTAAAAAAAATAATAAAACAAAATAAAAAACACAAGGTGCATGAGTCTAGGTTAAAAACAAAAGTCTCTCCATCTGTTCCATAGATTGGGTTGCACGTCCTAACGGACATAGTGAACATATGCCAAACTATTCAATATCAGACCTAATGGATTTTACATATAGAAAGTGGCTTTCCTGCTTTTAACAAAGGTGATCATGAGGGCACAAAAAGCTGTGAGGACAAAACATAATGATAGCTTATACGAATGCTTTATGAATATATTGTATCCCATAAGCTCATTAAAGAATAATGGTTTCCTCCAATTTATCACATGCGCTGACCAGAATGCGAGAACACAGCCTTTCTGTTGATTTCTCATTAGTAATAAGAATTCTGCTTCTTACTTTCATAGCAGATCATCAGTCAGACACAGATCTCCAGTTCCAGCTCTGCTATTGTCTTCTTTCAGGCCAAACTCAAGGATCAGCCTCCAACTGAATCATCTCCAAGTTCCTAAGGCAGACAAAAGAAAACTGAGATTATGATATATTGGTACCATTATGAGCCATTTATGAAGGCTAAATATTTCAATAATAACTATATAAATGTAATAAAATCTATATGAAAGTGGAACACAAAATCATCAAAGACTATATGATATTAAGCACCAAGGCTTAAAAAAGAAACACAATCATTTTAAATCATATAGCAATTGTATAGTTTTTATATAATTTTTGTGCCATTTTTGTGCATAATTTATGACAGTGTACAGAACAAATGAATAAATTAGTATAATTTGTAGTGCAGAATTCTAAATATTTCTGATTCATTTTATTTGGAATTTTGCATAATTTTTGTAATACTTTTTTAGTTTATTTGTTTACAGGGTCAATGCACATTAATTAACATTACTGTAAAATGTATCCAAATTTGACTATTTTTCATCTGCAGACCGAACAGAATGTTAACATTCTTGACAGAATGTTAAAAATTCACACCTTAAAAATTAGAAACAAAGCATAATAACAGAAAATACACTACCATATATATAAAATATACAAACAAGAAAGAAACAATGAGAATGGGGGAGAATATTCTTGCTTCATTATTTATTTATTTTTCATTCTTTTTTTATTTGTTTGTCTTTTAACTCCGTTTATTTACAAGTCACAAGATTCTTACTGTGCTCTCAGACTTGTGTAGCTCTTTGTGTAATTGAATTCATATGCAGTGACTAGCTATTTCACAACAAGACTCAAAAGTGGCTTGCTAATCAGCTTTTAGAGTCAAAACTACACTTTCATAAACCTGACTTCCACACACACGCGATGGAACATTACTACACAGAACTTGTTTTAATTCAAGGTCAGCTGAGTGCTTTGAATAACAGGCTAAACTTTGAAATCAGTTCAATCAAACAGAAACAGATGCAAGACCACACAGTAAAACCAGCCTAATCAATTCTTTCTGTTTCGTCTCTCAGGGATGAACCAAAACAATGTTCTTTAACGCTGCAGTCTTTAGTTGTTTTTCTTATTTTGCTCTGTTTCAAGCTGTTGGGGTTGTCGTTTTGTAAAAAAAGAAGTCATCTGTTTCTAATATCACGCAGTTGTTATTTGGGAACCTCTATGGCTAATGCTAGCTCAGTTGCCAAAAGCATTTAATACAAGATCGAACGCAGACTCTCTGTTGATGAAAGATATTGTGGAGGAGGTCCCAGAGTTCCAGAACCTATTGTTTTCTCGCTTTACATCAACACTGAAGTCAACTAACGTAAGACTTATGTCATCTCTGTGTCTGACTTGAAGTTCATCGCTAAATTCTCTAAGGAATGAAGGATGCTATTCATCTTCCCCCTCATTCTTATTCTCTAAAACACAGCTGTTCCTAACCACCCTCTCCATCTGGTTAGTTTTGGATTAGCATGAGTCCTTTCCACAAATAATGTTGTTGTTTTTTTTATTTCACTCTAGACTCCATTTTGCATGGTCAGCAAGTGCTTTGAACAATAGTGGACATTACTTTATTTCGGATTGTTCAGATCACAGTGCTCTCTGATCTCTTTTTTTTTTTTTTGAGGGCTGTATTGTTGATAGCCATAACTTGAAAGCCCCTAAAAGCTAATCAAATGAGCATATAAATAAACAGATTGTTTAAATAAAATGTCTGCTAATAAAAAAAGCATTTTGATACCTCACTTATGATTTAAACTAAGATAAACAATTTAATCTGCATTATTGTAAAAGCAAAAGTGATATCCCTAAAATCTGCATAAAATCTAGCGAGAATAGGCTGTTTCAGTAAAATAAGAAGAATACTCATTGGTTGCATCAGAAAGCCACGTCCTAAACATACATCATTAGTTGAGCTGCTGTTGTGGTGGCAGACTGGGTTGTTTTGTGGTCGGAAGTTAACAATAATTATTTATATTATTAACTAAATTACTCATAAATTGTACTTTATTATCATCTAACCCCAACCAACCCTCACAGTAATGTAAAAACAGTAATTATACAGATTATTATTCATATTAATTAATTCAATTACATTTTAATAATGCCTACCCCTACCCCAACCCTCACAGTAACATAAAAATAGTAATTATTGTTGTACAGTGTCACAAAAATGATGCTACATTGATATCCACAGCTGTATCTTTTCTATAGTTTACCGCCAGACTGGTCGTCATTCACAAACACACAAGAAATATATAGAAAAGAGTCATCAAAGACTTTAAACATTTTGGGGAAATCAATCTACAGAACTTTTGGCTTATTTTTTTTTTATGTTCACGCTGAACTGACAAATATGATTTTACCTAAATTTCATAATAAATGGGAGTAAAGAGTATAATTTCTTAAAAACATTTTGTGAAAATGTAGGTGAAATCAGGGACTAAGCCAAAAAATAGTGAGTGAGGATGGAATAATCAAATAACCATAGTCAATCAGCATAACATAATTTTGTAAAAAAAAAATAAAAATAGAAATAAATAATGAATAAATAATATTAATAAATAATAATAAAAAAGTATTACATCTGAATTTATAAAATTATATTTAACAATTATATAAAATATGTATTTTTTAAAAATCTAAATCACAATTTATTTGTATTTTTGGAATAATTTGAAGACAGCTTTTAAAACCTTTTATACTTAACTTTGCATTAAAGTGCAGAATATCCACACGTCTGCTTATAGAATCACTGACATGTAAAGCTGAGCAATCTGCCTTCACGATGAGTTTTGCCCACACCATCTGTCATCAACATCTTCTAGGAGACAAGTGTGGCCTTGCATGTGTTGCATTAAGTTCTCAAGAATATGATCACAAGGTCACCATAAGATCTGCATGAACATGTCTGAAACCCATTGCGAAAATAGCATGCATACTATTTAAGAAGACCATAAAGATATACATAAAGAATATACAAGAATTCTTCACCCAAGTTATGATGCCTTTCTCTTTTGGGAGAACTACAGTAATCCTTTAAGCCTGTTACTCTTTCATTTTAACTGATTCTACAATAACCTGGGTGAATGAAAAACTTCACAGACAATTGCCAGACATTTTATAATAACCCGGACCACAACTTGTACGAGAATATAAAGGGAATGTCAAGGAGACTATAGGAAACATCTGTGTTTAAAACTCAGGTGGACACAACATGGGCTCACCGCTAACAGTCTCTGATTGGGGTCAATGGCTGAGGGCTACAGACCTAATAAAATAAAACAAATGGTTAACGAAGTCCAGTTGCTTTCAAGTGAATTTAGCAGACCCATATGTGGAACAATGTGCAACTAAAACTCATATAAAGTATGAAAATGCATCACTGCTTATTTGCATATAACAGATGCATTTTATAGGGCTGTGTTTACAATGGACTGCAACTTGAGTAAAATGACAAAGGAAATAAAATCCTTAAAAAATGGGACAGGTTTACTGTTGCATGCTCTCTTTTTATTGCTCTCATTGACTTTCATAGCAACTCACAATGCAGGATGAAAATGTATGTCCAAAAAAGCAATTAGTCTTTACAAGATCCCGCAATCCCACATCGCCCTCGTGGTCTTGACATATCGTCACTATAGCAGAGTGGTGATGACTGGAGCATGGCTGGCATCCAAGATCCAAATGAAACCCTCATCTTAATAATAAAAAAAAAAGTAAGTAGACAGAAAGGTCTAGGTAAAGGTTTTTCTCGATTGCAAGCCTATAACTTTCCACACATAGGGCTTAGAAATGCTCAGTCTATTCCTGGACCCCAAAGTTGGAGCTTTGATTCTAAAAGTAAATAAAGTCTTACAGAAACTGATGTACAACAGAGAAAAGGGCTCAAGACATAGGTTTTTGATGTGGAAAATGCAAAAATATCACAAAATCAAAACATAAAGACTTAGCTTTATATAGAAGTTGACGGAATTTATCAAATTTAGGATGAATACGTCAAAATGATCTACTCAAATCATGATGTGGACAAGTGTCTGTGATTATTAAAAAACTATTAAAAACATACAAATCTCCATGTGTGAATAAATAATTCATAAGTCATCTATGAAGGGCACTTTGGAGTGAAAACAATCATGGCCACCGTATTGGAGTGTTGTTTAAAACTGAAGTCTAACAAATGGCCACTTCAAAAGGCACTTCGGAATGAAGGATTTTGAAGGGTAAATGATGGCCACTTCAGGCCTCCATGATTCTTTGAGCAGGAAAGTTGTATAGTGTCTCAAATCCCTATGCCCTAATCACTTTGAAGCTGTCACTCCAGAGGGTAAACCATTCTAGGATTAGGGTACCCTTCGAAGGAATTAGGGTAAAGGGAGAAGCCCTTCCGAATGGAGCACTGCATGTTGTGTGGAAAAAAAAAGCTAGGTTTTTAAAGCAACCCATAAAAATTTAAAGTTAAGTTTAACTTGGTGATTTTTTTTTTGGCAGAATTAAATTATTGCTCTAACATTCAATTAAAAAGGCAGACTAAAATAAAATATCAATTATGGAAAGAAACAAAACAGTTTGGACATGGGTGGATTAAAAGCATCACGTGACTTCTTAAAAATCATGTCCAAATATTCTCAAGAGCAGTCAATTTCCCTGCAACTTCTAATAAAATTTATCACATATTTGCAAAAAAAGTATTATTTTAATGAGCATAGTTTACACTTCAATATTACAAAAAGCACTCCACAATGAGAAGACAACATTCTAGCATACTGTTAAAATATTTCTACGCATTGTACATTCAACATATTGTGAAATTCCACCATTTTATTTTAAACCATAACTCCACAAATCTGATGTTCTCTTTTGACTTAAATAGATGACTTCATGTTATCTAGAAGGGTGGGGGTGAAAAACCTTAGACGTGAGCTAAGATGGAAGAAATGTCGAGCATGAGAAATGGTTCAGTAACATCCAATACAGCCTGAAGTCAAAGAGCCAAATCAAGTCTTATCACAAATGATCTTTATTTATAACCCAGCTCCATCTAAGTCATCCGAGTTCCCTGCAACAGCCAACAAACAAACAAGACTCGAGTTCTTTCCTAATTTACAAGCATTATGTTTTTGGTAAGTGCACTTCAGTGACTATTGTTTATTCTGAATGTTTCGTATTACAACTTAACGATGTGTATCCAAACTCTGCATCCATAATGTAATTATGTGCTTTCACATGATCCGGTTGAATAATAGCTTTGGGAGGTGGTTAAATCAAGACTAAGACATGAATGATAGATCAAGGTTAACGTCATACTGCTTCTGAAGTCAAAATCTTTCTTTTTTGGTTGTTTTATCCATGATATATAGTTGAAAAATTACCATTGCTGTCCTCAAGTAGTACAGCTAAAATAGCCACTTTTATGATTCATTCATGATTCTTATTCAATATCTTTGACTCCTCTGAAGCAATGATTTGATTACTTAAAGCTTCTATCAGTGGCAATATCAAATTACCCATCCAGTCTGTTTAAATATTTTTTTCTGAACTGCATATTTTCATCTGTTATGCCAGAAAGAAATGATTGCAAACACATTTTAACCTCCTTTAAATTCATTTTCTTCAATACCCTGGAGTCAATAATGAACTTGAGAGTTCTGTTATTTAATAATGCACATGTGGATTGAATCGCTATGTCACGGCACAGAAATTAACATGATTTCACAGAGCATCGATGAGAAAAAAAGTTTCCCGTCTTCAGATCAGTCAACGGCAGAAGAGATGGACGCTGTTCACAAAGGATAGTTAAGCTGCAAAAGTAAAAGCCTTTCTTGTCCCCTCGCTGCTCATAGCTGCCAGTGACCCTGTCTGTGGCTCTCCGTCATTTACAATTCAAATGCTTTTATGACCGTGCTACTTCCTACCGAGATGGAAAATGTCCTTATTTAAATGAGCTGTATTTAAACTCCAGGTTTCTCTATAATCAAACTACACTAGACACAAACACACATTTTAGACAAATCATACGCTCACAAGCCCCCATTTACTTTTCAGAAAACTGTTCAGACAGATGATTACCCCCCCCCCCCCCCCTAAGAGGCATCATTGTCCATTCATGCAAAATGATGGGATGTGAAGAAGCATCTTTAGCTTTGGGGCTTTATGAGTTTGAAATCTGTAATCATGTTTGAGCTTCTCAGCTGCTCTGCATAAGCACACAAAACATGTTGCCAGTACTACCTTTATTTAGTGAATTGTGTTTATCCTTATTCCTTTTTATTAGTATTGTTTTATATTGCTTTAAAGAAATGTACAGTTTTCTGTTAACAGAACCTGTTGTTTCTTTATACAGCTAAACATCTGCACCTGATTAATACTATTTTTATAGGTTTTATTTTTTACTTCATACGGCAGTTCATTCTGCTGTAGTGACCCCAGATTAATAAAGGGACTAAGCCGAAAAGAAAATGAATGAATGAATTACTTCATACACATAAGGGACAAAATGTATAATGGTCAAAGACAAAAGTTTTTTTTTAATCAGCAAAACAATGACAGCTTTATAACAGCTTTCTTTAAACATAAAAAGAGAGTTTGCTTGCAATGCTTGTTAATTTAGCCTATATAAAACCACCTTTATAATTAATTGTAGTTGGGACATTCTACCAGAGACGTATATTTTCACTTGTAAAAAATGTGACAGGGCCTGACCTTTAAGCTTGTCGTCCTCAAAGAAATCATACAAAAACAAGCATAAAATCATACAATTCAATGATAGAACGCATCCTTGATCACTGTCAGCTTTTTCATCAAATGATGTCACTTCCGAGTCATAGCCTTAAACGTGTATTGCATGCATTTTATGTTAAATTTAATGCAAATGTGACAGGACTGACAGAAACGGGGACAACTGTAAATTTATTTGTGTTATATATTTGTAGTATTTATGTGTATTATTTCATGTTTTTAATCAGTTGATGTGAATGATAACAACATAAACTTGCTATTTCTGAAGTTTTTTTTCTTCTAAATAACAGTTTTAAGCATAACAAAACTATTAAAGCTGTAGGTTCAATTGGGCTGAGGACAAGGACAGTGACAGGATTTGTACATTTGTGAAGTGTTTTTAATAAAGAACAAAAAATCTGAGAACCAAATGAATGACGTATTCCTTTACAGAACAACTCACAGAAATCAACCATCAGTCCATTTTAGAAATATTTGGGATGAAATACTTTTTATTCACTGTATTTATGTTTTTATTTCAGGGACAGATGATGTATGTTTCTGGTAGAATGTCCCATTTATAATTAATGTAGGCCTTTAATATAACAGTGTAAACTATATTTGTAAATAATAATAATACATATAAAATAAATAGAAACACAAAGCTACCAATAGAAAATACTCGTTTTTAATTAAATAAATTATTACATTAATGTCATAAAATGTATACTGTTATTACCACATATTCAATATGACCACATACTAATTTTAAATAAAATGTTATTTATCATTTATATACATAAAACTATGAAAGTATAAATCAATAAATGTGTTTCTAAATGTATAATTATAAAATGTATAAATGTTCAAAATGTATAATTATTACAATACTAATAATACAGTACCAGAGCCCCAGACTCATATACTGTAAATGGTTTTATATAGCTACAATTTAAAACTAAGAAATAAAGTCAAATGTTCCATTTAAAACGTGTGCTTGCATTATACATCACTTTACAAATTATGTTTTGTTATCTAACTGCACAGCCACGGTATATTTAAAGTTTGCACGAAGTAACAAAACTTTTTGCTGCTCGGTCAACTTGTTGAGTGCGCAGTTTTTCTGATCCTTACGGTACCCAAATCTGCAACACTTCTCTCCCCCATAGGAAGTCTCAGGCAATTAGTTCAGTCAGGAGAAGTGGTCGTACTGGTCTACTCAGTTTCTCTGAGCTCTTCTAATGACTTAACCTGAAGAGTGATCAAACCCCTGCACAATTCTGTGGGAGCCCCGGTTCTGCTTTGGATATTCCATTTAAAAAATACAACATTTATAATAATGGGATTTGAGTTGGATCGTTTCAAGGGGGCTGTGGACCCAGACTTCAAATGCAACTTGTGTAATAAAGTTTTGGAGGATCCGCTCACTACCCCGTGCGGTCACGTCTTCTGCGCCGGCTGTGTGCTGCCTTGGGTCGTCCAGCAGAGCAGCTGCCCGGTCAAATGCCAGAGGATCTCCACCAAAGAGCTCAACCACGTCCTCCCTCTCAAAAACCTAATATTAAAGTTAGACATCAAATGTGACAATCACGCTCGGGGCTGCGAGAAGATCGTCAAACTCCAGCATCTGGCGGAGCACGCGGAGATGTGCGACTATTCCCCTGCCAAATGTCGGAATAAGGGCTGCAGCGAGGTGCTCAACCTGAAAGATATGGATGCTCACATGCGTGAATCGTGCGATTACAGAGCGGTCGGGATATGCGAGAGTGGATGCGGATTGATGCTCACTCATAAAGAGCAGAAGTTGGACAACCACTGCTGTTTGAAAGCTCTCAAAGCGCACAACGGCGCGCTGCAAGGGAAAGTTGTCACCTTGGATAAGGAGCTCAAGAAACAAGCTCTGAAGTCCACTAAAAGAGAGAAGTCACTTTTAGCGCAACTGTCGGCGGTTCACAACGAGCTTCAGATGACAGCGCTGAAGTATCAGAAGAAATTCACCGAATACAGCGCCCGGATTGACTCGTTATCCAAGAGTCTCTCCCCGAGTCCGCCGTGTAAGGTAGGAGAACACAGATGGCAGGGGGTTAATAACGCTTACAAATATTTACTGTGGTAACCACCGTTTTATAAAAGTGGTAGTAATGGCCACTACTGTCATTCTGCAAATAAATAATTGACAACCCAAAGGGATTGTGAAAGGTTTTTGCATGATTTGAAAGAAACTCATACTGGATTGTGGTAAGAAGGTGCATTTAATTTTTATAATACATTTATTTTTCGTAACAACAAACTGTGCAAAGCGTCTCCATAATATGAAGGTTGTTTTACATACTTTTCTGGTATAATTTGTGCCAATAATTCAATGATTTTTAAAGAGGTTTGGTTTGTTTTTACACGCTAATTCAGAAGCTGGCGCATCTAATTATTTCGACTTTTATGGTTATTTTTAATTTAAATGTTCGTTTAAGCGATATGGTCAAGGCATTGTGTGTGATTGTTGCTTTATAGTTAGAGAAACAAACTTTGACAATTAATTAACATCCTGTGACTTATGTTTCAGGCAAAAATTGCCCACCAACCTCGTGTATGTCTTCTTCCCAACCGACAATTGTTTGAAAAGAGGATGCATCCAAATGTTGCACTAATCAAAGCAATTTGTATACTTAAACCCGGACTGGATTCGTTTTATAAGTGGAGCGGAGCGGTTGTCGTTTCCCGTCAGTGCTCAAACCAGTTCAATCCTTCAGCTGGTTCTACACTCTGGGTTTCCCATTCCGCTACGAAGGAAACGCCGCTTTGGGCGGGAAGAGAGACAATAACCAAATTGAAATCAGCAAGTTTATAAATCTCCATCTGCATACGAAACTAAACATGTTACGAATTTAAGTATTAGTTATGAGTATACATTTACACTATATGTCGAATTAATATTCTGTACTTGCTTTATTTTTTAATAATATGAGTTAATTTACGACGTACCCAACGAGGGGTAGAAGCAAAGGTTTTGATTGGTCGAAACATTTGCCTTTGTCAGGTGTCTTATCAGCCCCCCAAAGACGTATATTAGAAATGTATGTTTTATCAGTTTTCACTGAGGCGTTATAGTTTAGACTGAGTTCACTGTAGAAACTAGTTAAGTTTGTTAAATTTGGTTGCTTTCTGTCCTATCAATGCTGCTTGCAGCTCGTCACTGGAAAAATCAAGGAAATGTCTGTTAATGTAAGTATTATATTTGCACATTATACTTAAAAGGGTAGCTGTATGTTATTTACATATTGAAGCTTAAAGTAACTTAAATTATTTAAAATAAATAGCAAACCTTTTATCTGTCTTTCCCAATAAACAGAAAAATATCAACAGTAAAAAAAGTTAGAACAGTAAGACATAAAGTAGGATAGAAATTCAGGGAAATGAGAAAGCCTAACAAATGGCGTTAAAAAAAGTCATTTGTAAGAATTAAAGTCAGAAAAGCAAGATATAAACTTATAATTGCAAGGGAAAAGCTTGCAGTTTGTGAATTTCTATTTGAAAAGCAAAAGTCAGTTTTGCTGCACAAAATTGAAAGACATACACTAGTAATTGAGAGGAAAAAGTTAAAATTGTCACAACTACAATTTTGTGCTGTTTAATTTTATGGCAGTAACAAGCATCCACATTCCCATGCCTTAAATCAAGTACTGTGACATCTTCTGGCATGTGTGATGCCCTTCAGATTAGCTCTAATATATTCTCACTTTAGGACACAGTCGGAGCATGGAAAATGTCAGTGAGCTACACTTGTGACAGATAACCTCCCTTGACCACTCTATGTAGGAGCACAAGATCCTAAGGCAACCTCCTAGTGAGCGAACATGTTTATGGGCTCTGAATGATGTCTTAGTGCCAGTGACTGCCTTCCTGCTGGGGAATGTAGTCTCTCTTGCTGTTCCCATCACATGGCTCATCAGTCAAGTGAGTTGAAGCAGTGAAGAGCTGGGAAAAGGAGGGCGATGATGGGGAGCTGACATTTGCAGGATTGGGCCTGTCTGCTGAATGCTGGGCTGTTGATCCAGCTGCTCTACAGAAAGAAAAAAAAGATATCACAAGAGCTCCCAAATCACCACTAGAACATTCCAGGATAAATGATATTTTTACACACATGCTTGTTTGTTTTCAAAATTCAATTTATTGTGTTTTTGGGAATTAATCATATTGAATCATATCAGAAGTGACGGAAGCAAACAACACTGATATAAATTAATTTTACGTGATGCCATTGCTATCTACGGACATTGTTTCCTGTGGAATTATGGGACTTGTTCCCATGACCCTGTACAGTGGGGTGCATTCCTGAGTAGGAGACGTTCACTGCATACACTCAGCAAAGATAGTAAAGAGGACACTGTACATGGATGCCATTGATGTCTGTATTATATTTAGACACTATATTCTGTGGCACACAGAAATGACAGCTGCTTTAGTCACTGATCCTATACAGTGCCACCCTAAGCAAGGAATAAAATGCTGACACAACTCATTTCTCTGCGTTCAACCATTCATCTGTTGAGAGAGCCGTTTGCAGCATATGTATTAATAAACTCGAACAAGTGAGCAGGGAACAAGGCCTTAACCCTTAAAGCCGCCAGGCACTTGGCAGCTCCTTTTCCCAAGATGCTTTAAGCTGAGAAGAATTATGTAGATTGCAGAACATGATGTTTAATGACTATAACAGGTGCACCACTGAACCTGTTTAGTCACGCACCACTTTTGGTCACAGTCAAAGCTAAACCGCGATATCTGTGCATGATTTAAGAGCTTGTGCTATAAAACCCACACCCGATGGGCTAGATTGGAAATATTAAGTTCGGAAGCTCAGATGTTTTCATGTCCCTAATGGAACTACTGAATAATTTCAAAGCATATATATATATATATATATATATATATATATATATATATATATAT
>CAIGQW010054109.1:8302130-8341056 GCA_903798125.1 Danio choprae
TATATATATATATATATATATATATATATATATATATATCTTGAGGATTGACCACAAGTTCTCAATGGGATTAAGATCTGGGGAGTTTTCAGGCCATGGACCCAAAATTTCCATGTTTTGGTCCCTGAGCCATTTAGACATAACTTTTGCCTTATGGCACGGTACTCCATCATGCTGGAAAATGCATTGTTCTTCACCAAACTGTTGTTGGATTGTTGGAAGAAGTTGCTGTTGGAGGGTGTTTTGGTACCATTCTTTATTCATGGCTGTGTTTTTGGTCAAAATTATGAGTGAGCCCACTCCCTTGGATGAGAAGCAACCCCACACATGAATGGTCTCAGGATGCTTTACTGTTGGCATGACACAGGACTGATGGTAGCGCTCACCTTTTCTTCTCCGGACAAGCCTTTTTCCAGATTCCCCAAACAATCGGAAAGGGGCTTCATTGGAGAATATGACTTTGACCCAGTCCTCAGCAGTCCATTTGTCATACTTTTTGCAGAAGATCAATCTGTCCTTGATGTGTTTTTTGGAGAGAAGTGGCTTCTTTGCTGCCCTTCTTGACACCAGGCCATCTTCCAAAAGTCTTCGCCTCACTGTGCGTGCAGATGCGCTCACACCTGCCTGCTGCCATTCCTGAGTAAGCTCTGCACTGGTGGCACCTCGATCCCGCAGCTAAATCCTCTGTAGAAGACGATCCTGGCACTTGCTGGGCTTTCTTGGACTCCCTGAAGCCTTCTTAACAAGAATTGAACCTCTTTCCTTGAAGTTCTTGATGATCCTATAAATTGTTGATTTAGGTGCAATCTTAGTAGCCACAATATCCTTGCCTGTGAAGCCATTTTTATGCAACGCAAGGATGGCTGCATGCGTTTCTTTGCAGGTCACCATGGTTAACAATGAAAGAACAATGATTTCAAGCGTCACCCTCCTTTTAACATGTCAAGTCTGCCATTCTAACCCAATCAGAAAAAAAACAAAACTACTAGAATGGCCCAGCCAATCACCTGACCTAAATCCAATATAAAATAAGAACTAAATATCAGAGTTGATGGATGACACTCACAAAATCTTTATGTAAAAAAAACACATCTGAGAAATGCATGTAATTCTATTCTCCATACAAGAGGCGTCTTAAAACTGTTGTTACTGTTGTTTTATATATATATTATATTATATATCATATATAAATTTAGTAATGTATACCATTGCATCTGTTTACAGGGTGGAGAGACCAAAAGTGTCACAGCTATACTCCATCGTGAGTCTGGATCTTTAGGTTTCAATATTGTTGGAGGAAGGCCATGTGTGGTAAGTTGAAAAAAGATTTGAACCACTATCTTGTAATGTGGTGTTGACGCATTCTATACTCTTTTTAAAAGAACGCTTCTTTTTCTTTTCTATCTATCTATTTTGGGGTTTTTTTTGCAAATAGAAAGCATGGATTATTTAACATTTTCACAGTTACACAGTTTCACAGTTTGACAAAATAAAACACCATGACAGTATTTACTCTTAAATTTGTTTACCAGCAAATAAAGTGGCATTAATCAACAGCAGAGCACTTGCAAATCTGTTGTTCAGTTACCGAAAACTACCTAAATTATCTCTATTTAATAGTAATGGGAAAAAAGGTTTTGGAATTCCAGATTATGTATATTTTAAATGGCTATATTTAAAAAATAAAAACATACATGCCTTTATATAACTTTATGCCATTAGCTACTGAATTTCTACCTAGTTTTCACCAAAATCACGAATATTATATTGTTTCAGAATATTAGTGTGTCACTGGATGACTCAGTTTAATTGGAAAGGGCATCTAGGAAAATACAGACACAAATGATATCTTTTACATACAGTGCCACTTCAGTTGGTCCACCCTTAAGTGGTAATTGTGGTATCCATATCAGTGTAAATGAGCACCAAACCCTTTAAGAAGTGTTTGTTTGTGGTTCTTCTGAAATAGAAATGTGACGCACTTTGGTCTAAACTGGACTTTGCATGGGGAAAACTCTTACAAGAGCCAACTTTCCAGAGCTTCTTCTAGGAGCCAAATGAAACCTCGTCACAATGAGGGGGCTTTATTTATTTATAAAAATGCCCCACTGTTATAGCTCAAATTGCTATGGCTAAGTTTATGCTAAAGTAAGGGGAAGAGGTCAGTCTTCTAATGAGTGACACAAATGGCTGCGTCTCTTAGCAACTGTACAACCACTTCAACGTGGCCATGACCCCTCCCTAGCAAATGTTTGACATGCCAGCCATCCTGTCTGCTTGTAAGACCTGTGATCTGTTCCTAAAACTTAGTGAGCAGCAGCATTTTAAAATGCCATAGGTGCAATAGGAAGCAAAATCATCTAATTTCGTCCAAAATGTAAGGCAGCATTTTTTTTACAGAGATGAGAATCCTATGTAGAATGTGCTGCAATGAGATAATGGCTAATTGTTTTTAATATTTTAATTTTAATTTATTGCAACCATTGTTTTGTAAATGTTATATTTAAATGTAGCATTTATTTCTATTGAAATATTCAATATTTTATCATATTTTTATTAGTTTTTGGAGAAATGCATATTTATTTTAGCAACAATTTTTTGTACTGGAAAATTATTAATGTCATGTTATTCTACAGCATAACAAATTATTTTGCTGGGATATGATTCTGAAGGATTCTTGGTAAATATGGTTGTTGTTGTTGTTGTTGTTGTTGTTGTTGTCGTTGTTGTTGTTGTAACAGAGAAGGAAGGGCTTCGAGTTATTAACTGTAGAGTTCACAGTTTGACTTCCTGCGGTTTCTCAAGTATTCCATTAAAGATTACAGCACAGTATCACACAACATGGCACAGTAAATTGTGGTTTGATGTGGTTTAAGGGGTTGGATCAGCAATATTTTGTTAGGGGCTTTTGCTATAACCTACTTGCCCTGGTAATATTTTTAAATGATACATGGCAACCATCTTTTTGTAATTTTCATTCATTCATTCATTTTCTTTTCGGCTTAGTCCCTTTATTAATCTGGGGTCGCCACAGCGGAATGAACCGCCAACTTATCCAGCATATGTTTCACGCAGCGGATGCCCTTCCAGCTGCAACCCATCACTGGGAAACATCCATACACACTCATTCACACACATATACTACGGACAATTTAGCTTACCCAATTCACCTATAGTGCATGTCTTTGGACTTGTGGGGGAAACCGGAGCACCCGGAGGAAACCCAAGCAAACACGGGGAGAACATGCAAACTCCACACAGAAACGCCAACTGACCCAGCCGGGGCTCGAACCAGCGACCTTCTTGCTGTGAGGCGATTGTGCTACCCACTGTGCCACCGTGCTGCCTTGTAATTTTCAATCACGCTAAACTTAATACAAACTCAACATGTCTTTCATTTGACAGAGTATTTGCAGAAAGGCATGTCAATAGAGCTCACTGCTTTGTACATCTGCTAACAATTATTTTGTATTTGGAGATGTCTGGAGCATTTGTGTCTTTTTTGTAAATCATTTTAGTTTTATTTAACAAAAAATGATTTTGCTTTTAGAGTTTTATTGAATAATCATTCAGATTTCTCTATTTTCTTTGGCTAAATATTGTTTGGTTTTGAATTGCAGGATAATAAAGATGGCACTTCCAATGAAGGAATCTTTGTGTCGAAGATTGTAGAGAAAGGAGCAGCGGATAAAGAAGGGGGATTGCAGATTCATGACAGGATAATGGAGGTCAGTGCAATTGATTTAAGCCTAATACCAAGCTGCAATGCAACACTCTGTCATATTCACTTAGTAGCAAACTGAGAGCCAGTCATAATGAGTTTTGATATACAGTTGTGAGGTCTTTTAACCAACGAGATTGTGTTGCCACTGTCAAATTTTCCATGCTGGTGTTTAGAGAAATCCATGTTAAAAAAAGGTCCAATGGAGACTTGTGCAAGCCAGTGCTGAATGTGTAAATACTTGTAAATAAGTTGAAGTCAAAATTATTATCCCTAATCCTTCTGTGATTTTTTTTTTTATTTATTTTTATATTTCCTACATGATGTTTAACAGAGCAAGGAATTTATCAAAGTATTTCCCATAATTTTCTTTCTTCTAGAGAAGAAAGTTCTATATTATTAGCCCCCTTAAGCAAGTAATTTTTTCGATTGTTTACAGAACAATCCATTAGCAAACAATAACTTGCCTAATCACCCTAACTTGCCTAACTAACCTAAATAACCTAGTTAAATCTTTAAATGTCACTTTAAGCTAAATACTAGTATCTTGAAAAATATCCGGTAAAATATTATGTACTGTCATAATGGCATAATCAGCTATTAGAAATGAGCTAATAAAGCTATTATGTTTTTGTTTTTTTTTTTTTTTAATCTTCTTTCTGTTAAACAGAAATTGGGGGAAAAAATATACATGGGGGCTAATAATTCAGGAGGGCTAATCATTCTGACTTCAACTGTATGTAATGAAAATGGCTTACAGTTAACACTTTGTACAGGATTCATTTCTAAAAACCTGATCTTTGAGCATTCCATTTGGCTGTTCGGTGTAATTTGTTAGATGTTATTTACTGACATAGAAAGGAATCCTTCCTGGCTGGCGTTGGGTCAGAAGGCCCTCTTTTACCTTGGAACAAAATCTGGACTGTTTTAAAAGGCCAGAAGTTCCCACTGGTCATTTTTGACGGGTGCATAGAAAGTCAGCTCTACAAAGGTTGCTTTTATAGGGGCATGAAACTCAAGTATGGCACAACGGATGCATTGAATTCACTCTAGCGCGCTATAAATATGGCCTGGGTCTGTGCAATTGTTTAGCTATGTTAATGTAAATATTTTCACTTCATGTAGTCAAATCATCATTCAGCTAAATGGTAGCTTTCACCACAAGGTTTTTTCCTCTCAAGAGTCACGTTTTGGTTGCAAGATTTTATGCTTGATATCAGCGTTTTCTGTATGCAGAATGAAGAAGTCATGCCTGCTCTTATACTAACTTTTAAGTGCAGCCACATGCAGTGCGCTAACTGTAAGTGTCTTAAACCCTCCTATTCATTCTGATATGCTGTAAGCCCTTGAGACAATGGATAGATTGAGCCACCAAAGGCGACGGTAATGCAGTCGGCGCCTGGTGACTTAAGAGAACTAAACTGGCCACGCTGGGGGGACGTATGAGTCCCAGATTGGTTAATGCGTTCAACGGAAATGTGCTAGTATGATTTACTTGGAGGAAGGGGCCAGAGTGAGGGGAAAAGCTTTTGGATTGTGTTTAGCAAGCCAACTGCTGCTTGGCCATGATATCTGAGAGTGCTCCTTGTGGTTTTTTGTAGATGTCACTTACATCTCTGCTTTAACTTTTTTTTATAGAAGGACATCAGCTAAACAATGCATAGATATTTGAGAAGGGTTATCTATGACTGGTTTAGTATTTTCATTGTGGTGCGAAGTAAGCTTTTTCATGATACTTTGCTCTAGGATGGCGCAAGACCTAGAAAGTCGCTTTTTGTCTTTGTCCATTGAATAATTAAAACGAGTCTGCGTTCGTGCCAGAGGATGTCAATACAATACAAAGCCCTAGGTCAGTCTATTGAGTAAACCTTTAAAATTTATAGTCAGAAACTCGCTTCCACAATGCAGTGCTGTTCCCACCCTGTATAGATCATGTGTACATGGGAATAGCGTTTTCTGCTTCCTTCGGGAGATTTATCGTTGCTTTTTAAAACTACTTTAATAATGTTTCTGCCATTTGAAAAGAGTGTAATAAGGCTTTTCTGACTATCATTACACCTGAGGTAAAGTTGTGCTCTTTGAGACTGAAATATGGATTCTTGCCTTACGTCAGTGCCTCAGGTGGTATCACATATTTAATTATGTCGACATGAGAAATGACTTTCTGTAGAAATATAATCACAGGGGAAGAATTAATGCAGAATGGCTTACAGCAGTTTTGTTGCCATTGGAAATTCAATTGTACGTATCTAAACCAACACCCTTTAGTGCTATCCTTTATAGCACATGAGAATTAGACTCAGCTGGAGTTTGCTTTTTAAAATATCTGCCTCTGGAATCCTCCAGGTCCCACCACTCTTCTGTCTGTTTTGCTACATCAGTACTTTTTCTCCCATCATATGGAGGATTCATTAATTTATCTTGACTTGTTTTGATCCATGTTGGTTATGTGACATTTTTGCATAGATTATTTAGGTATAGCACCTTGCAGCATGTTGTGTGCCAATATTGGATTTTTTTTGGGGGAAAGGGCTGGAGATTTAGTACAGATTAGGGCTGCACAATATATCGTTTCGTCATCGATATCGCTATGTGCTCATCCGCAATAGTCACATTGCAAGATATGCATTGTTGAGACAGAATCATAGTTGACCAGGAGCCACAGAACACATGTGATTTGCAGAGTCACTGCTAAGTTTAACCATAATAGAGTAAAAGTTTATCATTTAGAGGGTTTTTATGGCCTGTGACTGTGAGCATTTCAAGAAAGTTTGAAACATTTTGGTACAAGAAATTATGATGTTTGGAGGTGTAACCAAGATTAATTCTATTTTATTATTTTATACAATTCATGCAAAAACGTGTTTTTTTTATTTCTGTCTTGTTTCTAGTCTTAATATATTTACATTTCAAAGTGAAAATGAGATTATTTTACTGACCCTATTGGCTGATAATTTTGCTTGTTTTAGGGAAAAACAAGGTGAAAACAATATTCAATTTCTGTACCTGAATACTGTTAGACTGTAAAACCACCAACTAGAGCAGACCATCTTGTGAAACTGTGTTCATATCTCGATATTTGTAGAAAAATAAAATATCAGATATTTATAATATTGTAAAGCCCTAGTACAGATGCACATTATATTGGTGACCGATGGCTCTGTTGGTGTGGTTCCAACAGCATTGTTGCAGATGTTCTCTAAGTTCATACATTCATTAATTTTCCTTTAGCTTAGTCTCTTTATTCATCAGGGGTCGCCACAGCTGAATGAACCGCCAACTTATCCAGCATGTTTTACACTATGGACGCCCTTCCAGCTGCAACCCAGTACTGGGAAACATCCATACACACTCATTCACACACTACGGCCAATTTAATTTATTCAATTCACTTACTCCGCATGTCTTTAACACGTGAGGGGAAACCGGAGCACCCGGAGGAAACCCACGCGAACACAGGGAGAATATGCAAACTCCACACAGGAATTCCAACTGACCCAGCCAAGAGTCGAACCAGAGACCTTCTTGCTGTGAGACAACAGAGACAACCACTGAGCCACCATGTCGCCCGTTCTCTAAGTTATGTCACAAAATATACATCATGTCTCTATATTTACTGTAGGTTTGGTCTTAAAATGACAAGGTTAGTGTGAGGATAGGGCCAAATCAATGCCAAAGATATTGCACTAAAATATGCAATTCATTGTGACCCACCATTAGCACCAATTGCCCAGTGCTATTGCCCAGTGTGTCTTGTTCGCTTTAAGCAAACCAGACCAAATATATGATATCTTTTTTTGTGGTCCATACTAAAAGAACCAAGAGAACAGCATCTGACTTATTAACTACTTCCATTTTCTTCACAAATCCAGTTTCCCCACTGACTTCGTGTTTAGTTTATGATGTTTAGCATTCAAGCGAGAGACTCTTGAATGACTAACATTGACTGATCAGTATAATGTGTTCTTGAGTTGCGACAGCATCTCGGCGGAGAGCATCCAGGCGGAGCGTGTGAAAGTGTGTCATAGGGTGAGCAGGGCCATCACGGTATTCAGCAGGCTTTGTGCACATGTTCCT
This sequence comes from Danio choprae, assembly GCA_903798125.1. Lineage (NCBI taxonomy): Eukaryota > Metazoa > Chordata > Actinopteri > Cypriniformes > Danionidae > Danio > Danio choprae. The sequence continues at coordinate 8,309,929 of CAIGQW010054109.1, forward strand.
GACAGCAGCAGTGATGGGTGACTCACTGAGTGAACATGAGAAATTCCAGCCAGGAACAGATCATCTGGCCCTTATGAACGAGCTCAAATAAATTTCACTGCCTGACTTTATAGAAAGTGAAGGAATGTTTAATTGCACACATCTTACTGGGAGTGCATTGGGAAAATTGATAAAAAGCCCCTTTTTCTTCTTCTCTTGGCTATGCTAGGCCCGAAGATGTTACATGACATGTCCATAAAGATCTAGAATCTCCCACGGTCGACGGATGGAGGAGTGTCATGGCAGATGTCCCTGTTAAGCACCAGAGAGGCAGACTCAGATAATTCAGCGGATGAATAGCGCCTTGTTTGCTGGAGACATTTATTTTCTCATAAAAAAAGATGTAAAATAGGAAGAAAAAGATGGTGCTGTGTTTGCACTCGACACTGTTAGAGATTTTTCACACATAGTAGTCATGTTTGCCTGTGACAGTTTGATTTATGCATGCTTGGGTTTAACACAGTGCTTGTGTTTGGGAGAAAAAACATCTTTATGGCAGACGTCAGATTTAAAGTGTGATTGTTTATGCAGCATTGGGATGCCTAGAACAGAATTTAAGCCAGTTGTTCTCTTGGCTAGAACTCAATTGGAGTCTTGCATAAGGGTTTGTAATAAACTATGAACGCTATTCTGCATTTTTTGTGTGCTAGTAAGGTTAAAAGGATAGTTCAACCAAATATGAAATTTATGTAATCATTAAAGAAAATAATTTGAAGAATGTTGGAAACCTGTAACCATTGACTTCTATGGTATTTATTTTCGTACTATGGATGTCAATGGTTTCAAAGATTCTTTAAAATATCTTCTTTTGTATTCTACAGAACAAAAAAGAAACTGGATTGAAACAAGTCAGGAATGATGCCTGTTTCACGCATAGTTCATTTGCAGTGCGTTTACGGTCTGTATTTTTTTCTGTGCTCATGTTAACAGGTTACAGCTTTCACACTGCAGGCAGTTGTGGTCCGGCAGTCTGTTTCAGTTGCAGTGTCCAGCGATCATTTCCGTATTGAATTTATTTTTGCTGTGCTGCATGCAGAAAATAGCAGGTTGTTTAGTTATAATGTAATATTAATAATGTCATCATATACGCATAATCAAAGTGTAAATTGTTCTACATTTATTTTAGTAAAGTTATTAAAATTTGCAAAATGCACCAAAAAACAGTCATGAAATTTTATATAGTTAACATTATACTACATTTTATATAGTTAAAGGATGGAGAGGAGAGACCTCAGTGGGAAATCACATAATAAAACAATATTAAAACACAGAATTCAAGGAAAAGGCATGGGAAGTTTTTTCAGCTTTTGGTGTCAATAGCAAGTTTTAAAATGTTTAAATTATTAAATTATTTAAATTCATTCATTCATTCATTTTCATTTCGGCTTAGTCCCTTTATTATTCTGGGGTCGCCACAGCGGAATGAACCGCCAACTTATCCAGCATATGTTTTACGCAGCGGATGCCCTTCCAGCTGCAACCCATCTCTGGGAAACATCCATACACACCCATTCACACTCATACACTACGGACAATTTTGTCTACCCAATTCACCTGTACCGCATGTCTTTGGACTTGTGGGGGAAACCGGAGCACCCGGAGGAAACCCACGCCAACACAGGGAGAACATGCAAACTCCACACAGAAACGCCAACTGACCCAGCCGAGGCTCGAACCAGCGACTTCTTGCTGTGAGGCGAACGTGCTACCCACTGCGCCACTGTGAGGCCCATTATTTAAATTATTTTACATAAAAAATGTGGATTCAATAGGCGACCGTAAGTTCACTGCAAATGTGAGCTGTGTGAAAGCACAACAAAAAGTTCCTGCCTCCACACTTCACATGTACTGAATCTGGATCGTACACACTGACACTACAGATGGAGTTTGTGCAAATAAATGATGACAGAATTAAAATTTTTGGGTGAACTATCCCTTTAAGATAGGCTTTCCAAACTGAACCTGTGTCTGTCTGCCATTGTACTGAATAACAGGTAATTTTGTGCCATATGTCATTGGTCGAGCCAGACGTTTACATTTCAGACCTCTCAAATAAACAAAGCAATGCTAAAGTGCTGCAGAGTCACAGTGTTTACACTTGTCTGGGAAATCAACCCACAAATGGCTTACTCATAGTTGTCTCTAAACATTTAGCTGGGATAGAAAGTATTTCAACCACAACAAACGGACACACCACTAGAATGCTAGATAATGTGCATTTTTTAAAATTTCTTCTCAACCTAAGGGGCGATGAGAACACAGTTAATGGCTATAGTATGTTCCGTTGCTTGTGTTTATATGCGTTTGTCAAAAAACCATGTACTCTTAATTCCCAAGTGTAGATCAGGGCTGTCTTGAGGAGCATTTGATGTGTTGGGGTAGGAAGAGGTCATGGAGATAGACCGGGTTGTAAATGTCACCTTGTAAAAGCATGCAAACAGACAAAGGTCAGAGGTTGAACAACAACCGGACTTTAAAAAGCAAGCTCCACTGAGAAGCCAGTGTTTGCAATTTAAAAGAAGCAAGAGCCCCAACATTGTCTTCAAATATGAATTGAGCTGGAAAGTAATATTAGAGATATGTCAACTATTTTATTATAAGTATACAAGGCTGCATATTGGAAAAGTTTACATTGCAGTCATTTATTTTTCTGTGATATATATTGCGATATGAAAACGGTTTCACCAGATGGCTTGAATAGCTCTATTTGGAAGTAATTGATTCATTTGAATTTATTAGGATTACTTTTGTAGGGAACTGCATGTGAATAAAACATAAACAAAGCATATTAATATAACAAAGAGTGCTTTATGGGAAGTCGAACAGTATTCAGGTAGAGAAATAGAATAATCAAATGTAAAAAAAAAACACATTGCAGTCTTCATTGTACAAATAACTTACTTGAACTTGTTAAGCTGCTTTGACACAATCTATATTGTAAAAAGCGCTATATAAATAAACTTGAATTGAACTTGAATTGAAATAATAAAATTAATCTTTATTAAAGTTACAATTGGTACAGTTCTTGTGCCTGAATGTTTTAAACTCTCTTGAAATGCATATACAGTCACAGATCCTAAAAACACACGCAAATGATAAACTTTCACTCTGTTATGGTTCAAGTCTAATGTGTTCTGAACTGTGGCACTTGGTCAACTATAATCCTGACTCAACATTGACACAATGCGATACATACTGAAATGATGTGTTGTGCAGCCCTATAATTATGCATTCAGTACCATTTTTAGTTTGCTTTTTATTTGGCCTGTTATACTTCCTGAAGATCATGCCATAAGACCCTTTCTTTGTAACAAATACATGTTGAATAGATTATGAATAATTTTAAACAAATTGTCTCTCTTGTTTTAGTTTTGTGTCACATACATATTTCAAGCATATGCATGTACCGTTACTATCAGCAGCCTTCTGGTGACACCAGTGGTTGCTTATCTGTTTCTGACTGTATATAGCTGTAAGGTTACCCACAGTGCACCACTTAACACCCAATGGTGCTTTCAGCTATTTTAGTGTGTGTTCGCTGTCAGATGTGGCGTTAAATGGCGTGAGGGGTGAGTGGCAACATGAAAAGAGTGGCAGCTTGAATAGATATGTTAAGGGTCTGGAGAGTATGGGGCCCATTGCTAGCATGCAGATGAGTCCTCAGTGCTTTTGAACTGAGGTTGTTAGCATTCTTGTCCATTTGATGATTAGGAAGAACCTTGTAGATCAAACAGCTGTAATGAAGGACAGAGGAAGAAAACATGTATAAAATGTGCTGTCGCTTATATAAAACAAAAGATTTGGGATGCCCTGAGTCTTTGAGGGAAATTTATTTTAACTTGAAATGTTGTAACCTTGGTGGTTCTCTAGGATTTTTTTACTTGTTTTGTTTTTAGTTTTGAGGTAGAGTTTAAAAAAGGTCTTGGAGTCAAAGTGTCCCTAAGTCATCTATTATACTCTGTCCTTAATTGGTTCTGAAATGTTTTTGGAGGGGCTAAATCTCAACAAAATTGAGTCAAATCTCAACATCACATTAAAGAAAATATATTTTTCCAGTCCACAGAATGATTTACTCAAGGTAAAAATAGCAATAAAATAAAAATGTAACTCCCAGACTGATAGATGCAACATTAAACACTAATGTAACCTATCCAATACCCTCAATCGAAAAATACATTAATGTTATTTAGCCTTACACTGGACTTTATGTCTAGCTGATATATTTGAATCTTTTGAATCTTTAGACCCTGTCACAAAGTCAGGTGCATTCAGCCTGGGCCCTACTTTGTCCAGTAACCACCCTTCTTCCTCTAAAAAAGTAAGATATCACAGCACATGTCATCTCTAGTGTGGAATGTGTCACAAGGTTCTTGTGATACTTCTGACCAATAGAGCGGTCCAGCGCTGACATTTAGTTCACTGTGGGCAGTATCACATGTTATTTGTCGTCTGATGGCAAGAAAAAAGCCTTTGTCAAGGACTTTATTGGATTTGTGCCTCTGTTTTTTTTCCTAGATGGAAGTGAGCAGGGAGAAGGAGTTCAGGCAAGTAAGCCTGTAAGTCCCAGTGGAGAGCTGCTCTCCAGTTGACTCAAATGGCTCACTTAGCTATTACAGGACATTAAATACATTGGAAGTCTTATAATATAATATAATATAATATAATAGGGCATATAATAGGATATTGGTCTGTGCTTCTGTTATAGCAGAGCATGCTTAGATAAAATTGACAGTCCTGTGGTGCATGTTTGATTTTGATTGAAGATAAGGTTTTTGTGTAGCATGTCCCACCGTGAATATTATAGTGACTAAAAGCAGCATTAGGCTAGACTTCACCATATTCCGTTGCTGTTCATTTCAATTTGGCCAAAAAATAGATGAATTAATCAGTCTGTTGGATCACTGTTGCAACTCTTAATTGAAGATCCTTACTATTAAGGAGTCACTAAATACGTCTTAGCCTAATGTAACTATGTTGTGAATTCTGTTCAGCTGTCTTTTCCCCTATTTTTAGAAGTTGTGGGTTTAATGTATGGCTTTTAAGAGCCTTAAAGAGAGAGAATAGGCAGGTATAATTAAGACTAATTGTCTTTCCAATCAGTCACCAGGCTTGTGTAAACATATCGGTAACAATAGTCTCAGGTTGCCTATCCAGCTGTTCTCACAGTCAGATCACGTAAACTACCCACCCTCCATGCAAGCTGCCCACTGCGTAGCCTCTCTAATTAACTACCCTCAATTAAACGCTAATAGGCTGATTAACAGACCCTCGGTTGTGAAGTAATAGGCAGTCATTTCCTTCTAGCTGCCCTCAGTAATGCAGGCCAGGCCCCAGGCCTGTTAATTACAACCAATATTGAGTGCCCTCAACAGGACCCAAGAAAATGTAGCCTGTCCAAATCAGGAAAGTGTGGTGGATGCTGAAAAAAAACATGTCTGCATTAAGGATTGTTTCAGCCATCTGCAATGCAAAATGGGATCCAAGAAGAAAAGGCTACCACAAAATGCTCTTTGTGGTAAGGCCACTTGTTGACTTTCGCTGGGCTTTCAACTCGTGGCTCTGTCTATCACAGTAAATCAGCTGGAATGGGCAAATCATTATTCAATTTTATTCATACAAGGAAACTTATAATTTTTTTTGGTGGCCGGGTATCTGACTCGAGACATCTTATCGTCTGCAATTTTCACCAAATTTGGTATCAAGCAGTCAGCTCATTTATGAATCTATCCACTTTTATGAGTATGCTTGAACACAGTCTTCCTGTTTTAAAACTTGGACGTAAAGGTAATTTTCTGCTCACTCCCTTTTTTTATGGATGTACAACCACAGTGATCTTGTAAATGTACTTATTGAGTGTCTGTTCTGTAATTTAAGTTTAGGGTTTTCACCATATTTCAGCAGCTAACTCATGATTAAAGTAAGCACGTCAGAGCTCAAGCTGAGAATTGAAGTCCTATTTCCTGTTATAACTCATCAAAGTACAAGACTACTCTTTTCTGTCCCTCCTCTCAACAGATATATAGATTTACTGTCCTCAACTTGACTATTACAGTGCCAGAAGCATATGCAGACTTGAATACTTGGCCAGTACAATGTAAACATGTAGTCCAGCCATGCGTGGAGATCTGATAAGTTGTAGCAATGCTACAACCTAATAGGTAATTTAATTACTAGTTGCATTTTGGTGTCTTTCGGGAGAAGGAAGACTTTGCTGTAGTAACAATGTTTCTTTGAACTGGTTTAGGTTTTAACCTCAACTCAATTTTAGTTTAGTTTTTTGGCCTAGTGCCTCAGCTCATGGACAAGTGAAGTCAATATTAGTCTAGTTGAGTGTTCTCTTTGGCTACAATTGACACATCGTTGGTCTGAGTCTGATAGTTTGGTTCTTTGTGTTGGAAGGCCTCAATAATCAAACTCCTTTTAAATCCAGACAACATGGGTTGGTGTAGAATTCCTTCGTTCCTAGCCTGACAAGCTTTCTTTTCAAGAGCCGTCTAAGAAAGCGGTCTTTCACACGGCAAACAAAGTGGAACCAGCAACCGCTGTGCACTCTTCTCATGTAAATGAGTGCAAGTAGAAAACACTCTTCCCAAGTCATGTTATTGTCCCTGTGGACCTTCCCTGTCTGTCCCTTTTCCACTGAAAGAGATGTATTCCTTTCATATCTACTTTCTGTATTTGATAGGAGACTTCCTGCATATTTCAGTTCAAATTGTTGCTACTTAAAACAAATACATTTTCATTGTTATTGTAATTTTATCAAGGAAATGTTTATAAAAACTGTATATGTAATAGATGTTCTCCATCACTCTATCAAGAGAGCTTCCTTTTGTCATCTGAGCTGATTTTTTTCTAGAACAATTATCTAAGTCTAACTGAAAAATGCATAGTCTTAGTGTAGGTTTTTGATTTGCATTCTTTCATCGATAGCGCTACAAATACAATGATTTCCAATCCTTATCCTGGATCTCTACCTTGCTGCAGTGTTTAGCTTTAAACTTTTAAAAACTTTTCTGAACCTGCTAATCAAGATTTGATTTAAAGATCTAATTTAAAGTAGCTTCTGTATTAGAAGTAAAACGTACAGGAAGATGCAACTTAACAAAAGAAGAACATATTGACAATTCAGCTTTATACAGTATGAATTATGTTGCATATGACAGCATATGAAGCTGAACCTACGAAGAGTATGCTTTGATAACTTTGAAGTCATCCTAAACCATAATAGGGTTTTTGGTGGCTTGGTTCAATATACCAAATTGTGCTTAATTGAGATGTACAGCTTGGTGACAGAGTTCATGTTTCTTGTGAACTGGTTATTTTATCCATTTTGGATTGTTCTGTAAATTAAAAATATGGTACACTCAAGTACAGCACTGCTCTCCAAGACTATTGCAGACAATGAGTCACTGTACACCACAGTTTAAACTTTCACCTGACCGCAGGCAAGTTTTAATTTATTAGTTTTCCGACAGAAATCTAGCCAAATCATTTCACTTTTATTCAGTCTTTTCCATTTGTCATCAACTTCATCTGTTACCCTTTCTGTGTCAAATCATTCTGTGTAATCATTGCAATGTTTGAATTGGCAGCACCTTAAAACGATGTGCAACTCAGTAGAGCACAAGATAACTTCGGGACACACTGTGACAGGTTTTTAAGGGGTCAAGGAGAGGCAAACAACAGAGATTTCAGTCAAAGACTTGCACTCTAGGGGCAAAGCTGTCTGACTTCACACGGAGACTGCAGACGAACTCTTGCGATGGGGCTCGGCAGCACGATGGGAGTCATATTGAGGGCCAGACCTTGAGGATGTTGAGGAAACGTTGGGTCAGACGTAAAATGGATGAATGGATAGTTTGCTTGTTGATCACCATGGTGGGTTTAGTGGCTGTAGGAACGGTCATTTTGGGTGGAGTAGTATGAGAATGGATATAGAGGGTCCTGTCTGTTGGTCTAGGTAGGTGGTGTTAAATAAACCTGGCCACATCTGCAGCAAGGCATCAGGTTTCTCACACGCCAGGCAGCTTGACAAGCGTTCCTTTGTAGACTCTCTGTCCTCACCTCACACTCTCTCCGCACCACTGTCCTCTTCTTCTCCTACTTCTCCTGCACTGTTCCTCTTCTGTTCTCTTCTCATTTTTCATCCTATATATATTTTTTTTTTCTTTCTTTCCAGAAAATTTGGTAATTCTCATTGTTTTTGGCACAAAACTTATTTTACCTTCTTATGGCATCATATTGACAGTTTTGTCTTAAGCAGGTTATTATTAGGAATACAATTTGAGAAAGTTGGGGGTGATGGGCTGGGGTTGGGGGGATCTCTTTCTAATCCAGCTTGAGAAATGACAACCTTAAATGCAGAATAAGGAAGAGTGGAACTAAGCCGCGAAGTCCGCAAACATCAATAAAAAGAACAGGGGCAAAATCTTTACAAAACAATGAAAGGTGACATGCCAAAATTGTGTCATTCAATTTGAGTGTGTGTTGTTGATGTGTTCTTATAAGACCAGTACTGTTCATTTATGATGTAACACATCTAATGATGGGTAGTGTTGGACTTGTTTACAGCTATACAGTGTATTGCCTAAAATTCTAACTTTACAGTTTCAGATCGGATGCTTTATCAGGTGTTACCAAACTATGCTGATAAATTCCTTGAATTGGAGCCAGAAAAGTGTAAATCCTCCTCCAGCTGTCTTCCGGCTGTACTTCTACTCTAGATCTAAGACAAAGCTGAAAAATGCAGGAAACAGCACCATTTGAATTCTTTCCAATGCCTTGAGAAAGATCAAATCTACTATTGTAAGTCTTAAATTGTACTTAAAGTCTGCATGAACCGGAAGCTGCGACTTTTTTTTAGTATTGTGATGCAGTTCCTGGAGAAAAGAAATATTAAATGAGAAAACAGTAGGCGTGGCTTGTATTTTTATTTTTTTACTGTGAGCTGATTGGATGTAGTAAAATAGGCATTTCAATCAGAAAGATTGGGAAAAGGGTTTCAGGATAGTTATTACAACCTAAAACAGACACCTCCTCCTCACCATTTCTGTTTGTTGTCAAAACTGACAGTTGGAGGGGCGTGGTTAAGTATGTTAGCCACGCCCAATACCTCAGACAGACGTAATCTGAGAATTTAACTGAAAACAAACAGGAAGTGGATTTTCAGATTTTAATTTTAGATTACAAGGACATTTACATTCATTCATTTTCTTTTCGGCTTAGTCCCTTTATTAATCTGGGGTCGCCACAGCGGAATGAACCGCCAACTTATCCAGCATATGTTTTTTACGCAGCAGATGCTCATCCAGCTGCAACCCATCACTGGGAAACATCCACACACACTCATTGACACTAATACACTATGGACAATTTTAGTCCAAATTCACCTATAGCACATGTCTTTGGACTTGTGGGGGAAACCGGAGCACCCTGGAGGAAACCCACGCAAGCACGGGGAGAACACACAGAAACGCCAACTGACCCAGACGGGGCTCGAACCAGCGACCTTCCTGCTGTGAGGCAATTGTCCTACCCACTGCACCATCGTGCTGCCCATTACAAGGACAATTTTTTTTTTTTAATGACATGCACAGATGAATTGTTCCCCACAAAACTAGCAATGTGAGCTAACAAAGTCATATGGTTAGTTTTGATTTCATTTGTAATTTAATCTTACAGTTACATATTTTTCATTTATCACTCCATGTAATCTGGTTACAAGCTGTTTTGATTCATTAGGGATGTTAGCATGACAAATGCGTGTCCTTACTTCACTCTTATGTTTAATTCCCCTTAAATGTCCTGTTTTATTTTTAATGCAACTGGAATCCATCTCTGTATTATTTTTGAACATTATCACTTTTACTAGGCTTAGAAAATGAAAAGCACATGTTTGGCAACATTCTGAAGGTTTAAATGTAGGTATGTAAAAGAAAAAGAGAGACCAAGACCCTTTTTTCTTAAACTTGTGCCTTTCTTCAGCAGATGTGTCCACATTCCTCTCTGTAGGCCTATATTTATGGTGTAATGTTTTTAATGTGGACAAGTAAAGATGAAATGATAATCTTGAATGCGTCTGTCCTTTGACTTTCATGTTTTAACATGGATATGAGATTTTCATTCTGTAAGCCTTGACCTTGGAATAATATTAGGGCAAAAAACAGTGCAAGTTGTAACCTTTTCAAAAAGCAAATGTAGGTGTTTTAGTCTATGGAACGTTTTACTGCAGTTTTGATGAGATTGTTGCCTTGCTTCTATGTCTTGTTGTAAGAATGTTTATCTGATAAGTCTTGTAAAGTCTATTCATAACAACTCAGCAGATTGGAATCTGTCAATTTCCCTTGCATAGTTGTGCTGGCTGTCAGCAGGTATTACCCATCCATGTCAATGCTTTTTTTTCTCTTTCTTTTAGGACATCATTAAAGAGTAGCTTTTTTTCTACAATATTTTAGATAATATAAACCTTACCAAACAATAGTTTAGTTTACCATAAGATCAAATCCTTAAAAAGGTTGAGTTAAGAATAACCCCCTCTCCCAGAGTTTTTATTTAATATGTGAAAAAGTGATAATGTTACCAAATTCTTGTGAAATCAGTATATGCTTCCATATATTCTCATATTTAGATTATTATCTCTTTTGTTTTGGAAACAATTTGCACAGTCTTTGAAACGTCGGTCAATGTTTTTCCAAGTATTTGTAGTAGGAACGAGCAGACTGCTTTGTGATCAAGCAACTCTTTCATGTGTGACCTTTGAACGGCACGGCCTCTCCAAGAAGTCCTAATGAAGCTAAGGGTAATCAGATGACAAGGCGGGCTGCTGGCTTCTGAATCTTCAGCCTTTCAGACGAAGCACTGGTAAAAATAAGTCTTGCCTTTATGCCAGGTCTCTGGAATTTATCTATATGCAAACATGTCATTGGCTGATGTTTTATGGGCAACTACCACACTGTAACAACTGCATTTAAATGACATAGTGAATCTTCTAATTTATTCTTCTGTGTATTTTGAGGGTTGAGACCTTTTGTAACCATATCAAAAAATCTCATGAATTTGATTTCCACAATTTTGGACAATTTGTAACTCTTCACAGAGTTGCACTCATTCAGTGTTGACATGTCCACTTATTTTAAGGGAGGTCAAACAATCCATTTTATTCAATTCAATTCATTTTTATTTCTATAGTGCTTTTACAATGTAGATTGTGTCAAAGCAGCTCAACATAAAAGTTCTAGTAAAATTAAAATTGAAACTGTGTCAGTCCAGTTTTCAGAGTTAAAGTTCAGTTTAGTTCAGTTCAGTGTGGTTTAATTTTCACTGCTGAAAATCCAAACATTGAAGCGCAAATCCATCGATGCGCAGCTCCACAAGTTCCAAACCAAACAAGCCAGTGGCGACAGTGGCGAGGAACAAAACTTCACCAATTGACGAAAGTGAAGGGAAAAAAAACCTAGAGAGAAACCAGGTTCAGTTGGGTACAACCATTTCTCCTTGAGTTCTCATTGAGTTATTAAAGTATGCAGGACAGATACAAGTTGTGATATTGTGGTAAATGCAAAATAAATACTTTATAATATGGGCTTTTTTATGGGTATTTGTTTCTTTCCTGTATTGCTAATGAGTAGAGTAGTAACTGGTTTACATTGGTTTAATAACTAGTTGTTCAGGTTTTGTACACACTGAATTGAATTTTTGTTAATGTGGTTATCACTAATGTGGTTGGGATTTTTCTAGGAGTTAATTTGGTTGTTGGATGTGGTTGACATTCCCATAAAAATCTCTGTTTAGGGATATCACTTTACAAAAAATCTCATGATTGATGATCAGTCAAGTTGTCTTTAATGTCTCAGTCTCTTAACAATCTCAATCTCTTAACCTCAATAATGCAAGATATGTCTACTACACAAATCAGCATTTCTTTCTTATTTTGTACTCTAGTTAGGTGTATCAAGCTTCAACCGTGGCAAGCTTAAAGCTGTATATTGGTTGTGTTGGTAAATTTTGCGGCAGTCCTACGACTTTCTTTTATTCCATTGTGGCAAAGTCTCTCTCCAGAACGTGTAATCCACAAGGTCATATATTTTCATAGAATGTCTTAGGAGGACCACTGAAGTCCTTTAAAAATGTTTGGCAACCGTAAGGAGGGTGAAACAGGCTCTTGCAACTCCTGGAAATGTTTTGCTTGTGGTTGAGAAGGCTCATTTATCATGAAGTCAATTAGATAGAAGACCACAGACTGGCTTGGTAAGTAGAAGAGACTGTAATTTAGGAATACGAGAGGCAGTCCTTTGTCAAATCCTTGCATTTATGTAATGCTGGGACACAGTAGTATGTGGGTGCTGGCGGTGACGTGCGGTTGATAAGTGAAATGACGTGATTCATGAGCTGTGGGGATCCAGAGGTCTGACTCTAGTTTCATGCTCAGTCATAGCCTGTGTGTTGCAGCCTTAAAGGCAGGCTTGTGCAATTTTTATTCATACGTCTTTTGTGTGTCCATGTATTTATTTGCCTCTGAAGCCAAGTCTTTGAAATGACTTGATAATTTGTTAATTCACCCAAAATGCTTTGCTCTCTTGCTCACATTTTTCCTTTTTTTGGAAACTGTACTTTTGATTAATGAGGTATGAATCTAGAAGGAAATGTGCAACCTTGAGGTTCTTCGATTTAAAAGCTTAGACCAGAACAGACCGACCTAAATGCTACGTACACAGAAATGCATGCCAGAAACCTTAAGGACCTCTAAGTATTTTGATGTGCACAGTTTTCTTGTTTTGTTTCCTATGAGGATTTATTTATTTTAAAGGGGAAAAAAAATCTATTCATTCCCATTAACGTAGCTTAAAATTGTATGCAAACATTTTGCAACCAAACATGTAATAGGTTTCAAATAAATATATAGTTAGTTATTGCATGTATAATTGTGCATGCACATTTCCACTGTTTTTATACATAGTCCATTTGTCCTATGTGTAAACTTTATGGATGAACTAATCCTAAAAATACCGACCTCTGTAACCTCACAAAAACGCAGGAGTCAGCACTCAGTACTTTTAATCCCACAAGGATAAACATGTTGCAGTGTAAATGCACATTACTTATGCTTACACGTGCCCATCGAGTTGTTACATGATGAATTTCACGTGTGGCTGCACTTTTGATGGGAACATACCGCTGCAACTCTGGATCAGAGTGGGCATTTCTGTTATAACTCCACTTTTATGCAAAAAAGCTTTTTTTTTGTTCTTTTTTTTGTCTGTTTTCAGGTCAGCTTGTGGTTTGATGATTGTGAATGCTTGTTTATGTTCTCACTGCAGCTGTGTTCAACCCATATGGGCTTGTTGGTGTTGACATGAGTCTGTTGTGTAACTTCTGAGCAGGATGGCACGTGGATTAGCCACATTTGACGGTTCTTTTTCCATGGGCACTGCTATTGAGTCTGTAAAATCAAGTGACACACACACACACACACACACACACACACACACACACACACACTTGAAAATGTGATTTCACGAGGATGTAGAAATAATGTATAAAAACCACTTATTATATCACTCTAACCCTACCAGCCCTCACAGAAAACCTGTGGCAAATCTTGAATGTCAAAAGACACAGATAATTTAGATTTTTTTTTAAAGTGTTTTGAATTATGAGGGGCCTCACAGTGGCGCAGTGGGTAGCACGTTCGCCTCACAGCAAGAAGGTCGCTGATCGCTGGTTCGAGCCTCGGCTGGGTCAGTTGGCGTTTCTGTGTGGAGTTTGCATGTTCTCCCTGTGTTGGCGTGGGTTTCCTCAGGGTGCTCCGGTTTCCCCCACAAGTCCAAAGACATCCGGTATAGGTGAATTGGGTAAGCTAAAATTGTCCATAGTGTATGAGTGTGAATGGGTGTGTGTGGATGTTTCCCAGAGATGGGTTGCAGCTGGAAGCATTTATATCCGCCGCATAAAACATATGTTATTGTAATTGGTGGTTGATTCTGCACAGGCGACCCCTAATAAATCAGGGACTAAGGCGAAGGATATTAAGTGAGTGGGTGGGTTTAAGCAAATTGCTAATATTTGTTTTATTGTACAGGCTTGATAACATTTATTCCAACTTTCAAACTTAAATATTGTCATTTTGAGCATTTAAAAAAAAAAAAGTTTTTTCAAGGTTTATTTTAGTCAAAACTGAAACTTTGTGTGGTAAGTCACTTTGCATTGTAAGTCACATGATAAAATGCAGCTTTTATTATGGAAAACATGGTATAGGTACACTATATCATCACCATAATGGTTATTAGCGGCTCTTTTTCCCCCACTTCACCTTTCTTCCTATTGTCTCTATATATTGTCATACTGACTAGCATTATCGTTTATTATTAACTGCAATCCCCCCCCCCACCCCCCATCTTTATTTTGTATTATTGACTTTCATTAGTTTAGCATAGAAACAGTCTAGCCAGAGTTGAGTAGCAGCAGCTGGTCAGAGAACACATGACGCACTGACTCAATTAAATCCTTACGAGAGCTTCTTTTTATATCCTCCCCATGATGCCTTCCCTTCATTCCTTGTTCATACCACAGTCATGCTAATAGACGGATCTCGACATGATGAACATGCAGGCCCCACAGCTACCTATCTCCAGGAGCACGCAAGAGTGGAAACACAGGGAAGATGAGTGGTGAACATGCAAAAATGGAACAAGCAAACCCTTGGGATAGAAGAGGCAGTGAACCAGTTACAGTATCCTGACACTGGGATCATTTTGAGGAAGTTCATTAATTAAACACATTTAGAATGCGTCACACACACAAACACAATGACACTTTCTCTCCATTGTGAAGCACCTAAGGCATAGACTTGAGCCTAATGAGGCAGAATATTCCCCAGCTTCAACAATGAGACGTAACAAAGCTTCTTAAAGCCCCGAACCGCTGTTGGTGATTAGCTCAGTACATTAAACTTAATCAGAAATCTGTCCTCTGCTTTCCCCTTGGTGAAAGAATGAGAAATCGTGTGTAATAGATGTATTTAAATACATGACAGCGGAGGAATTGGCACTAGAAAATCTGAGGATGATTACCTGCTTGCTTTTATTTAACAAAGATTTGGATAATGAAATTGTTAAGATATGCAACACTTTGTTTGTCTCCTATGCTTTTTTTTCTCCCTGATATATGTGAATTTAAGTGGGTTAATTATTTATTTAGGGAAAAATATAAAATCAAAGATTCCTGAAGCTGCTAACAATTCAGCGTTGCCATGAATACATTTGAATTATTTATTTAAATATTTTAAATTAGACAACCGCTATTTTAAGTTACAGTAATATTGTGTTTTACTGTATTTTTATTCAAATTATTGTAACTCAAACTATTTTTGGTTAGTTGTATAGCCTTGCTAAAATGAGTTGAGATCAGTGTTGGGCATGTTTCTTTAAAAGAGTAATTAGTTACTAGTTACTTCTCACAAATAGTAACTCAGTTACATAATTACAGAAGTAACTAATTACCAGGGAAAGTAACCATTGCGTTATTTTAAAAGAATCGAACTTGCCAAATGACTATAAAATAAATATAAAACATTTTACACTAATCTACACTATTTTGTTGTGGGAAAATGTGAGAGACAACCATCAAACTCAACAAATCATTTTAAATATTAACATAAACATTCTTGCCTTTAACCTCAGTGAGGGAAAAGTAGTGCTTATATTTCAAGTTTGCCAGAGCTACCTTTAAACATTTGCCATCATTCTGACTCCTGGTCGTGTGTGCAACTGACTGTGCGTGCTTGTGTGTGAACACCCACACTACTCAGCCTCTGATTGGCAAATGACAGAAATGTACTTTAAGCCAATCATCACGCTCTCAGTTACACCACATTCACAGACACACCAATCATCATTGGTTATGTTTATTGTCAGTAACGGTAACGACATTGTAGAAATATATAACAGTAATAACAGTAATTAATTTTTAAAAATTAAAAAAGAATCGCTGTTAGTAATGCCGTTTATTTATACCGCCATGATTCCCATCACTGGTTGAGATTATAAAAACGCATCTCACAACCATAGTGACAAATGACCTAAATGCAAGAAAGTTTCCCATGTGTATGAGAGTGGAGCACAGATGCCAAACTGAAGTCATGATGTACAGTTGCGGTGTTTATTCTAACCAGACCGCAAGGTTCTGCTCAAAATGTCAGTGTTGGTAATCACAAAATGGGGGAGGTGTGGTCCTTTTTTAAAAAAAGTTTTGGATTGATTGATTATTGATGTAACTTGATAATACTTGTTCCGTTTTCTTAGTGGATTATAATGAAACCTTGTGGTTTGGACAGAATTGCAAGTTAATGAGAAAAACATACAAAAATCTAAACCAAAAGTTGGAAAAAGTGACTGGAAATACTTCTATCATTGGATAAACGATGACTCAAACTGCCAACAGAGCAACTTTTAAAGAGTAAAGTGGATGGAGAACCACAATAATAGAGGAGGAAGAGGTAAAGGAAAAGCAGAAAGCAAATGTTATCTCTTCAAATCATAGGCATAAAGAAGGGCACAAAGTAAAACCAAAGTCTCTTTAAGCAAGTCGTTCTTCTTTCCCAGTGATTTCAGGAATGCTTCAGAGCACTTTCTATATATTTCATGGGTTGTTCAAATCATACACACACACACACACACACACACACACACACACACACACACACACACACACACACACCAAAATAGGCGTTAATTTACTCCCCCTCAGGCCATTCAAGATGTAGGTGAGTTTTATCTTCTTCAGCAGATCATTGAAAAAGTGTTCTGTTCTTTGATGATTCATAAAATGCAAAGCTTTTGATTTGGTCGCGCACATCTGTCTGGCACTTTAGTTTGAGCAAAGACTAAAAACTGCTTTTACCTCTGTAATTGCTTCAAGTATTAATCATCTTCTAAAAAATGCCTTTGTCCTTCAATTTTGGGTGAAGCACAAGAATCCACTCCAGTTGTTTCATTACTGTCAGATGTTTATCTCTGAAGACATCCCCACATGCGAAAAACCCACATCAAAATGTAGCACGTCGAACTTTACAGTGGAACACAATGGGTGTGATTGAGTCACAGTGAGGGTTAAAGCTGCTCAGAGCTGGATAAATCATCATAACCACACCAGATGTCCCGATCCAGCCTCTACTGAACTCCAGCCCAGCGTTCTCCTCAGCTGTTCCACTCAGCCAGGCCAAACTCTCTGTGCTTTGCTTATCTGCTCATATCGGATTCAGTTTTGAATCACTGCTTACTTGAAGGCAAGTTCAGCTGCTATTCAGCTGGCTGTGTGGTCCGCAATTACCACATTGACACGCAGCACAATAGACCACCAGTGACAAGGAAAGATGCCCAATTTGCTGCCAGTTATTTGCTCCAACAGACAGAAAATGTAGTGTTTGTATGATTGACTTTCCTTTGGGATTTAGGAAAGACACAGGGTTGTATTAAATTAACATATTTGGTTGATTGTTACTTAAGGTTAGCTGTGCGGTAATGAGTGTTTGATGTGTTTTTTTTAAGCTGACTGAGTTTTTCCAGATGCTAATGCACTAAAGTCACACTGAACTTTCTGCACAAATTAGGCTTCTTATAGATTACACTTTGCCTTGAGTAGGCAAGCAGGCATTTTAAGATAATTGATTATGTGTAGTGATTATGCCATTAGTAATGCATCAAAGGATCATAAAATTATAGAGAACACATGCACAGTATAGGACCAATTCAAGTGTCTAGATGTTAATCTCTCATAATTTAGCAGTCTAATAACGTGTAGGCAGTGTTTGGAAATAAACAGTACTAACATTGGGTTTAAGGTATTACTAATTTATCTCCTACAAAGGGAAATGCTGGTTTGCTGTTTTTTCCACTTCTTTGGCACAGGAGCAGCTGGCACTGTGCTAATATTTCACTACACAGCTGTGCTTCTCATATAACAAGGTCTGTTTTTTAGTTGTTGTGAGGTAAAGCCAAAAAAAAAAGAGACTTGCTTACAAAATAAGATTTTGTCATTTTGTACCATTTGCATTGTATTTGGAAGATGTGGAGGAATCTGTATTTGTTGTTACTTGTGTATTTGATGTTACACTTGTGTTCATGAGGTGTATTTTTGCTAGTTTCTAAAATAAATGAGATTATATGGGGAACCCTGTTACTTTCACGTAACTAATATTAGAATAATGCAAAAATTTACAAGATAACTATTAAGTAGTAATAGTAGTTGTTGTTGTAGTTGTAGTAGTTGTTGTTGTTGTTGTAGTAGTAGACGACGACTGCTGCAGACATAAAGTAAAAGCATACAATAAAAACAGTACAAAAGTACAGTAGTTACAAAAATAATAATGATGATAATTAAGATAAACTCTTGCTAAATGCGAGTTCTTTTGGGGTTTTTTAAGATACAGTATTAGCAAAAAAATGCATGAAAAATATGTAAATTGCACTTAAAGGCAGTTTTTACGTTGACATCTTAATCAAATTAGTATTAACATAGGAGTTAGCATTGTGGCTTTCATATACGTCAGACACAGATTGAGCGATTCCATGAGACATGTTTGTTTGATGCTATAACTAGTAGTAAATACAGCCTACTCAGCAATCTGTCATGGCACACTAAAGACCATTAAAACAGCATTTATTGGTTAAATATCCATGACTTTTTGTATCAACCAAAACAAAGATTAAAATGTTTTTGATGATTGGAGGAAAGTGTGCTCAATAATGTCTAAATGTTTAAAGTGGCGTGGACTGAAAGATAATTATTGCGATTTAACAATTGTTTTGATTGGTTGAAATTAAGTGGTTAGTTAAAACAACACTATATTTGTTCATTACATACACTCTAAAAATGCAGGGTTCGGCACAATTTATTCACATGGTCCCAACACAAATCAATTAAGTTAATTTAACAAATTTAAGTGTATTGAACATAAAATAATTAAGTTTAAAAAAAAACTGTAGTATTGGGTTGTTTCAGCTCAATTTAAATAAATAGTTTGAACAAGCAGCAAAATAACATTTTTGAATGTATGCGTACTGAACGGAAAGACATACTAATCATTGTTGATATAAACGTGAACCGTTAAATCTATAATACATGCATGCATACATACTTACAAAAACATAATGTGTAATGTTACTTTTGTTAAGTTATTATTTAATGTTTACCTTTTGTAAGCGGCAACATCCCACTTAAAACAACCTGGTAACCATATCTTACTGTAGCATTGTGCCATGAAGTTTTGCATGAGTAAGCACCATACAAAAATGTTCTTAGTGTAACATCTAGTTAATCATTTTAATTGGTAACAAGCAGGAGTAAGAAGATTGCTAAACAGCTTGTTTATGGTCAGGCTACACTACACGTTTCCTTACAAAAATCTTAATTCTTTGTAGAATTCCTATGTCTGGTTTTGTTTTGCCTAGTCTGAGTGTTAGATTTGATTCCTTTTTTCCCCCCTTTGTTGTGTTGGATTTATTATTGTTTGTTGCCTTTGGTAGGATTATAAGTTGTGAAAGCTCTCTTACATAACCGGCTCAGCCAAATTATTCAAAGTAACTCCCATCACAAGTCTCTAACTAAAAACTCCTCCACCTCATTGAAAGCCTCCGGGCCCCTTACACACCACATCAGATGTCTTCGGCAGCTCAGACGCATAACAGGTCAGACACACAGGCCCTTGTGCCAGCCATGTGTTGATTCACAGATAGCCTTTCTGTCCGACAGCTCAAAAAAGGGTCATACTTTGCATTCTTGCCCGGAGCCTCTGTTCTCTGAGGATGACCTTCATGCTATCTGTCTATCAGAAGAGGCCTGATTGCCAGTGATGGAGGGAGGGAGGTTTGGGGGGGTGAAGTCGCAACTCACTGACCTGTTATTCTTGCCAGTGGTGTAGTGGTGCTTGAAGAAGTGGGTAAATTATGGCCCTATTTTTATTTTTAAGGCAACGGATGAATGCCATGTGTTGTCATTTGTTTAGCATGTGGGACTACTCTTGCATATTTAATTCACCCTGAAATGGGCCAGTGGTTTTTGCATATTGTCATTTAAATTCTGCTGCTTGACTTCATGGAGCAGGGATCCTAATGTAATTAATATAAGCCACAGAAGAGTTGCAGACAACTATGAATTGTAAATTTTGAGTCAAGTGTTCCTTATTTCGAAATTCATTCACATGTGAGAATTCTGCAAATCTATCACATATATACACATGTAGTTTGTGGCACTATTTGTTTTGTATACTATCTCCTCTAAACAGCACATAATATAGGCTCTAGTGTACCACCATTATACATTTAAGGGACATTTTGCAAATGTAATTGTTTCTACACTGGCCTAATGGATGAATATGCTGTAATAAGATGCATGATGTTTCAGGCAGGGATAATTTTTTTTTACTAATATTAAAATATCATTATAAATATAATAATATTATTTTTAATGAACTGCCAACTATGCCAACTGCCCCATTTGGGACTCAAACCAGCAACTTTCTTGCTATGAAGCAACAGTGCTAACCACTGAGCCACTGTGCAGCCCAATTATACATATAATATTAGTGTATTCAAAACAGTATGTTAAAAAATTCTAAATAAGTGTTCATATTTCTGGCCAAAATTCAAGGAACATTACTTTGTTATATGTTATCGAGCAGTATAGATGCTTGAACCAATAATCAAGCATTGTTACAGTATATGACAATAGGCATTGTTGAGGCTTTTATTTATTTTTTTAATTCAGGAACTGACAGCGCTCTGACAAAAATGAAAGGGCACATGGGGTGCATAAGAGGTGTGCAAAAGCTCATAGCCAATAGGGTATTTGCACAGCTAATGTTTTTTCCCCTACCGATAAACTTCCAGTGAAAAGCCATTTAAATGCAAGCACCATCAGTAAAATGCATTTTCTTATTTTAAAAACAAGATGTGGGACAATGTAATTTACTGCAGTGCTTCTTGTACATTCTGAGACCCAATTTATATGTCAGGCAGTGAAGATCACTGATTTTAAAAGAAAACAAACATTAAATGCAGCGATTTTGTAACAGCATACAGTTCATGGGAAGCACTTGAACTGGGTTACTGAAAATTAAAAGTACTTCTGCATATACCCTAAAGAAAATATAAAAAAGCCACTTTTCACCACGCACACACAAAAAATAGATGAATGCATTCTGTTTGATGGGGGCCTTAGAATATCCCCAGAACACTACTGAACGATGCACATCAGTGGTCATTTAGAAGTGTATACGCAATGCTGACTGATACAAATAAAAAAAAGTGGGTATACAATGTATACATGTATCCTCCACTACACCACAGATTCTTGTTCATATCCCGGTCACAGAGAATTGGAACAAGGAAATTAATGTTATTGATGCAAAATCTTGGGCGTTAGGCATGGGGATGTCATTGAGTCTTCTCCCTACAGACTGGGCAGAGTTTCTTCAAGTCAAAGAGGAAGTGGTTTAAAGGGAAGGGGAAAGCCTAGTGGGGCTGGGTCCACTTCAGAGCCAAGCCTGGCCCCAATGGGACGTAGCGAGTCGGTTTGATGTTCTGCCACAAAAGCAGGTTCTCATGAGCTTCACTACAAGCGCACGCTCACGCAAACAGCTGGATGGAAAATAAAGCAAACGGAAATGTTTCAGGCCATCAAGCGTAAAGCTTCCACATAAGCGCTCGACATGTCAGGTCCGGTTTATTAAAGCCAACTCTTATCATGATACAAATAGAACAGAAAACTGGAGGGACTATGCGTCACCCTGCAGTTACAAAGCTGAGGGGCTCGACCTCAAATGACTTAATGTGACGTTATCACATCTAAACAGCGGTAGCAGGAGCCCAGCTTTCATGTACGGCGTCTATCTGTCTTAGGAATCAAACCTCATTCACTTTCAAGGGGTTGCAGCCTAGAGCAATGCACACAACATGGGAATCAGGCTTAGTAGGGATGAATTTTGTTAGTCATTCTTTCAGCTTCATGATATTGTAAATGTTAGTAAAGTGTGTAATGGAAATGTTTTGTTCTCTATTAAGGATGCCTGTATTGGTTGACAATAAATATATATATATATTTTTTTATGTTATCATTAATTTATTTTTATTATAAATAAATAAATAAATAAATACAGTAGAATTGCAGTATGGTTAACACTTTAAAATAATGGTCCATTAGTTAATGTTCGTTAATGTATTTACAAACGTGAACAAACAATTACTAATACATTTATTATGGTATTTTACTAATATTGTTAGTAGTAGATATTTTTATTTAAGATAATAATATTAGTTCATGTTTATTCACTGTGCATTAACTAATGTTAAAAAGCACAACTTTGGATTTTAATAATGCATTAGTAAATGTTGGACTATGATTAATAAATGTTTTACAAGATCATTCATACTTGGCTAATATTAGTAAATACATGAACTAACATTAACTAATGGACCATTATTCTAAAGTGTTACTGCAGTTTGTAAATGATATTGAAAACAGAAACATTTTGACGTTTCTTTGCATTTTTTCCCCACAGGTTTAATTCTAAAGTCAGTCGACCACTGTATTTGTTTAGTCTACATATTTCTTAGGATCCTAAATAAAAAACAGTTACCAGTTAGTTACATCTTATTATCGAAATAATCATTTACATTCCAAAAATACACTTATTTATTTGTTTAGTTATTGCATACAGTTGTAAATCACCAGCAACAGCTTTTGTTTTAGTTGTCACAGACTTTCAAATTCTTTAAGTTCATTAAAATTCTCTACCCCCATTATTCTCGCCAAAGCCTTAGGTGTTCCTGGAGGTCTTGTAAACCCTGATTTGCTAACATGCTGCAGCTAATTGAGAGGGGCTTCTCTCCTTGTACACAATAACAGCTGAGGTCCAGAGATGTCATGCCTGCACTAATCAACATCAACTGCCTGCAAATTACCAACACATGCTGCCCACTTAGTGCTGGAGGAGGACCCAGGCAAGTGGCTGTAAGTCACACAAAAGGCTGTAAGACACCATAAAGTACTTGAACTGGAAAAGTGTGATTCCCGTGTTGTCTCGGTCCTAAGTTAGGCCTAGAAGTTTCCTTCGTGTAGTAGTTTTAAAAGTTAACAAACATTGCTTTTTAAAATATTCCTTTAAATTTGACTTGTGTTTTGCATTTTAGTATGTTGTACCTCATTAGGTATAATTTTTTTTTTTATAACATTATTATTTTATATTCAGGGCCTCACAGTGGCGCAGTGGGTAGCACGTTCGCCTCACAGCAAGAAGGTCGCTGGTTCGAGCCTCGGCTGGGTCAGTTGGCGTTTCTGTGTGGAGTTTGCATGTTCTCCCTGTGTTGGCGTGGGTTTCCTCCAGGTGCTCCGGTTTCCCCCACAAGTTCAAAGACATGCGCTATAGGTGAATTGGGTAGACTAAATTGTCCATAGTGTATGAGTGTGAATGGGCGTGTATGGATGTTAGCCAGATTAATAAAGGGACTAAACCGAAATGAAAATGAATGAATTAATATTTTATATTCATTCCGCTGTGGCGAAAATATAGCTAAAATGTTAATCGAGCGTAACTGATTCATTTATATAAAAATGTAACTACATATGTATTCTGACATGTGGTTATGTAATATATAAAATAGCCACCATATTAAATTTGATTAGATTTTAAAAACTATGACAAATGGGTAAACCTTACTGTTTTAAAGGATACTGGCAAAATAAATAAATACAATTATGAATATTTGAATTTGGGGCTGTATTAAAACATTTAAATAGTCTTTTAACTTATTTTTAATTTCAAATCTTTTCATTTTCTTGACAGAATTACAGTAAAGGACATTTTACTGGGTGTCTTCTGTAAAATCACGGTAAAAATGTATGCCATAATGCTTGATGATTGACATTAAGATTTACAAAAACTTTGAAAAAAACTGAACCAGACACATTTAATGGGAGATAATGATTGATGGATGATGAGAAAAGTCCAGTCTTCTTCAGTCCATAATTCCTCAGAATTTTCATAATATACGGGACCTTCAGTCTACATTAGTGACCACAAAGCTGTACACAATTAAGAAAAATAACATCCATTTCTGTTTTCCTAATTAGCAACTCACTGTTACAGACATGATTTAGCTTCCCCCCCCCAAAAAAATCCCCCGTTCCCCCCTCAGGAACTCATAAATCTTGCTGAACAGCCCAGCCGCAGTATGAGGAAAAGAACATGAAGCATCGACTACTTCACACACACAGATTACTGCCTTTAATTTCATTAGCAGAACAGCCTCCGCTCCGTCTGTTGCCGGCAGAACAGCATGGACTGGAAACACAACATGTAAATGAAATATCTGACTTTGTTTTTCATAATTTAACGATTTTCACTTTTCTGATTTACGTATCTGCTAAGTTGACATCTCATGCGCTCTCACTTTGCCAGGCTCAGTGGAAGGCCTGAGTTATGACCGCAGTTTTTTTTTTGTTTTTTTTTATCCAACTGGAGGTCTTTGCACAGAGGCCGAGTCGTTTTTTAATCGGAGAAGCAGATGATCTTATTTTTGGCTTTGCTGTAGGTACATTAACATCATTTATTCCAGACTGGTTTAAGCTTTTTCCCTTTTTCTGCTGGGTGGCCTCTGTGTTTGATGCGGAGTCATTGTGGACACCTAGAAACTGACCGAGAGGTTTTATATGAATCGCATGCTATTTTAACCCGGGTCAGAGAATGTGTTATGTGTTATATGTGAAATCACTTTTATGTTTGAATTCTTTTATGTTATTGTTGCCCTGTTTTTTTTTTACCTACATTTGTGGACACTTGAAGTCCATTTGGTTTAGTGCACATCTGCAGGGGAAATCAACAGATTTTTTAAAAATCCTTGTTATTGGATGTTGTATGTTTGGATAGATAGATGGATAGACAAATATGTATGTTTTAAGGTGGTTAGATTGAGTGAAATGACATCTAATTTAGTTGATGTACTTTATCACATTAAAAATTTTTACATTTTGGGACTAATTTGTGGGACACTTGCAGTCCATTTAGTTTAGTACTCATCTGCAGGAGAAATCAAATGATGTTTTTTTCATTAGTAATTTTAAATCATAGTTATTGGATGTCATATGTTTGGATAGATAGATGGATCAATATGTATATGTTTTAAGGTTGTTAGATTGATTGAAGTGGCATCTAATTTAGTTGATGTACTTTATCACATTTTAACTTTTTGGAACTAATGTGAAAGAGCATTAGATTGGATTGGTTCTGAGCCCTTATATTCTTTGTGGATCAGATAGGATAAGGGTTTTGAAGCATCAAAACAATAAAAGTGTAATATAGATTTAACTTTTAATCATACATATCAGACTATCATACATTTTTAACTCTGATATACAGAAGACACAAATATGTCATTCAGTGTAACAGTAGTTTATATTACAAAATATTTTATCGGCATATTTAGAACAAGTAATTTGATGGCATTTTAAAAGACTTTATTTAACAATATCAATGCAGGCCCTAAATTCACAGTAATTTAAATAGTTTACACTTTGTCACTCTTCCTGAAGCCACTAAGTTTTTTTTCTTTTAGGTATTTTAATAAGTACAGGTCTACTGTTTTATTTACTTAATCGCAACATTATTTTACCCTTTTTCTTTGAATATGATCTTTTTTTCCAAAAGTTATCCAACACATTAAAATAGGCACTTTTTGCATTTGCACGTATTTTTATTAATTTATTTTCTCTCTGTTCTGACAAATTTGAACAGGCAAAAAAGAGGGGGAAAGAGTGGCCTAACAAGGCATAACTTTCTTGTCTGACATGTTCTTGAGATGTTTGAACAGATATGACATTTGAACTAAGGTTAAAAAAAGTGGTCCCACAGGTCAATGTGCAAGAGACACCGACACTTCTTCCTTTGCGTTTTCTCTTGTTGCTGTTAGATTTCAAACATTCAGACCCCCACTGCAGCAGCATATGTTGTAAATGGATAAACGAGAGTTAATTTGTCACTTACCAGTCTTGACACAAATAGTCATCCCCTAAAAGTAGTGTTTTTGAACTTTAATAACATCACATTTTCCAGTATCTGTAATTTCTATGAAATTGAATTAGCTGATTAAGCCGTTTTTACTCTAGACGTTCATATCCTCTTTTTACCTAAGAGTTGTGCTATAGCTTAATGTGAGGATGTAATAGTAATTTACTAGGATCCGTTCCCATGAGTATGAGTGTTCAAACTGAGTTTGATATTTATTCAGTCTATCCCATGATCCTTTGCACTATTTAACATCCTCCACTTTGATTCTCTATGCTTTATCATCCTCATTAGCATATCATCATGGTTCTGAGAAGTGTAATTTATCAGGCTTCGTGTCTTGTCACGGAAAACAAGCTACTTTACCTTCAGGTCTCCCAAATAGCAGTCACCAACACTAGAAAGCCAATATGTTTGAAGAGGGCACACTGGCACGCCATGTAATTTTATCTACATGCATGCCTTACTTTGTAGATTTATGCTGATAACCACCAATGATACGGTTCAGCCTTTTGGCATGGCTGACGCTCGTGAACATCTGAGAAGCCTGCTGACTGCTCATTAACAGATTTTATTATTAGCTGACCTCAGTTACTGGCATGTCTTCAGCGAGCCTGCACTTTTGACATGTCTAGCAATTTGCTATCGTGTTGTCCCAGTGAATCCAGTCGCTTTGAATTGGACTACAACTGCGCAAGTGCTTAACTACAGCTGTTTTGGGAACGTTTAGAAAGGCACAGTCTTCTGGGAATGCCTTAACGGCGGTATAATGTGAAGAGCAGAGCATCCACATGTTGCGTCTGTCACTTTTCTGAACCCTGAGCTTCGTTCGATGTGGTTAGCAGACTCTAGCTCAATGGCTTTTTGACTCGGGTTCTTGTGTTTGTTTACAACATGTGTTCCTCACCAGCAGCAGCCTGCTGCAAACCCCCAGCCTGCTGCTTGTGACATGGGGGTTTAATTATGGCCAAGTCTGTGAATCTCTCTTCTTTTTTTTTTAATTTCTACATTCATGCTAGCCTGAAGCCTAGCAGACCCTAGCTCCTCACACAGACTCCGAACAGAGACGCTCTTGTGCGGCCCCTGTGTGAGCGCGTCAGCTCTCATGGGAAAAAATGCAAGAAATGTCTCAGACTAACAGTTTTGAAGGACATTGTTACACTGCACTACCTTTAGGGCTATAATATATTGTCAGTGGGATTCTGTACAATATCTACCACTACAAGGTGCATGCTAATTTCCCTGGAGTAATAAAATGTATCCTGAAAGTATTACTATGAATTTTAGCTGTAAATAAGCTACATAGATGTAAAGGAGATGTGGAGGAACACTGTTGGTTCATTTGTAATAAGAGTGTGGAAGAGAGAAAGCAAAGTGGTAATTGAAAAAACAGAATCGTTCTGTTAATACTGTTCACAATTTGCTCTGCGACAAGATGTACACGTGTCGACAGGATTCTTTCTGGAGGACATTTGATCCGTTTCCTTTCAGACAGATGTTGTCTTCACCTCATCAGTGTCACACTGCTTTTAGGCTTTGTGTCCTGCTTTGAAATGACGCTATTCTGAGACAGGTTAGTTTTATAGCTCTATTTCCCTGTAGTCTGCAAAAGTGATCAGTACAATCCCTTCCCACCAAATCTACAGCTCCAGAGTACGCATAAGTCACTATAATAGGCACATTTTGCCCAAATCCATTGTCCAAATGGGATATTTTTTGTTAACTGACTGCTTGGACAGACTGAACGGAAGAGATGGAAGGAGGAGTTTGGGGATAAAATAAGAAGGATCAGCACAGCTGTATTTGGAGCTGAATGGTTTGCTGCTGCAGACTATGGACTTGATTGGCAACATCTGGCATCATTACAACCACATTTAGACCAAGAAAAGCGGACATCCTTTTGAGATTGTTCCTTTAGCCAGTGTGAGAATCTAGTGCATCAGAGCAACTTCATCATTTCTAACCCTTAATTCTGTAGCCATCCGTGCTGGTTATGTGATCCAGATGGAGATAGTGGTCCTTGCTAGATTTATCCGACATGACCTTCTCATGACACGTGGGACCTGGTTTTCATTGCTCTTCACCCTGTAGGCAAGCGCAAGTGTGAAATGTGATACCTTCCAAGCAATGCTTTTTTGGCCTGAACCCTAGACCTGGAAAGTCTGAGAAGATACAAAGACCAGTTGATGGACTGTGGACCTGACCTGAAGAAAATAGAAACAAAAGAGAGGCATAGATGCTTTTACATAGAGTGGAGGTGGAGGAGTGCTCTATGGCTGTGGATCTGCACCCCTCCCCCCCTGGAGCAGCGTTTCCTGCCTTAGCTCTCAGCTGAAATCAGATTCCCAACCTTGCCTGGGCCTTGTTTTTCTTGGCACGAGCCACGCACAGACACTCACAGAGAACTGCTGTCAAAGACTTCATCCCTCGTTTTCTCTTTCTCCCTTTCCTCGTTTCCATCCTTGTCTCCTCCTCACCCACTGTTTTTCTCATTGGTTTGTGAGGAACAGCATCTCCAGTAATCTCTCACCAGGTCTTTTTGTGGATGTAACCTGATCTGTCTTCACACTGCACACATTTTAATAACATTTAAACATCTCCAGATGCAATTTGAAAATAAAGCGGCACAAACATTAGCTGGAGGCTTTGCGGTTTCACGCTTTTTTTTTTTACATCGGCTGTTGAGCAATGTGAGATCATGTTCTTTACCAGCAGTTATCTTCATGTACTCCATAATTTAGAAACGGGCCCATAAGAAAACATGGTTCACCAACAAATATCCACCATAACCTAAATTCATTCTAATGTTTTCATTCTACTACTTAGCACATTGTTAAGAGGCTGAATTACTGTTACTATGTATTATGTTGAATGTTACAAATGTAAGTATGTGAGTAAGCTTGCACCAAGGGGTTTACTAACCAGCAGTTTCATCTAAACCAGGGTTTAACAACAAGCAGGGGCATCACCCATACTTACAGTATATCCCACACTACAAGACAGCAGAACAATTAATAGGTTGGCACTGTTTGCATTACTGGGGCCTAACTCATTTTAAGCTTTATATATGTGAGCAGATATATATATTTTTTAAATAGAAGCAACTTTTATTGAAATAAACGACAATGCTCAATCAAAGCTTTCTTCAGGTACATGCATGCTTTTTTCCTTGATTTGTACCAGTATAATCTGCAGCAAATCTGTATAGTAGTGCTAGTTTTATGCATTGCAGTTTGCATACCAACGCCCCCTTTTTAGCCTCTGGCTAGGAAAAATGACCACCTCTGTGTTTGCAGGACCATAAAAAGGCTCTGTGTCTATAGTTGTCTGTCAACGACACAGACACTGAGTGTGTCTTATTTACACAAAGGACTATGGAAGTGTAAGTATGTGCATGTTTGTTACTTTCTCAAGAGGAAGGGCTATTGAAACAGACTGAGTTAAACAGTCCCACATTTTATGAATCAGGAGAAAGAAAGATGCTTCTGGGCTACTTTTGAGTGTGTTTGTATGCAACCAAACTCCTAAAAAGACTCATCACATCACTGAGTTTGACTTTTTCTCTTACCTACAGCAGTTCCTCAGATTAACTCCATATGACATTTGACTATGTTACTGAATCACAAAATTACACTAACAATTTCCATTGTTTTCCAAGAGTTTTTTGTTGAAGGTGGTGGTTTTACATGATGTCACATCATCCATTTAACCCCCTGGCTGAGGGATTATACCATTATGGATGTTTATAAATAGACAACAAAACCTTGTAAAACTATTGGCAGGCTGCATTCCCAATCTAAAAGAACAGTCAAAACAAAGAAATTGGGTATGGATAGACAATCAGAAACAGTTCTTGGATTTCCAGCTGTCCGGTTTGACTTTAACAGCTTTCGTTTTACAATCCCTAACGCATATGGCGCAATTATTAACCACTGCACCAGCTGAAGTTGTTGCTGTGTTGTTGTGCATGACTGTGCTATAACTAGTCGTATGCGTGAGGTGGGGTCTCTCGAGGCTCGGTGGGGGGTTGTAATGCGTTATATGAGAAGGTAGGACAAATGTAACAAAACAAAACACGCACACACAGCAAGCAGAGTGCGTGTCTCTACAGCTCTGGCCAAATTGAAAGCCTCTGTCCCTGCATTCACTACCAATTAAATGCTCCCCTTTGTGGCCAGGCCGAAACAGCTGCAATGACTCCACAGAGTCTGTTAAGACCAGGCTAGAGCCAGGCCCCCTCAGCGCTCGAAAACACACACACGCTCACATGCTGAGAAAGAGCGGAAAGAGAGCAAACAGTAAAGGTTAGATAAGAGGCAAAAATCACATCCAAATGTTTACGCAAGAGGCAGCGTCGCTACTTCACTCACCTTTATCTCGTCTATATAATAACGTACAATTATAGAAGAGATAGTGGCACGCCAGCAACAGGATGGTGCCGGAGGAAATGAGAAATGGCCAGTAAACACACTTCAGAGAGTGTACTTTGATGTAAAACATATATATCACATAAAGTCTATTGTGTGTACTGATGTAGATTTCTCATGTGAAAAGTTGCTATCACTTGGAAGGCATGACTGTACACAGATTTCTTTTGGAAAAAGTTCACTTCATGTGTGAAAGTAATTGACTGGATTTCTTCTATTCTGTAGAGGCGATGTTTGAAGTATAATTTGTCCAGTAACGTCTCGTCTAGTGGAGATGATAATACTCCTTTCAAACGTCTGAGATGAACTGATCCAGGCTAAATTTAAACCCGTGGACAGACATGGCGCGCCAGCGGTGCTTGTCTCCATTCCGCTCTCAGCTCGCTATGTGATTCTATACGTTTTCTATAGTCTTATGGAAAGCTTCTCCGTGTAATATTACAGCAAGTTAAAGGTTCATTTGGTGCATTTCATCTCAGTTACGTAAAACAATTAGAATTAGAATAAGGCTAAGATTTTTCACATTCCCAGGCCTGTGGTGAGAGTTATTACAGGGAGGAAATAGATATAGATTTTTTTTAAGTATATCTATATATAAAAATAAATAAA
>CAIGQW010054109.1:8346685-8358584 GCA_903798125.1 Danio choprae
TTCTTTCTTTCTTTCTTTCTTTCTTTCTTTCTTTCTTTCTTTCTTTCTTTCACTAGCCCTTTTAAAGGAACTTGGATGCCATCCAAGAAATGGTCTTCATTCAGAAATACCTTTATGAGCACATCAAAGATCTAGAGATGTTACACAACTCGCCCGTTCTGACATTAATTCAATTAAAAGCCGAGATGGAGGGAGACGGGCAAACTGAGACGGTGAAATTAAGAGTTGCAGGGGTGCAAAAAGATCAGCTAATCCCAGACGTGCCTTATCAGCCCTTGACTCAGGTCTAGAGTCAGGCTCCAGCCCCCCTGGATCTGCTCCATCAGTGGGAATGCCTTTTATTCCACCCCACTGATCTGACTTCAAAGGCGGTATGGGGCCCGTGGTCCACCCCTGCTGTACACCGCAGCTTTCATTAGAAAGCAGATTACCGCTAATCTGCTGGAGCACACCTGACGTTCACCCCGCTCTGCCGGATGGGAAGCGGCTGTGCTATGGGTGTAAAGGGGGATTACTGTGATTGCGGAGGTCGCGACACTAACTGCACACAAGACCTGATCAGAGATCAAGGTGCCTAGTGGTTAATTTGTTAATTGGACACATGGGGAATTAGGGAAAGGAGAAGGGATAAGTAGCGTTGTAAGATGCTGATAAGTACAGTATTCGGCTAGCGTTTTCAAGAGTTATCTACTGAGCATTGGACAGATAGAGGGATTGCAATAGTGCTTTACAGGAGTGTAAATGTATAAATGAAGGCTTATTGGTATCAGCAGATAAATGTTTTTTAACTAATATTTTTTTATTTATGATACATTTGGTGTATTTTATAATTGTAAGCAATATATATATATATTAAAAGCAAACTGGTTTATTTCAAACAATAGTTTTTAAGTAATATATGATTTACATAATGTGAGATTATCTAAGTACTTTAAAACTTAAGTATTACTTAAAATAAGCAGTTATCTAATATCAGCAGTTATAGCAAATTTTGCTTATAACATTATTATTTATAAGTTATTGTACCATCCATGCTTCAATAACTGTACTTTGCTTGAATTCATAAAGTGTATGCTTTTGCAATTTTGTTTTAAATATTTATTTTTGTTCATACAGTACATGACTTTATTTTAAAAAGATACTGTGTATGTCATGTGACTGAACGTTTGGCCTGAATGACTAGAATCATTAGTGTCCACACGTTTCCTGTTCCTTGTCTCTGGGGTGATTTACATCTGCGTTCGCCTTCACCGCAGCAGGCGCACTGGCCGTAATCTGGTGTTAAGACTTAACAGACTGATCTGGATCAGACATTGATCTTTGCCTCCTGCTCATTACACTCATGTGTGCTCACACATGTAATGATCCACGCCAACCTTTGACCCGTGTCAGCAAGGGCCAATATAATGACTCAAAACTGATGGACATGTATGTGAAGTGACTGCTGCAGGAGCTGAAGGTTTGTCATTATTGAACTATCCACTGTTAATCACTGCAGCAAGTGAAATTTGTTTTTATTTAAGAAACGTCTCGCTCACAAATTCTTGACTTTTGTAAAAATGTGTCAAACTCAACAGAACTGAATTTGTGCGTATAAAGGGGACAGAATTGTGATGTATTTTCTTGCTTTGTTTTCCTTTTCTGTTATCCATATTATAAGCCATCATTCTCGTCAACCATTGGTTGATTTCTTGGATTTTATGGCTCTCTTCAAGTTTAAGGGAGGTCTTTCGTCAGGTTACTGCATGAGCTCTCCATATTAACCTCCATCACTGCAAGAAATGACTAACATCAGAGCCTTTCTGGTTAGAGAAGTTATTATTCCAAGTTAAAATGTAACTTAGTCCAAAGCAAAACATACGGTAAACTGCAGAGAGTATAGTTCGTTGCGATGTAAAACCTATGAAATCTTTTGTTTGAGACTGAGGTATTGAATTTAGGTTTTCTAAAGAAATGTTTAGTGTTTGCTAAAGTCAACAAAATGATGCTAGCTGTGGTTTTCAGAAGATTGCAGTTGAGTTGTGAGGTGGTTGACCAAGTCTCCATGATAATTGTGGTTTTCTTTTGTTGTCAGTGAGATTGATTCTGATGTTCACGTAATAAAAGCTTGGCTTAGAATAGTAATACCACTTCTAAACAAGTCAAGGTATCATTTATGTACGTATTATAAACATGCAGTGCACAAGTGGCACTGTAAAGTAAACGTTGGCATACAATTGGCATGAAATCAGATAAATCATTTTAATGGCACTTCTTTCTTAAAGCTGACTGAAGACTCACAGTTGGGTATGTCTCCATCTAATCAACATTTAGGGAATAAAGTGCTTTTCTCATTTCATCTGCTGCTAACTGAACCACTCTGAGATGCTAAAAACTATTGTTATGAGCTGCTCACGTGAAAACATTTGGGTGGAAAATACAGCATATACAGGAGCACAAGCCTTTTATTTAATTACAATACGGTCTTTGCGATTTAATAATACTGCTAATCTCATACTCAGGAATTGTTCAAATTTACCAAGTTTCACTGTAAAAAATGCAGCATTCATTCCTGTTGCCCCAACCCAAATCAATTAAGTTAATGTAAAAAATTTAAGTGGATTGAGCATAAAGCAATTAAGTTTCCACCAAAAAATCTCCAGAATTGGTTTGCTTAATAAGTAGTTTGAACAAGCAGCTTAAATAATTTTAGTGAGTGAACTTTCCAATTTTTATATACTCGCCAACATTGTTTTTCACATTGAAAGAATAAATTTTAGGTCCTGCCTTAAACCATTTGTTTAAGGTATAGCATTTGAAAGCACCAATAACAATATTGCCTCAAAAGAGCCTAGTGATGTCACCATGTGTGGACTTAAACACAGCTATTTGCTTTATCCAAGTACCTCACAACACGAGGGGTATTTTCAGAGTCTGTGGTGCCAAACGCTCTTCCAAGAAAAAGGAGTTTAGCACAGCTAAGTCATGTATACTTAGCTTCCCTCTTCACATAAACATGCAGAAACACACACACACAACTCTCTGGTTGTCACTCTGGATGCTGTTTTTCTATGCCACAGATGGCCTGTCTTCGAGGTGACGAGGATTACTGGTGTTTCTACAGGCCAGTTTGCGACAAAGATGTTTACTGTAGGCTGCTGCACTCCATGCTGCCGTCGCCACATTCACTTTCCTTTTCTGACTGTAAAGCCAAGTCACACACCAAACGGCAAGCAGGACACACTTATGCACAGACCCACACTTGTGTAGACCAGCAGCTTCTATTGCCACACACACTGAGACTGAAGAAAAACTAGTATCAAGGCATTTTATGCTATAGTTCAGCCAAACATTTAATCATTTACTTAACCTGTGTCATTTGACCTGTTTTCCTTTTTTTTTTTTGAAGATATTTAGCAGAATGTTAAGTTGTTAAGTTCTGTTTTGTAAAAATCAGTGGAGATGTTTGTACAAAAGATGAGAAGGAATTTTAAATGTTCAATAATGATTGTGTGATATAAATTCCCTTGTGTTGATGCTTATTTTGACTAATGAAGAACAATTTAAAAAGACAGTACACACAATTTTGTAATTTACTCACCTTATGTTGTTCTTGACAGTTTTCATTCTTTAGGTGGCTTGTTCCTTTAATACCTTATAATGATGTTGAGGCCATATCCCTAAACACTGAATAGGTGCTCTTGTCGTCTGAATGTGGACAGATGTGTGGATGTTTTCATGGTAATGACATTTCTGAAACTTTGCTTCAATAAAATTGGTTTAGTTTGTAATGGATTCCATAGTATTGCATATGCTTATTTGAAAAGATTTTTGTTGTATCTGTGGGATAGCTGAAGTAAAAAGCTCTATGATATGCTGCATAGGAGACAGAGGTGTTTCTGTACTGAGTGATTGGATGGTTATTTTTGTGTGGTGTGGCATGGCTGGGTAACTGTACACACACACACACACACACACACACACACACACACACACACACACTGCAGCTGTGCTTCTGCTGGGGCTCCAGCACACACAGGTGCTTCCTGTCTTTACTTGGCTAAGACATAAGGAAGAATGTAATAAACCTGAAATGAACTGAGATATAAGCCTGACGCTCTTACACACTTGGAGTTTCCCCACCTGTCTCGTATACATTTATATTGAAGTATTTTTATACATATCATTAACAACAAACTGTTAATACTTACAGTATAGTAAGTATCCAGTATTGTATTTAAACTCCTGTTAACTACATTTTAGGCCCTTTTTATTTTAGACTAGAAAACATTTGATAGTGAACTTTTCTAAATAACATTCATTCATTCATTTTCTTTTCGGCTTAGTCCCTTTATTAATCTGGGGTCGCCACAGCTGAATGAACCGCCAATTTATCCAGCACATGTTTCACGCAGCGGATGCCCTTCCAGCTGCAACCCTTCACTGGGAAACATCCACACACACTCATTTACACTCATACACTATGGACAATTTAGCTTACCCACTTCACCTGTACTGCATGTCTTTGGAATTGTGGGGGAAAACGGAGCCCCCGGAGGAAACCCACGCAAACAAGGGGAGAACATGCAAACTCCACACAGAAATGCCAACTGTACCAGCCGAGGCTCGAACCAGCAACCTTCTTGCTGTGAGGTGATCGTGCTACCCACTGCGCCACCGTGCAACCCTCTAAATGACATTTTAAATTTAATTAATAAATGTTGTCAGTAGTTCACAGAATATATATAGAGATTAAAAAATATAATAATGAGTTCAGCTTTGATGGACATAACTTATCATAAAATGACTGAACGTATTACCAGCCCCAAACCTTTGAACAGTAGTGTAAATACTAAATATTCTCTATTATTTATTTGTCTTTTCCAAGTGTTATAAAACCATGTGACCATTTATCGTAGAACAGACAGATGTTAAGTGAAGTTATTTGATAACTTGATTTGATACTATTGACAAAGTAATGCTATTGTTTAGCAAACTGTTGAAATGTTTCGAATTGAACACAATTATAAATTCTTTCTACAAAATTGTTCTTTCTTTTACCATATCTGACATCAAACTGGTCACAAGTTAACATGTCTAGGCTCCAGGTCTTAAAATACTCAAAGAATTCACATATTCTTGAACTCCTCCAACAACAGCGAAGCTTTAATAAAAACTGCTCCTCCATTATACACACTAGGCCTTTTTGCCCCCTGTATGTCAAAACACAAGCACTGTTAGTTTAAGCATTGTGGTGGCAAATATTGCATTACCATGTGCAGTTTCCAACAAAGTGGACCCAACTGTACATTACACAACTGTTTCTGTCAGACCGAGAGGATTTACGGGCTGTTAGGTGCCAGGTGTGCCTTTACTGTAAAATATTTTATGTGCTCACTGTAAAAAACGTGCTTTGGCGCTTTAGTTGGCCTGTTGTCTGTTGAAGCAGGTCTCCATTGACCTGTTACAGGGTCTTGCTTTTAAGAGACTGAGGGAATGCGGTGGTGTTTGCCCTGCTGTTTGCCAAGAGACCAGCTGGATTCAGGCCTTCCATTGCCGATTATTAGACTAGAGTTAAACAGGAGGAGAAGAGATCCCTCTAGTGGACAAATCAGCAACACTTTTAGCGCTTGTTTATATTGCAGATTTTGCTCTATTTTGGGAATATTTCCATCATAGAGTAATTGTTTAAAAGTTGGATATGTAAAATGTAAAGATAGATTTACAATGCATTTGTTTTGTGTTGTAGTGAGTGTTTTAAAAGATGAGACCTTTTTGTGTGTACTTTTCAAATTAGTTTTTGAGTATTTTTATATGTATGTTTTTATATATTTACAAAGATAAGACATTACAGTCCAGTTACATTACAGCACTTTTGAGTCTTATTTAATTAATAAATAAATAACTAGTCATTACTGTTAATGATGAGTAAATTAATCATTTATGATATTTAGTCATTTATTAGTCACTTGTGTATGCAAATATATTTCAATATTTGTCCTATTTCAGTTAGCACTTAGATAAGACATCACTTTTGAATTACTTGTATTTTTATTTTTTTGTTTACTCGCTTATATTTATGTAGCTGTTATATGACATTGTTTTAACATTGATTAAACTTGTATGACAGGATTTCCTTTTACTATTGACACGTGCAGGGCAGTGCCATAACAACAGTATCGTCATTATTATAATTTCATGTAATATCTATTGTTATAGGTTTAATTTTTTTATACATTAAAGTACCTCCTGAATACAATTGCATGTGAATGTGCAGTATCCTTATGTTCTTAACATCTGAAACCAGCACTGTATTATGTTACCATCACCATTACATTTTGTACAGGTTATATAACATTCATTTCTTAAAAATTGAGAATCAACTTTAATTCTTAATGTGAAGGTTTAACTTCAACAAGAAATTAAAATGACAGAAAAAAAAACTTTATATAATTTTAATGTAATTATAAACAAACAACATTTGCAGCTGAAATCGGTTCAATATTATTATTTTTTTTAGTTTATAATTTAAATTAGCTTTTTTGTTGATGTTTAGGCCTATAACATCTGGCATAGGGACTACCAACGAAAACTAGCCTTTTTACATTTACTGTACATTTACATTCACTGAGGAATGTTGATTAATGTACACCGTCCCTTCATTGTGAAAGAAAGATGGATCAATATATCATCATCACCACATACCTAATGAGGAAAAAAGCAGATCATTTTTGTGTAATGTCATTGTTATTGGCTTTACTCTGCATTATTCACTTTTTTGCTGTGTTTTTTATATACTATTGTATGGCTGGTGGAATCTTGGGGTCAAACTCAGACCAGACACTGGCATTTGTTCTGTATTTGAACCTCAAACAACCAGCAGACATCACTGAATGCTCTTTTTGCTGCCCCCAAGGGCTACGTTTAACTCAGTAAACACTTAATAGAAAGTTCAGCTGCTTTTGTGGAGAGGAGCTCGTTTGTCTTTGTCTAAAGATGTTGGAGAAGAACTCAAAGTCTGAAGGTGCATGAATGGCCTTACTATTGCTTCCCTGAAGTACAAGGGAGATTTTTGATTTATTTTTGATGTTTAGTTATATACATATAAATATAATTATTCATTCAATCATTTTCATTTCGGCTTAGTCCCTTTAAATATAATTATGATGAAGGTTAATAATTAGTGTTATTTAGCACATAGAATTGCTCATAATAGAAGTGCAGATTTAGCAATGTTAGAATATTTATTAGGGACAGGGCACAGATATGAATGTATTGAAAAGTGTGTTGTTTTTTGATGTTAGACTGATACACTAACATAACCCATTTTGTTTTAATTTTATTATTTATTATTATTCAAAGTGGCTTGAAATGAGCACTCCAGATTTGATGAAACAAATAAAAGAACAATATG
This sequence comes from Danio choprae, assembly GCA_903798125.1. NCBI lineage: Eukaryota > Metazoa > Chordata > Actinopteri > Cypriniformes > Danionidae > Danio > Danio choprae. Next base: position 8,354,079 of record CAIGQW010054109.1, read on the forward strand.
GAAATAATTCCATAATTCCTAATTCAAGAGTTCACACTTAGATATTGCTTGATAATAATAGCAGGTTTGGCATGCTGTCCCGGGAGAGAACCCTGAGCTCGGAGATAATTGAGCCCAGGGCTCCCGCCTGGTAAATAAGCATATAAGGGGGTACGAGATCAGATAGTTCTCGAGAGCTCCCCCTGGTAAATAAGCATATAAGGGGGTACGAGATCGGATAGTTCTCTGGAGCTCCCCCTGGTAAAGGAGGAGATGGGGTGGATGGGGGGTTTCTTTGAAAACGAAGATAAGAGAGTAGTTTTTTGACAGGCTACTTATAGGGAGTTTGTATTAATCTGATTGGCTTACTAGTGATTACTGATGAGAGACCGGCTGCGATCAATCATATCACGTGCTCCTCTCGAAATTAGTTTGTGAAACTTCACTTAGTATAATGCACTCCACAAATGCTCTCATATGTTGTTTTTGTCATTCTGAAATGCCTGATGAGTCTGTCATTAAACTAATTTAGTTAAATGTTTCAGAACTGGCTCACAAGAACATATTATACCAACACATCAGGCATCAGATTGCAATATCACGTTATAGAGGTTGCTTTTCTTGTTATACAGGTTGTTATTAGTGTCACTTTTGCATTCTTCCACAGTCATTATTATGCAGAGAAAAAAAAGAGCTAGGCTACAGTGGTTTCCTATTTTTATTATTGATTATGACTTGATGACCCCATGTAGCAAATTACAAATCATTTATGCAAAATTCAAATTTTCATGTAAGTTACATGCAACTTTGGATGGAAACTATAAAACTTATTTTTTCACACCTTATTTAACACAATTCAAGCTTATTCAAACTGGGTTTTAGATTTTTTTTTGTCTAGTAGTACATCCTAATTTCATTCATACAAAAAAATATCTGTTAATCAATAGTTTTTAGTGTTTTCCATTTATTTGCAGTTGTGAATTGCATTATGGGATGTTGATCTCTGCTCTGTCAACTTTTGATGTTGAAAATTCAATACAATAATATAAGGTATAAGAAATAATATATAGAGAAATAACTCAGAAAATGTACTGGCAGTTTATTACAAGGTTTTTGTACCGTAATATACAACGCCAACAGACAACATATCACTTTAAACTATTAAAAATGTTAATAAAAGTCACTTTGTCGAACATTTCAAGGTTTAACGTTGTTGGAAGAAAGACCAAGGTCTCATAATGCAATAAAAGGTCTCAAAAGCATAAATAAAGAGGGGAAAATAAAAACATGAATGAAAAATGTTACATATTTTTACAGTGTATAAAGAACATACTTTTTTTCATTCACGTGAATTAATTTCTTATTCAAAATACGTACCTACGAGAGTATGTGATTTCAGACATATCTATGCTTTCTTGGGTGATAACTAATGGTGTAAATATTCGTAAATCGACTACCGCAAGCCTTATGAATCACGTTGCATGATTTATTTAAATACTCTTCTTCCCCAAATGTTATTTTTAAAAAAGGAAAACCCCTACAAGTGAAAATCATAGGTGAAAAAGCAATAAGTTCAGCCACCAAAATAACTGTCCACACATTTTTACTGCATGTTTTAGTAAATAGTTTTTTTTTTTTTTTTATATATATATATATATATATAAACGTCTAAAGAGAGTTTGCACTGGCCCAAGCTGTTAGTGAATCTGCCCCAAAGTGCTGTTTTTCTCTTTGCCTTTGAGTTTGTGTTTCTCCTGGTTTCCTCATGAAGAGTTTCGGTGTCTGCAGACCCACAAACAAACTCACAGATTCTGATTGTTGGTACCGGGAGAAGTGCAGTAGCTTTTGGCAAAGTGAGCGCTAATAGGAGGAAGAGGTGTTTGGGTATTTGCCGGCCTGTCATCTCCTGAGGGCAGCGTAACACACTGGATGATTCACACACACACACACACACACACACACACACACACACACACACACACTCTGTAGGTCCAGATGGACTCAGAGGGGGTTCATGAGAACGAAATCTGAGAGATTCAGAGGCAGTCGAAATGAGAAAGGAAAAAATAAACTCAGCGTAGAGAGAAAACTGTGAATAATAGTATAAAGACAAATAGTGTGAAAAAGGAAGGATATAACACTTATGCGTTGTTTGCTAGTGCGTTTAAAACAACATTTGCTCTGGTTATGCTGGGCTTCCATGCTGCTCTTTAGTTTTCGACCCTCAAAAAATGGAGACTTTTGGAAATACTGCAGATCCTTTTTTAGTTTGAAAACTCTAGGGTTCAGTGCATTAAACAAAACATTGACTTTGCTACATTCACACTCCAGGTCTTCTGAATCATTGCATGTACTTGACTGCATATATTGTGTTTGACTTTTTAGTTGTATATATAGTTGAAGGCATATATACAAGTATAGTATATAGTTGATTTTTTTTTTATATATATTTTCTTTCCAATTTTTCCCAAATGATGTTTAACAGAGCTAGGAATTTTTCCCAGTATTTGCTATAATATTTTTTCTTCTGGAGAAAGTCTTATTTGTTTTATTTCAGCTAAAATAAAAGCAGTTTTAATTTTTTTAAAACCATTTTAGGGTCAATATTATTAGCCCTCTTAAGCTATGTTTTTTGTTTGTCTACAGAACAAACTATTGTTATACAATGACTTGCCTAATTACCCTAACTTACCTAATTAAACTAGTTAAGCCTTTAAATTGCACTTTAAGGTGAATAGTATCTTGATAAATATCTAGTAAAATATTATGTTCTGTCATCATGGCAAAGATAAAAGAAATCAGTTATTAGAAATTAGTTATTAAAACTATTATGTTTAGAAATGTGTTGAAACAAATCTCTGTTAAACAGAAATTGGGGAAAAATATACAAAGGGGCTAATAATTCAGGAGGGCTAATAATTCTGACTTTAACTGTATGTATACCAAATTACAGATAGTTATGTTGTTCACTTTTGAATACTGCTAAAAATAAACATTTGCTGCAGTCTTAAACATGATTTTTATTTTACACATGAAGTATTAATACTAGACATATGATGTTTGTAACATTCAATTATGATTTGTTTTATTATTGTATATAAAGATTTGTACTATTGTAAACTATTATTATTATCTGATTTTTAGGCTACAAGCGTTTTATTATTTTTTTATATAATCAAAATTATTATACTTTTCTCTTCCGACATACATTCTCAATCATGTATTGTGTCTTTTTTTATTAGACGATGATGGTTTTTATTTTTAAAATGCCATGTTAAAACAAAAATGCACTAGTGTAAACGTAGCCTTAGAGACAGGTAAAGAAAGAAGATAGATATGAGAGCAGTCAGTAACAGAGACGTCCTGAGGGGTGATGTGTGTGTTGTTATGAGTTCAGGGAAGATTTATGAGATGCTGTTGAATGTAGCAGGTAAATAGTAGACCTCCTCCACCTGCTCTCTCTCTCTCTTTCTGTCTTTTTGTGTCTGGGGATTTGCTCTCTTGTTGAAACGGTTTATACAGATTCTCAGTTTGCCATAAACTCCCAGACACTGACAACTTTCCACTCTCTTTTCATATTTTTTCACATGCATTTTGCACATTTTACCCCCCTTTCTCACCCTCCTTCACACTTTTGACATATTCACACCCATGAGTCACCTTGGTTGGAAGGGACTTTGTCATAACATTTGTTTTTATTATTTCATAAGAAGCAGATTTGCTACAGTTTAACAATTCTTTGTAGCTGAATGGATTATTTTTACTGCTGTCTATCTGTCTGTCTGTCTGTCTGTTTTTTTTTCTTTGTCTGTATGTGTGTCTGTGCATGTGCGTGCATGCATGTGTCAAGGATACACACTAAAATGTCATTGTAAAATGTCACTGTAACAAAATGTCTATAAAATAACAATATATATATATATATATATTCATTCATTCATTTTCATTACGGCTTAGTCCCTTTATTAATCTGGGGTCGCCACAGCGGAATGAACCGCCAACTTATCCAGCATATGTTTTACACAGCGGATGCCCTTCCAGCTGCAACCCATCTCTGGGAAACATCCATACACACCCATTCACACTCATACACTACGGACAATTTAGCTTACCCAATTCACCTGTACCGCATGTCTTTGGACTTGTGGGGGAAACCGGAGCACCCGGAGGAAACCCACGCCAACACAGGGAGAACATGCAAACTCCACACAGAAACGCCAACTGACCCAGCCGAGCCTCGAACCAGCGACCTTCTTGCTGTGAGGCGAACGTGCTACCCACTGCGCCACTGTGAGGCCATATTTATATATTTATTTATTTATATATAACAAGAATCATTGTATTAAAATATGTTTTATTACAGTGCAGTACCAAAATTGTAACTGTCAATGTTTTATACTTTATCTTTCAAATGACTAGATTTTATCCATTTTTCATAAAGAATTGTTTAATTATTGACCACTTAAAATAATTAATTATTAACCACACACACACACACACACACACACACACACACACACACACACA
>CAIGQW010054109.1:8358684-8376872 GCA_903798125.1 Danio choprae
CACACACACACACACACACATTTACTTTTGTGAATTTAATTTGCAGACATCAAAATGAGATCTCATTTTTATCTTCATTATTATTACATTTTAATGATTATTATCTAACTACAAATGTACCAATGACTTAAATAATAACATGATTCCTTATTTATTATATTGCCAAGAATAAAGAGAAATTACTTTTCACCATTTTTTATATTTTTAATAAAAAATATATATTATATTAAATATTAATCTAATAATATGCTACTTAGAAATTACATTTAATATTAAGGACTATATATATATATATTCCCAATTTTGAATATTCGGTTGCACTGCTGCTATAGTGTTCATCTTGTCGCCTATAGGGGGAGCTACACCTTCAAAAATAATTTGTTGTAGCTCTGCAACGTGTAAAAATCTAACCTTAACACTCTGGAATTATATATTGATTATAATTAGATAAAAATCTATAATGTAATTAGAAAGAAAACAGTATGAAAAGCACTATGCTCATTGTGTCTAAAAGATTTTTGTTTGGTGTGGTACAAAGACTCACTGTGACATTTAACATTTAGGTCAGTCCCTGAGAACAAAAGAAAAAGACAAAGTACAGGGAAAACTATGCATTAAACAACAGGTCACTCATTAGATTTGTGACAAAATCCTGAGTAAATCTCTGTTGTTTGGCTGCACTGAATGTCTTTTTTGCAGATGCATTAGTTTTTGCCTGCCATTCTAACCTGCATCTACAGTGAAGCCTCATATTAATCACATTACAGAACAACAAAAGACCCTCTTCACTTGAACTCTGTCTCTCTCTCCATGTCTCTCACAACCACGTTAAGGCTGCTCAGAGAGAGTCAGTTAGAACGACCACAGCAATAGCAGCCAGACTTTCCTTTAGTTCATACATGTTCTTTAGTTTCATTGAGGGTTTTTGTGCCATTTCACTGGTCTAGCTTACTGTTTGTTTTGAGTTTATATTAATAAGAATTGGTATATGAATGATTGAATGAAATTGTTTATTTATTTAGCATGACTTTGTCAATGGTTTGCTAACTACTTAACTTAATGAAATGGCATAGCCTGCATCCTGGTCGGTGTTTTCATTTCTTGTTTTTCTACAGACCATCAAAGTTTTGATAGTGTTTGCCAGTTTTGTGTAGATAATATCATGATGATAATTAGCTATGTTCTTTATCCAATAAAGAAATTTCAATCCAAAATGTTTCCATCCAACTATCCAACTAATACGTTTTGAATATGCGCATAAAAAACTAGAGAAGGGTAAACTTTTTATCTGATAAGAAAAAATGTGCAAAAACTATGCTGGAAACACATTTACTGAATAAATTTCATCATGTGCGTCAGAAAAAGTCATGCAATTTAGTTGTAACAGATCATGTGATAACAAAAATAAGCATGATGGCATTATTGGACAAACCATTGGACTAACCACATTGTAAAACATCTGAAAAGTAAATTTCATCATGTGCGTCAAAAAAAAGTAATGCGATTTAGTTTTAACAGATCATGTGACAACAAAAATGAGCACAATATGATGGCATTATTGGACAAACAAGCAGACTGGCCACATTGTAAAATATCTGAAATGTCGGTTCTGCGGCTGCGCTTCTAAGGAGCGTCTCAAAAAGCCACTGCACATTCATTGTGCTTCATCTTCTGAGGCACAAGTAGTTTATTATATAAGAAAAAAAGGCCCACAGTGGCTTCTCCTACTGCTGCAAATTCCACTTTTCTTTTTGATATTTGCCGTCAGTTTATCAGGAAGTGACGTCTTTTTGACTTGGATGTAAATAATGTAAATTGGCAAATCTTTTATGTGATGTTCCAGTTTTGCGCACAAATCCGATTTGCATCTTTGGATGTAAACAAAGCTATTGTGTTTGTCTTACCTAATGTGAATGTATTCAGCAACATGATTTGAAGTTTTCATTCATAGAGCATCACATTTTCAACACATGCACATTGGGAAAATGTGCCCAGGGTAACATTTGAGAATAGACAAATATGTTCTCGCTGGTACATTTGGCTGCGTTATGTGTGTAAAACGAGCGCTACGGGGCGGTACCGCTGACAATTATCTCTGTATGGATGGCTTTCCAGAGTGACTGGATTGCTTCATTGTAAAAAATGTTGGGTTCCACACAATTGATTTGTGTTGGGACAACATGAAGAAATTAAGTTAACTTATTAGTTTTTACAAATTTACGTGGATTAAACATAAAACAATTAAGTTGTCTCAAAAAAAGAACTCAAGAATTGATTTGTCTCAGCGTATTTTAAATAAGTAATTTAAACAAACAGCAAAAGTTTTTTTTTTGTCTTGGTAGCTCACCATAAATGGCACGAGACTTAGGGTGAGGAGTGGACAGGGTAAAACGAAACCCGTAAAAGCAGTGTGAGATCGCAGTAGAAGCACTTGGGCCGCAATGGGTTTTCTATTGTAGTTTGCTTTTGAAAACACTATGGTTTGGGTTTACAGAAGGGGGTGGCAGGGTCAATCGATATCAAACTGATCTATTATGCAAGACGACAAGCCAACCTGCTTCGCTCACAGACGCATGAGATTTCCAGAAATGTCCACAGCGGCCTCTGGTGGATTTGTGAGAAATGGCACAAAAGTGTCCCAGTAACGTATTTGGTGCCCTCTAGTGGATTTGTGAAAACAAAAACTGCAAGAAGACGTAGTACAGGGTACATATTTGTCAGTTCTGGGCACATATTTTTAATCAGACTGGGTTGCAAATGTTATATTTAAACATTGTATCGAGGTCTCGAACTCAGAGACCTTGTAGCTGGCTACGGGCCTGTTGGTGAGGTCAGTCTAGTGCTCTCTGAAGTTCTCTCATATTGTTAATTTGTAGATCTGTGTGTGTGTGTGTGTGTGTGTGTGTGTGTGTGTGTGTGTGTGTGTGTGTGTGTGTGTGTGTGTGTGTGTGTGGGGAGATCACCGCTCACCTGTTTGACTCATTAGAGCGCTGGTGTTTGGTGAGCTGTGAAGAAACATCAAAGAGCAGTTCTGCGTAATGAATCTCCATCATGCCCCAGACACTAATACTACTGAACATAACAATACTCTTCATTCCCCACTGAGAGAGAACCAGAACAACAAAGAAAGTGAGAGCCGATGAGGGAGTTTGATGAAGCAATGTGGATTAGGAGTTTGTAAACACACTATATCTTTTCTGTGTCAATAGTTACTTGTTCAAGGCTGCAATAATCAGAACTAATGGATGGTAATATGCAGTAAGGATAGATACATGATTTGTTTGTTGATGAAAGAGTTATTATCTATCTATCTATCTATCTATCTATCTATCTATCTATCTATCTATCTATCTATCTATCTATCTATCTATCTATCTATCTATCTATCTATCTATCCATATGCCTGCCTGTCTCTCTGATTGGCTGTCTGCCTGTCTTTTTTTCTATTTTTTATTTTAAAATTGAATTTATGAATTTATATTTCCATCCTAGATGATAAAGTGGTTCTATATATATTTTTAAATATAGATAAAGTTGTTCTAAACTTGATATTTTTTGCTTTTTTATTAATTTAACATTAAAAAACAGATAATGTCCTAGAAGAAAATTACCCTTTACATTTTTTGGACCAATTATGAATAAAATGCCTGTAAAGATAATTGCGAATAATTGCACAGTTCATTGGGTCTTATTTTCACAGACTTATCTTTAAATATATGTGTTAATAGACCTTGGTTTTGCTTGGTTTTTTCCTGCACACTACATTCTGAGTTAATGGATTGCTTCATTTATACAGCTTTAATTCTTAAATGCAGCCTGGAGCTAAATATACACGTTGGAGCCAATTTGATTAGGGTAATTTAGCATGAGTTATAAACAATTTAAGTATAGAGCTTCATGTAAAATATGTCATAAACCAATTATTGCATTAGCCTCATTTTGTTGCATGTGCTGTTATCCTCCAGTCTATTTAAGAGCTACAGATTGGCTGCCAAGTGTGTGCCTTTTTTATAAACTGTGGCTGTTTTAAAGAGTCGTGACATTTCTGTCATGAAAGACTTGACCAGTTTGAAACTGGAGAAAGGCTTAAGCTGACAACTTAACCCTAAGCTTATTACTATTAATATTATCATTAACATTATTATTACTTGATTGTTTTTAGCAAAAAAATATATTATATTATATTATTCATTCATTCATTTTCTTTTCGGCTTAGGCCCTTTATTAATCTGGGGTCGCCACAGCGGAATGTACCGCCAACTTATCCAGCATATGTTTTACGCAGCGGATGCCGTTCCAGCTGCAACCCATCACTGGGAAACATCCATACACACCCATTCACACTCATACACTACGGACAATTTAGCTTACCCAATTCACCTGTACCGCATGTCTTTGGACTTGTGGGGGAAACCGGAGCACCCGGAGGAAACCCACGCCAACACGGGGAGAACATGCAAACTCTACACAGAAACGCCAACTGATCCAACCGAGGCTCGAACCAGCGACCTTCTTGCTGTGAGGCGAACGTGCTATCCACTGCGCCACCGTGAGGCCCTATATTATATTATATTATATTATATTATATTATATTATATTATATTATATTATAATATATTATATTATATTATTCATCATTCATTTTTCTTTGGCCTAGTGTCTTATTTATCAGTGGTTGCCACAGCGGAATGAACCGCCAACTATTCCGGCATAGGTTTTACCCAGCACATGCCCTTCCAGTCGCAACCCAGTACTTGGAAAATCATGTTATATTATATTATGGTATATTATATTATATTATATTATATTATATTTTTGCTTAGTTTTTTTGTCAAGTTACTGATTTTCTTGTACATTTTTGGCTAAATTGGACATTTACTTTATGCAATGCAGTGGGTAAAATGCCTGTGAAATAAAGCATTATTAAACATTGCACAGCTTTAATTCATAAATTCGCCCCTGGAGCTAAATAGACATGGTGGAGCCAATTTGATTTGGGTAATTTAGCATGAGTTATGAACTATTTAAGTATAGAGCTTCATGTAAAATACACTGATTATTGTATTAGGCTCATTTTGCTGTGCTCCTTCAGTCTATCTGAGAGCCATGGATCAGCTGCCAAGTGTATGCCTTATTTTTAAAAGCTGGCTGTTTTAAAAGGCCACGACTGAGGACCTTTTCTCTCTGCCCCATCACACACACATACCCTCAGATATAACACAAGCACTAAAGCCCACGGGGTCCCAGTGTCAGCGTTTGAATGGCGGGTACAAAGTTAGAATTCATTGTTATGGTTTCTAGGAGAAAGATGCAGAACGGCCACTGTCACTCACCCGTTATGGTGACAATGAAGGAGCTCCTCCTGCCCTCGTCTCTTTGTGTCCTTATTGAATTATGGCACTGGTTCTCTTTGTGTGTTCTGGCAATAGTAATTGAAAACATGTGACAGAAAAAGCAGTCAGAAGAGAGGGGATATGCCTCACTGACTGTGACTCCATTAGAGAAGGCAAAGTCAGAGAGAGAAGATGTGATTAATATTACAGAGAGGCTAGTAAAGTCTGTTTGGTGCTGTCTTGAACTGGAAGTGTTTAATGGCTTATGGGGTGAAATGTGTGTGTTATTTCGTGTTTATGCTATCATTATTTCGATCTGCAGCTAGATAATATGTTATAATAATAATATAGATAATTATTTGTGCTACTACTAAAATTAATATTTGTTATTAGAAATTAGGGATACATCAAAATCAAAATTCTAGGCCGAAACTGAAAATTCTGCATGCATTTGGCTGAAAACCCAAAATGCTTTGTAAACAGTATTTATTAATTTATTAAATATAAGAGTACATTAGCAAAATATCCAGAGAATGAAATCTTGAACTATTTTAAACTTTGACCGTGGCACGTCCACAAGTGGTACGCTCTTTGTGCTTTGAAATGAATGTGTTTCGTAGCACAGCGCTTTCCACATCTGGTGTAAAATCTGCTACAAGTGATGACGGGAGAGTGAAATCAACCACTGTTGCGCAGCAAAGCCTATTTTGGCTCATATTTTCAGCCATTTTTCTCTTTTCTCGTCCAAAACCAAAAAGACCATTTTCAGCCATTCATTTTCACCAGCCGAAAATGCATCCCTATTTAAAATTGTTATTATGTTTCATATATTATCCTGTTTTTAGTTTTTCTGAAGTTAATTTTAATAATTAAATAATTATTAATATAATAATAAATAGTATATAATAATAACTACATTTAAACAAGTTTAGTACTGCTAAAACATGGGATGTCAAATTATATGTATAATTAATTGTGTGAGTCATGTAATTAACATGTTATTATTGCTGCTTTTTATTATTATAACTTTTATTTTGATGGACTGTTGAAAAGAACTCTTCATGTATTTAATGACTTTCATGTATATAAATGACTTTTTGATTTTTTTTATCATATGAAACAGTAAAAGGCTTGTGAATTGACTTACGGGGCAGCTTCACATCTTCTTGTTCACATACTGTGAGACAACAGACAGTGAAAACACCACAAATGTCTTGTGTGCTCAAATATGTGTAGTAAATGATGGTGTGGCATTCTTTAACAGGCATGAAAATCACAATTTAAAATATGATGTTAAATTCACTTTTCATAATTTAATATGCATACACACTCGTCGTTGCCATGTGATTATACAGTACAACACTGCTTTTGCTTTATTCATCCAAATTTAATGCATGTTAATTCCATGTTATGCATCAAATTACATCTTCATTACTAGATTTCACCATTCAGTCTGTACTTTCCATATCTCTATGCTAGATTGTAGTCAATGTTTTGTGTTCACTGCTTCACACAGACACTTGGACATATACCAACATTACACTCACACTGTTTTCTGTAATTCATCAGACAGGATAAAAATAATTGCATCTGACTATAGGCTAATCCTTTTCCACAGGCATCATAATCATCTGGTTGATCTTTTGTCCATAATAAAATGTATTATAGTAGTGTCAGGAACACAGTTTAAGCAAATGGGCCCAATTAATTTTTTTCATAGAGTGCAACCTTAAAGGGTTAAAGCATTCATCAGTAGGAATCAATCACAAACACAGACAGTACAGTATACAGTCTTCCTTTAGGCATTGAGCTATTTATGTATCTGTTAGCAACGCCGGAGCACAAATTGGTTTGCCATGGTGCTCATTTTTCTATTTGCAAAATGCTCTCTCTCTCTCTCTCTTTTTTTTTTTGCTCACTCACTCATTCTCTTTCTTTCTTTGTCAGGCAGCCCGTAGTTAAGACAGTCCCCCATTCCCCTGCTTAATGGAGTCTGATGCCCCTCTAAACCGAGCCATAGTATTGTATGCCATAATGACAGTATTTGCCGAGTACTTCAGCACAAATGAAGTTTGAATTGGATGAAAATTATAGGACCTGGGGTCTTTTTAAAAGCCTCAGACAACCATTTCTCCCCCCATTTTCAGCTCGGGAAAGAGGGTCTACACGAAGATCAGGGTAAAATTATCTTCAAACAAACAGGCAGCTCTGTGTGGGGACAACAGCTCTTAGGGAATTAGAGGCACGATAATAACCCTGGAGTAAGGGAACACAGCGGCGCTCGCTAATGGGCAAACTGGCTCTTTGTGGCTGGTGCTTCTGTCCTAAAGACATTTGAAAGGAACAACAAATACATTCAAAAACTCGCAAATGACAGTATTGATTAGCATTTGTCGCTGTTCTTCTGCTTTTGAAAACTGTCGCCAAAGCTCTTTTTACTACGCATCATTTGCAGTAGCATATTAAAGCAGCTGTTTAATCTGAACATGTTTTAAGCAAACACCTATTGATATTTCATGATTTATCTCTTTCAAAAAAGTATTATTTCAGCTTGTTCAAACTTCTTATTTAAAATTAGCTGAATCAACACAATTCTTGAGATTTTTGGGGGGGGCAATTAATTTTTTTATGTAAATTTGTCTAAACAATTAAGTTAACTTAATTGATTTGTGTTCGAAATCACTATTCTTCTTACAATGCATATATCAAGCATAATCATTCATGCATGCACTTATGTCGTCAATATAAGATTGGCTAACCTTTTGGAAAACGAGACGTTAAACAATGGCAGTTGTTACAAATGAATTTGTCATGTGTGCTAAACTGATTAGGGACTACAGTCTAAACCCCCAGATGGCGGCATTTCAATGTGGAGTGGCAAATTCGAGGTGAAGATTTGATAAATTGCAATTTGATTGTTATCCGATTACACTTTGACATGTTATCCGATTTGTAATGACTCGCTAACAAGATTTGTATTGTCTGGAGTGGATGTGTCTGGAGACAAACGCACACAGGAAATGCAGTAACACAAAGCGAGCTGGGATTGTAATCGCAGTTGGAGCTATCTTGTGGCATACTGTATGCATATCATTAAAAAAAATGTAGAGCGGGATTAGATTTTCTCCATGAGGAACTCATTGGGTGATTGAATTGTTGTCATTTGCCAATTGTTGTGATTTCATTTGAACGACAGGTTGCTGGAGGAGGATTATCAGCCAGTGCACAGGTTGTCAGAGCAGAGATGATGATGATGATGATGATGATGATGATGATGATGATGTGAGAGGGAGCAGAGATTAATGCTTTTTTTCACAGAAGTACATTGCATTTTTAATATTGAAAAAAAATTTGTGCATAGATAAGCAGTGCTATATTTTACCAAGCATAAGGTAATTTCATAGGGAGGTTAAAAGCAGTATTCTAGAAAAGATTTATTGAATTATTTAAATTTTATTGGTTGGTTGGTTGGCTGGTTAATTTGGTTGTTTTTAATTTGTTTGTTTGTTTGTTTGTTTGTTTGTTTGTTTGTTTGTAATGCTGATGTCAAAGGCATATAAAAGGTTATGCATTATCATAAGTATGGCTCGGCACCACCACATACAGCTCATATAGGCAACATCTGGCAGTCATTTTGTTTATTTATTTTAAATCCTATAAATAAGTAATCAGAGTAGAAATGTACAGGCCATGTCAGAGGTAATCCTAAAAGCCTGTAGTAAAGGACGTATCTACTAGAAATTCCCTGATCGGCTTGCGGCGCATAAATGCATGGAAAACTAAACTGATTATTTTATGTTTTGTAATATTCTCTGACTGGGCCTGTTCAGATGTTGACAAAGATGTGTGTGTGTGTGTGTGTGTATGTGACCTCAATGCTGTCCATTTTTGATATTTAAACTAAGCTCAGTGGCTTGTTTACCATAAACTACTTGTGTTTTTTGGCTCATTCGTATGTCACCGAGTAAAAACCTATGAAAATAGCAGATTCTGTCTAAAGAGGACCTTTGATTGACTTTCTGGGGTCTAAATTTAAAAAATAAATCACCTTTATTCAATGATCACAGTTCATGCCTGTACAAATTTAAGATCAAACATAGCTGATGCTACCATATAAAAAGATTAAGTGCAAAACTGATCGAGAAGCAGCTGCGCTTTTGTAAAAGCACTTGATAAAACACGCTCCCAGCACATTAAGAGCCACAGGCTGAATATGAAATCTTTTAATATCCCGTCAAATAGCATATACATCTCAGTGGTGACAAGCTCTAAGAATCAGCTCCGTAAAGGAATGTCATGGCATTTAGATAATGAACCGTAAATATTGTTTTATTAGGCTTGGGTTTGCAAGCCAAGGTTTTATTGTGGCAAAGGTTAGGCCCTGATTTTAATGCCCTTATTATAGTGGTTAATTTGGCTTTGTAGGGGCTAGGGCAGATGACTGTTTGCTGGAATCCAGCCAGAGCCCAAGACATATTAGATGTGCCAGTCAGAGGCTGAGAATGAACTTACCTCCGTTAAGTCCCACCTCTGTCATCACCCCTGCCAATTTATTCACATCTAAATCCGTTTTTATCCTCTCAGCGTGGAGTCTGACAGCTTTTCACTATCAGTTGTTCATTTGCTACGAGTTCTCGACCCCATTTTAGGACTTTTTCTGGCTTTGTCACCAGTGAAATCCGTCCAAATGGTTGGTGGTGTTGAATAGTTTCAGGTGTAGGATTTTGTGGCTGTGTTGTGAGATGTCTTGATGGCTTCTGAAGATAGTATTTGCTTTCTCTCGCTCTCTGTCTGCTTGTATTCTCTCTGTCTGCTTGTATTTTACTTTCTCTTTGTGACAAATCAGCAAACTTTTCAACAATTGTTTAGCAAGCTAACATAAAAGAGGTTTTTCTAAATTGCTAAAGATAGTTGTGATAAAAGCTTCAGCAGGAATGTATTTAATGAGTCAGTCATCAGTTTTGTATGGCTTTATTTTATAGTTTTTTTATGTAATACAGGCAGTGTTACTCAGTTTTTTTTTCTTCTCAGAAATGCAAGATTATGTCTTGCAATTTAAGATATAAATAAACCAAAAAAAATCTCAATTTCAAGATTAAAAGCTCCAAAGCGAACCAGCGACCTTCTTGCTGTGAGGCAACAGTGCTAACCACTGAGCCACCATGTCGCCCATTCTGAATTTATGTCTTTTTATTTTAGAATTTCTTCTTTTTTGTTCATTATTTGCTTATTAAAGTAAATATTTGCTTATTGTTCCTTTTAGAAATGTTTCCATGTTAAAGATATTTTATAAAGCGGTGAATTGAAGGAGGGCAGCACGGTGGCACAGTGGGCAGCACAATCGCCTCACAGCAAGAAGGTCGCTGGTTCGAGCCTCGGCTGGGTCAGTTGGCATTTCTGTGTGGAGCTTGCATGTTCTCCCCGTGTTTGCGTGGGTTTCCTCCGGGTGCTCCGGTTTCCCCCACAAGTCCAAAGACGTGCTACAGGTGAATTGGGTAAGCTAAAGTGTCCATAGTGTATGAGTGTGAATAAGTATGTATGGATGTTTCCCAGTAATGGGTTGCAGCTGGAAGGGCATCCGCTGCGTAAAACATATGCTGGATAAGTTGGCAGTTCATTCCGCTTTGGTGACCCCAGATTAATAAAGGGACTAAGCTGAAAAGAGAATGAATGAATGAATGAAAACTTTGGTGTTTATGTTAAATGAATCTAAGTATTTTGAATTCATACAACTTTAGGGATAACAGTTGACCAGGAGCTACAGAATTGTATTTAGTTGATGTATTTATATGGAATTTATATGGTTTATGCAAAAAAAAAAAAAAAAAAAACATTTTTCTTACTTCGAATTTTTGTCTTAGTCCAAATATCTACATTTCAAAGCAAAAACAAGATTATTCTACTCATCCCTGCCAGATAATTTAGCTTTTTTAAGAAAAAACTCTTAATTTTGCCTTATTTCTTCTCAAGTTGAAAATCTTTATTTTTCCTTTATCTAAGAATTTTTTGATATTTGGACTAGAAATGAGACAAAGCAATGTAAGAAAAGTTTTTTTTGTATTGTGATTGTTCAATTTCTGTACCTGAATCAAAGAGCTATTCAAACTATCTTGTGAAACAATATTTATCGCAGGAAAATTAAATATTGCAATATTAGATTTTTCCAATATAGTGCAGCTCTACTGTTAACAGTGTTGTTTTGTTTTTGGAGATTTTTTTCTTTATTCTTGTTGTGCTGCTTGTTCAAATTGCTTTCTTTTTTTTTAGGACAGCTTAATTGTTTTATGTTCAACCTACTTAAATTTGTAAAAATGATTAAGTTGTGAAGAAATTGTGTGGAACCCAGCATTTTTTACAGTGTGTCCTCATCATCTGGTGTCTGTCCATCCCAGCAGTATGGTTTCCTCTCCCGCCGTGTCTAACAGTCTCTTGCTCTTTAAACTCTACCCTGCTATAAAAGTGTGATGAGCACCTTTGAATGGCTCTCTCTTCCTCACAGAGCTTAAATGTCCAATCGTGAGAGTGATAGTGTGACATTTAGCCCATGTGGTACGTCAGAAATGTCGGGGCATGGCTCCATTAACTCCCAAACAAACCTGGCTGAACTCTTATCTCCAAGCAAAGGTGTAAAGATGCATCTTGTCCTCGCCAGGTGTTTCAGACTAGTTTAGGAGACTTTTTGAGGAGGTTGTTTTGAATCCATTATGTCAGGTTCAGACTACACTGTTAGTATCTACAGTAACTTACTGGCAGCAATTCTCAAGTAACTTACTGTAAACCAGCTAAAATACATAAATGTAAATACAGCTAAAATAATGTATTTACATTTATCTTGCTGTATATCTAATAATACACTTTTTACAGTAATGTATCTTTACTGTAAAATATACAGTCATTTTCGCAATGCAACTTTAAAATACAGTAACATACTGTTTAACTGTCCAGCAGCAAAATACAATTGGACCCATATCAGATTTATGAACTTGACGTGAAACTAATATTTCCACCTTTAGCCTAATAGAGTGTGAACAGTTGCTTATTGGCCATTGCCTGTGATTTGTTAAGGGTTTTCTAGTTCTCATTGCAGTATGAATTAATTAATTAATCGTCACTTTTTTATTGTGATGTTACAAAGTATTACTTTACATTTATTGGTCGTTGCTGAGGTTTGCATGCTGAGATGTATATGCAACTACCGTATATCTGTTTTTAAGATAATTTCACTTTAGTTCAATCCATAATTTATTAGCTAAATTAACTAATTAACCATTTTTTTTAGAAATTTAATTAATATTTTTTTATCTGAAACGTGCTGGACATACAGTATATGTAAAGCAGTGAACATCAGGCAAGCAAAACCTGTGCACATCATGCACCATTTTAACTAGTGTCAAATGAATTATATTCATGTGATCATTTGTATATACATTTCACACACACACCACTATTTGTTTTGTTATAAAACCTTTATATTTGTATGTTTTGTTTTATATAGGGCTATCGCTAGCCTATTTCTGAATAAAATAATATAACATGGCTTACACAACCATGCAATGCAATTTAAATCAGTGTAAGAGTGCAATTTACGTCAGTGTAACAATGTTTTTGTGTAACATACATTGTTTAAGATTGATTATAGACACCATTTTCAACTAAAAACTGAACTTTTTTTTGTTGTTGTTGTGGCTATTCATTTACACAACAACTGCATTAAGCAATGGCTGAGCTGCAGGAGCATAGTGCTTCTTTATAAAGTTTCATAACCAACAGCATGCCTGAGATGCCTAATACAGCCGTTTTAGTTGTTTTCATGCATCCATAAACAAGAAACATTCTGGCAATGCAAACCTTTTCAAATGTGCAAAGGAAAACATTTTTAGCACATTGTTGTTATGTAAAGATACAACAAAAAGTTACCGGTGCTTATTTTGCTATTATTAATACCATTACCATTGTTTAACTTTTGTAAGATGTGCTGCATCAAGGAGGGTAAACTAGTTAAATCAATAAATGATTAATCTCTACAACATCTTCATCGAGGGCTCTATTAAAACATGCATTTCATCATAAAAATAATTGAAAGTGCCTTCTTGGTGTTAGATTCAAAGTGTTGTTTTCAACAAAGAATTCATGCTACTGAGATCTCTTCAGCCCCCCTGTTGTGTCTCTTAAAGCATCAACAGAGACAACTGTTAAAGCGGTCCAACGGGGCCACAGCGAGACATCTGGAGGAGCAGGCGATGAATATGAATGTTTGCATGAGAGCTCAGACCCTGAGCAGGGGTGCGCTGCTCTCCCAGTGCAAGTGTTGTCTTAATTAAAGTGGGGATGATGTCGCCGTCGCCCCCCTCCTGTCAACTCACCTCCTCTCCGGCCCTTCCTCCACCTCCCATGTGGCTCATGACACCCCAAGTAACATCATTATCTGTGCTTCTTTTGTTTGGCTCAGGCAACAGGAGTCACTTTCACTAATGACCATTTTTTAGCTTTTCTGTTTTTATCTCGCTTTTTCTTTCTTTTTTTTTGCAGAATTCCAAGATCAATAGTCTAGGGGATAAAATAAGTTCTGCAGGGAAGTGGGTGAGGTGCACTGTTGGCAAAACAACAAACTGATACCATAGCAAACATGTTTACAAAATTTTCATTTTCATTTTGTTGGGTAGTCAAGAATTCAAGAATCATGTTTTTTTCTGTGTTAGAACAAAGAAATCAAGTCAGTATTTTAAAAATTATTATAAAAAATTATACATTTTGTGAATTATTCATTCATTCATTTTCATTTTGGCTTAGTCCCTGTATTAATCTGGGGTCGCCACAGTGGAATTAACCGCCAACTTATCCAGCATATGTTTTTTACACAGCGGATGCCCTTCCAGCCGCAACCCATCACTGGGAAACATCCACACACAATCATTCACACACATACACTACGGACAATTTAGCTTACCCAATTCACCTATAGTGCACGTCTTTGGACTTGTGGGGGAAACCGGAGCACCCGGAAGAAACCTACGCGAACACGGGGAGAACATGCAAACTCCACACAGAAATGCCAACTGACCCAGCCGAGGCTCGAACCAGCGACCTTCTTGCTGTAAGGCAATTGTGCTACCCACTGCGCCACCGCATTGCCCCATTTTGTGAATGAATTATAGCTAAATAAATTCAAACAACTTATTAAATCATATACAACCAAATAAATTGTTAATAAGAATTAAACTAGTCAATAATTGTTATTTTTATTACTAAATATTAAGGGTGTGATAAGACGCGTACTCCAAGAGACACGAGATTGGGTTCACGAGAACGAGACAAGATTTTTTTGCTATTTTTTTTTTTTATCCTCATGATGAAATATATAAATGGAAAATAGTCTTTTATTCAACTGAAAAAAAGAATAGAAAAAAAGAATCACAAAATGCAAAACTATTTAGGTGCTTTTTTAAGTCAGCTTGTAATGAATGTTATTTTACTTATATTTTAATGATGCAGTTTGCTGTAAAGGAAATGCAAACCTTGCAAAATAGTTTGCTAATATATGAATGGAAAATAGTGTTTATATATAATTTTAAATATTAGCAAAATATTTGCTAATGTATGAATGGAAAATAGATTTTTATGCAACTGAAAATAAATCACAAAATGCAAAACAATTTAGGTGTATTCAACCAATACAGTCTTGTCAAGACAACTGCACACACACAGAAAGTGCTCATTATTGTTGATTGTAGTGATTGCAAAACCACTGGTAATAATCAAACTAAACAGTAAGGATTTTACTTCACAAAATGTCAGTGTAGTCTTATCAAGGCATTTACAGATTTAAAAAAAAAACCTGTTTATTAGTTTTATATTTGTTTTGTTTATTTATTCCAAATTAGGTTAGCTCTATTTAATTTATTTTGTATATCATAATGTATATAAATACAAACATTTATATTGTAATCTGGATGGAGGTGAGATTTGTAAATCTCTTCGATTATTTCAGCCTTAAGCAGGTCAGAGGCTAATCCATACATGCACACATACACACTCCTATCACGACCAGATGATACCTCCAGGGACTGAAGATAGAAACATGAAGATGATGAAAAGAATGAGGGGCATCAAAATTACGATACCATCAAATAAACCAAGCCCTCATCATCTGCTCAGCATGATGCCTCTTGCCATCCAAGAGCTTTGATAACATCATTTGATCTGAAAACACTCAGGACTGTCAATCATTCCAAAGTCAGAGATGTACTGTAGGAAAGAATTATGCTCACTAGTCAAGCCCAGTCATTTTTATGTCTGTAGTGCTTTATACAATGCAAAGTGTGTCAAAGCAGCTTTACAGAGAAAACAGGCAGCAATTGAAAATCAGGTACTGATGAAAATGAAGTTTCATCATTGTGAAACAAGTACATCAAGCAAAATCAGATTCCACAGAATGCTGATTCTAGTTAGTCCATTGATCATTTAGTTCAGTTCAGTTAGAGCTGAGCGATTGAATTGAGGCTATTTTAATGTGCATATTGTCAGTAAAGCCGGTTCTAGTAAACCTCCAGCATGTGCGTTCAGATGGAGCAGAGTTTACTACACAGAGTCATAGTACACTGATAAGCTACTTAAAAAAAAAAAACGGTTTAAATTCGAATTCGGTTTAATTGGTCGATAATGACATTAAAAAACATAACAAAGACTATATATTACACAAGACATGTCACTCATATAGTTTTGTTTGGAAAAAGAGTAATGATCAATATGGCGAATGAAGCCCTGCCATCTAGTACAGGAACCAATCATCGATCGCTATAGACTGACAATTCTCTGGGGGAGGGGCTCAAACCAGACGTGAGTTTCTGCAGATTTTGTGTGATTCGAATGTTTAGAAATGAAACTAAAGAGACAGTTGTTGTTTAATTTTATTGGTTATTCCTGATATGAAATTTAATCATAAGCTTGGCAAGCAATTTTGGAAAATTTGACGTTTCACCATTCAAACAGATTGCCCGAGCATACTGGCCGAGAGGCGTTTCAAAGATGGCCGCTGAGTGAAATGACTTGCCTTAAAGGGATTTTGGCGATAATGACTGCGATAATGCTGTTTATGTTGCTTCTCAATGATCTACGGGTGCACATTGATAAATTACAACATATAATAATATGTTTTTACTTTAAACTTACCTCATAACTGCTGTCGAGTGTTCTAAATAAATCCTTTTGTGAAGGCATTCCCATAGTCATGTGATCATTAAATCAATGAAATCAGTTAAATATTTTGTTTATTCAGATATCGCTATTTTCCCAAGGGGATTTCCTGTGTTTCTTTTCTTTTTCTGAGTTTATTAAAAACTCTCCGCTATTATGCTTGGAGAAACAGAAAAGGACATGGACAAACATGAACAGCATTTTCAGATCATTATCTAAAATTGATTTGTAAATCATCTAATTCAAATGGTACATTTAGTTTATGAACATATAATATTATACCAAAATATTGCCTTTTTCCCAAGACAATGACATAAGCCTTAAGTTTTAAAATTTTTTAAAAAGTTTTAAAAAACATTTAGAGTAACAAAAAGAATTTGCTAACATATAATTTGCGCACAAATGCACCAGTTGCCAATGTATACATCTGAGATGACGCTATATATTACTCATTACATTTAGTAATTAAATGGCTCTTTTAAATGACCGACTGTTGTTTCTTTTTTTTACAGTAAAAAAAGTTTTTTTACAGTAAAAAAATAACTTTTTTCAGATGCGGATGCTTGTGTTTTGAGTGTCATTTGAACATCCTATCAGTAGACACATCTTGCATTATTAAAGTTGACAATTGTTCAATTAATTGTTTGTTAAAATAAACCATAATTGATATTGGTAATTTGTGGAAATTGACAACCCTAGTGCATACATAAAGAGAGAGGACAACAGGATGGTCCAGGAATGATGTGAACTTTGGGGGTAGAAATTATCCTATATGAAGGCAGTTTGGGAAATGGCAGGAAACAGGGACTGTGAAGTATCATATGGAAACATCTGTTCTGAGGAAATCCCAGCACCGCCACCAGCTTAAACATAAACATACATACAAATACCCTTCAGTTCTCATCCAGGCCTTCCACTGAGACTGGTAGGAAAGGATGGTCCGTGCCAACTGTCTTCCTGTGCTGCACCCTCATGGCACATTCCCGGTCAATGAGATGATGGATGGGTCAGGGCAGAGGCAGCTTAAATACACGTCTGAAATAATATTTTCTCATCTGATAACCCTGAATACACAACAAGGCAAGCCGTTCAGACTCCCATGATATCTTTGGAGTGTAAAATGTGTTTATGAGAATGTAAAGACATGTATGGAATGCGAACAGACATTCAGCTGTGCTGCTACTAAAGAATATCATGAGCTTAATGTTTTCATATTGGCAGTAGAAATAGCGATTGATTTCAGCTGTTGTCATTTAGATGGCTTGTATGCTGTATAGTCACCAGAGATGATACATGATACATCAGCCAGTTGTTGGATGATATTGGATATGTATTTGTGATTTTTATTTGTTCTACAATGAGAGCTTTAAATTTGAAATATTTCATAAAGACTATTTTAATAACACAGTTGAATGAAATCTTAACATGAATATATACAGTTAAGCCCGAACTTATTCATACCCCATGCTGTATAGTCATATTGGTGCTATGCTTCTTTGGGGTTTCTCCACACTGTAACTCTCTCAGGTGTGGGAATGACAGTGAAGGCCGTCCATCCATCCGTCCGTCCGTCTGTCTGTTTATTGTTCTATCTATCATTCTATTGTTCTGTCTGTCTACCTGTATGCCTGTCCGTCTATCTATCTATCTATCTATCTATCT
>CAIGQW010054109.1:8379386-8389619 GCA_903798125.1 Danio choprae
GACATACCACAGACTGAGCTGCGTCCGAAATCGCCTACTACTCGACTGGGTACTATGTCTGAATTTGAATTTACTACATGACTGTTACAAAAGTACGTTCTATAGAGTATGAATGTGAGTATGAATGGTGCCAGGACGTACTACATCCGCCATTTGTCATTTTCATGTGACCTACCTGGAAGTTTCGTCGCTTTACTCACATGAATTCTCTCGCGCAGCATCATGGGACAGCGTAGCACTGCGTAGCAGTATGTGCACTTCAGAATCTCGCCAGAAGCAGTAGGTCATCCGAGTACTTCTCGCATACTGTTTTTCGATTGCTATGAATTTGGACATACTATTCAGCTCGCAATCTGTTTTTAGCGTACTATATAGCAGTGTTTTCCTACCCTGTTCCTGGAGGCACACCAACAGCATGCAGCATGATATTTTGTTTATGTTTGTTACTAGGTAAAATAATTAAAATCAGAAAACATGACTGTGAAGTGCATTGTTCACCTACGCTGTGAATTTGTATCCCACAGACAGATAATGGAGCCTTTGTGATGTGCGATGGCTCCGACTTTGGAGAAGTATGTGGCAGAGGCAGGTCGTTTCGTGTGGTAATGTTGAGAGTGCTTTTGGCTGGCGTCGGGTCACTCATAATTAAGGCCTGTGAGTGGCGGCAGGATGTCGCTGGACTTTAATGAATAGACTGAAAGACTCGTTTGAAGTGTGAAAGTGATCTGTCGACTCATCCTTTTCCAGGCGCCCGCTCATCCATGTGTCCACCTCTATAAGCATGTGCATTGACACATGTGTGGTGTAGATCGCAACATGGAATTGCATTATTGCAGTGGATTGATATCGGTCCTGGGGATTTAAAAAGCTTTTCTGAACATTTTTCTTTATTAGTGGACATTTGGAGGTCTGTGTGAGTAAGTATGGGTCATTGGTTGGCATATACAGAGGATCAGGCTTCTGACTGGGCTCGTCCCCAGATAATACACACAGATCCTCTTCATTAGGCTGTCTGGCACTACCTCTATCCCCTTTGTTGTCCCTCTCTTTCTGTCTTAGAACTCCTCAGAGAGTGATACAGGCAGATGAACACACACACACACACACACACACACACACACACACACACACACACACACACACACACACGTAGAGAGAGATTTAGGAAAACAGAAATGTTTTCACAAGTTCATGTGCTCTAGAAGACTGCATATAACTCTATAGACTCTATAAATATAGTAATAAGAATGTGACATTAACCCATTTGAGATTGCTTTTTGGCCTCTATGTAAACTCTGTAAATTGGAATTCTGATTTCATAGGAACAATTTATGGTGAAAGTTAAATATATGTAGCCATACAAGATATGTTTTTTACATATACAAAAACAGGTAAAGTTAGAATTATTAAATTAGGATTAAATCATTAAATTTGACATTATTATGTTAAATTTAAATTCCTTTATATTTTTCCTATAGTTCAATGGAGAGGAGATTTGTTTAACACATTTCTTTACATAATAGTTTTAATAACTAATTTCTAATTACTTATTTATTTTGTCTTTGCCATCATGACAGTACATAATATTTAATAGATGTTTTTCAAGATACTAGTATTCAGCTAAAGTGTAATTTAAAGGATTCATTAGGTTCATTAGGTTAACGTGGCAATAATATTAACGTTAATATATATATATTTAAAAATGTAAAACTGTTTTCATTCTAGCCAAAATAAAAGAAATAAGACTTTCATCCAGAAGAAAAAAATATTATAGGAAATACTGTGAAAATTTCCTAAATCCGTTAAATATCACATGAGAAATATTTAAGAAAAGAAGAAATTTATGAATGATTTTAAGAGCGACTTTAGAATAAAAAGGTTTTAGTTCAAGTCATTTTAATGATTACTTTTTATTTTTATTTTAATTCTGTTAGTACATCAAAGATAAATTAATTAAGAATGAGAATTTGTTATCTCGTAATTTTTTCTTTCCATATATTATAATATATCATTAATATTTTTTAGATGTTAAATAATTGTATAATTCATATGCAAAAACTTCTAATATGTTTAATATGCAGAAATGACTAAAAGTCAAAATAAAACTCTAAAATAGTCTAGATGAACCTATGTTATATTTAGTGCAGTTATGCTTTTTCATTGTTGGGGTCATATTATATAAGGTCATATTAAACATTTATGCATGTATTCTAAATACATATTCATAAGTGGCACCAAATGATTTGATATAAGACTAATTTGGAAGTCATTTCGACTATGAACAGTGGTTTCTCTGTAATTATTGTCATTATTGTCTATGTATGGCTTTGTTTCATCACATTGAAGGAACCACTGGCTACAGTTTTTTTTTTCTCTGCACTGATTGGAAGAACAGTCTTTTGTGTTTATTCTGGCAACATTTTCTAAAGTCCTATGCTTAAAAAACAGCGGTTCACTTGGCCTATTGATTTCAGTGATTTCAGTGTAGCGGCCTCTTTTAAGAAAACCACTCACAGGAAAAGAGAATTAGTCCCTGTGAAGCTACAGGTCGAAAGAAGGTGATTTTCCCCTTCAGTTCAGATAATTAGAAGCGAGCGAGGATGCAGTGAACATGCCTCGCCGTCCCTGAGTAAACTTGATCTCTCTCTGGCTGTGCTGAAGTCTGTGTTCAAAGCGGGAGAGGTTTGCACCATGTGGAGATCGTGTCTCCTTTGTCCCTGACGGGCCCATGTTGGCCGACTGCTGGAGACTGTGTTTGACAGCTACGTGCCTCCTAATCTCCACAGAAGTGGCCCGTAATGGCCATGGCGCCTGTCTGCACCTCATGTAAGACCTTCTTTTTAATTAGAGTATCAAAACAGTCAGGCAGCTGAAGCTCTGTGTCAGATCAGATTTGTATTGGGTGTGTGCTAGCTAATGCATTTTTGTAGCTTTGTGCAGTGTTTTCACATTCTTCCAAATGTTTTCAGAAATTGAATGCCCATCAAGTTGGACAGTCCCATTGTCTTTTCCAAACTGCTTCCACTATGACAGTCTTCTTGCTGTTCTTCACTTTTCCTAATTATTCTTTGAAGCAATGGCATGTCAAATGCTCTTTGCTTTGGGGGAAATAGACAGAGTGTGGTCTAGTTAGTTGAATCTGGAACAGGTCTTCCCCACAGCTGCTTTACACTGCAGCAGGTGGCTGACAGTCAGTCGGGAGATTCACTACTCTCCAGTCTGCATACAATACTACACAAAGCACAGAACATGACAGACGTACAGTGACATGATGCAGATGGAGACAACTGGACACATGAAATACAGACATAACACGAAAATACAGACAATGCCGAAGACAAAATATTGATTTACTATACATTGTAAAGACATAACATGAACTGTTTAAACTGCTAAACATGTTAAGGTAAAGACAAAACATTGGGTATCAGGAAACACAACGTCCAGTCAAAAGCAAGTTTAAAAACATGAAAGAACTGCCTTGTTCTTCCAAGCTTTTAATGGCAGTGAATGGTGCTGTTTGTTTGTTTTGTGTTTTGCACCACCTATTACAAAAGTATTGAATGCTTTGTCTGACACCAGTGATAACAATTTACAAAGTTTTTAAAATGAAGTGATTGGGTTGAGAAAAAAATCCACTTCATGAAGCAACTGGTTGATTACTTTTATAATGGATGGATGTGCTTTTTTAACTTCAAAGGTTTGAGCACCATTGACTATTAGAAAGCTGTAAAGAGCTAGAACATTTACGGAATGATGTAAATGTTTGGGTGACGTTTTGCTTGTAGTTTTCTTGTACTTTTTTATTTTAAATGATTGAAACAAAAATTATTCAAACAGAAATACTAATTAATTGTAATTGTAATTATTTATACTTTGCCACTATCCTTTCATCCAATAAAATTTTTGTCTGCAAATAGGGTGCAATGATTTAAAATATAGTAAAATGTAGTAAGATCCCTTATTCTATAACACATTTCAGCCAGGGTATTTGTGGGGTCTTAAAAAGTCTTGTTTTTAAAAAAAACTACATTTTAGACTTTATAAAGTCTTAAATTTACTGAAATATTGTGTTGTAGGTCTTAATATTGTGTTAATTTTTCTATGTCCATGTAAAGCTACCCAATCGGGCTAACACCCATCCACTCACTAACATTCCATCGCAATAAAGGTTTTTAAAAAACGTTTATTTATTAACTCTATTTACCAATATGGTTTAATTATCTTCTTTACAATAACATTTGTTTTTCATGGCTTTTTACAAATGATTTAATGGGCCATTAGAAAAATATCCTTAGCGTTTAGCCTTGTGTAAGCCTGAAATTTCATTCATAATGGTCTTAAAACATCTTAAATTTGACTTGATGAAACCTGTAGAAACCCTGTTAACAAGAACAGGACAGAATGAATTAAATATTTATATATTTACATTAAAATACATTTTCTTTTGGTTGTTTGCAATCTTTCCCCCCCTTGATGCTTACAATCAATTCTGGCTATTTCTGTTATTGTACTCTCTATACAGTTTATATATTGCAGTTGCGAGACACTGCAGCGAATATGAATAGATAAGCTTTGTTTGGTCATTAGTCTCCATAACTCTGGCACAGATGTGATTTTGCAAGCCAACAGACAAACACAGGTGTGTCCGCTTGTTTTTATGGACAGATTTATTTGCACAGATGCATCAGATTCTCTGCAGTTAAAATGAAATAAGACCAGATTAAGTGTCCCAACTGTCTTTGTCATTACGTCTGCCATTTGTTCAGTCTAAATTATAGGGGTCAACTTTTTTTTCTGCTCGTTTTATAATTACATACAAAAAAAAGCGAAGCATGCCGGCCTTTATCCATTCTAAACAAAGAGATAATGACCTAATTCTGAATCAGTTATATTAAGAAACCCGATTCAGTGAAGCTAAACTGCTATTAGCATTTCCATAGGAGAATAGGAGGAGAATAGGGTTTCACTCTAGAGACTTGTTATTCTTTAAGATGGGATAAGACGTAATTTAACAGCATAAAATGGAGTGCATGCATGTTGGGGGTTGAATGGTGACATGCGTCCCCGCGTCCATGCTGAATCATGAATAAAACATGCTAACAGAGAAGTTTACGCTTGCTAGCTGGAGCAGTTGGCTGATTTTGAATGCTGATGATGGAGCTATTATATCTCATTTATATTCAGAATGAGCGCTCTTATAGTGGCTAAATAGTGCATGCTGTGCAGCCCACTTCACAAAAAATGGGGCCTGTCGTCTCTTAAAGCAGTCATTTTATGGGTTAATGTTTATTGGTACTAAAGGATTTTTGTGCAAGTGTGTGGAAATAGTATTGTCAGCATTTTTAGTGCTAGCACTCTTTGTTGAGATTTTACCCAGGTGGATTTTTATATGTTTGTTATAACATAAATATATAACATTGTGAAATATTATATATGTGTAGAAAAATGTGAAAAATTGTCAGGTGATTCTGCATTTTTTGGTTTTGTTGTAGTGCCCGAGTTTATGCAGAATGTAATCGGATGTTCCCTTCCTCTTCCTTCCTACTAGTTATAACACAAAAGTATCAATTGTATATTAAAAATAGTGAAGATTAGGTTTTTTAAGGTAAATGCTTTTACTGATACTTTAAATTGCATCAGCATAGAATTTTACTTTCACATTGCTAATGTATTATAGTCCCCAACGTGGCATTTATATTGCAATAAGTATTGCAATAAAGTAACTGCAGAAAAACCTCAAATATTGTGTAATTTTAATTTGTGAGTAGTATAAAATATTACTTGGTTGTAACCTCTTTGACTTTGAGCAGGGCACATTTAGTCCTTGATCATGCTTGTTTGAACCTTATTCAAAGCAGTAAATAATATAATATTACTTTTAATATATATATATATATATTAATTATATATATATATATATATATATATATTAATTATATTAATTATTATATTAATATTAATATAATATTAATATTAGTAAATAATATTACTTATAATAATAATAATATTATAAATATTGATGTGTATTATTTATTTAATAAAGCATGAATGACCAGGGGCAGCACGGTGGCACAGTGGGTAGCACGATCGCCTCAGAGCAAGAAGGTCACTGGTTCGAGCCCCGGCTGGGTCAGTTGGCATTTCTGTGTGGAGTTTGCATATTCTCCCCGTGTTTGCTTGGGTTTCCTCCGGGTGCTCCGGTTTCCCCCACAATTCCAAAGACATGCGGTACAGGTGAATTGTGTAAGCTAAATTGTCCGTAGTGTATGTATGTGAATGAGTGTGTATGGATGTTTCCCAGTGATGGGTTGCAGATGGAAGGGCATCCGCTGTGTAAAACACATGCTGGATAAGTTAGCGGTTCATTCCGCTGTGGCGACCCCAGATTAATAAAGAGACTAAGCCAAAAAGAAAATGAATGAATGAATGAACAATGCGATATGTCTACTGTCTACTATGTCTGTTTACTCTACTTAAATGTTTTGACTAAGCACTTTCACCGGTCAAAGAAAGTCTTCTCATGCAGAAGATATGTAGATGTAAGGAAGCCCTCAGTTTCCAAAGTTCAGAGGTAATATTATTTAAATGTTTTCTTACAGTATTGTACATCTGAGTTAGACTCTTTAATGATAGATATAGGTGAATCCAGGCTATGCTGTGACCCAGCTTAGATTAAACTAAAAGAGTACTCTTTTAAAGCAGAAGCTCTTAGAAGATGTTGACACCTAGGATTATTTTATTCTTACAGCAATGTGTTTGGCTTTAAATTACATTTACCATAACTGTTTAAATCAAACTTTTATGTATTAATATGTGTCAACTCTTTGTGTTGCGCCTATAGAAATACCCCTCTGTAGTTTTAAATTCAGTGTATAAAACACAACGTATTGTAAAGTATTGCTGTAATTCAGATGTATGGCTATCCATATGAATTGTACAACAAGTAGTTAGTACATTTTCATAAACAACAGCAATTTTTTGGTTGCATACTTTTTGCATATAACTCAAGAATCACTCTAGATCAGTGTTTCTCAACCACATTCCTAAAGAACCACCAGCTCTGCACAATTTCCATGTGTCCTTAACCAAACACGCCTGATTCAGATGACCAGCTCATTAGCAGAGACTGAAAGACCTGTAATGGGTGTGGCAGACAAAGGAGACATCCAAAGCATGCAGTGTTGGTGGTCCTCCAGGAACCTGGTTGAGAAATATTGCTCTAGATGAGTACAAGCTCAAGAGTGAAAGAAACTAAACAATAATGATTAGAAGGCAATGACTAATTATTCCCAGGTGCTCTCTTTGACAGTAATTAACTTGATAGAAGATGAGTCTGTGCAGGTGTGACAGAGAGCCTGGCAGATGGATCTGACGCTCCCGCTTTGATAATTCTTCATTACTTCATGTAAACCAACTCTCTATTCATCGCAACCACTTTTCATTTTTACTCCCTCTGGATGCTGAAACAAAACCCATTCCACCTTTTTCTTCCGCCCCAGGATGCTTTGCATGAATTGAATATGAGTAACTTCTGTGCTGCCCATAATTTGAAATCCTTAGCAACTGCTAGTAAGGCAAAGCAGCGCTTACTTGGGTGGTAGAGTGTGGGAAACCGTATTTCCTCAAACGCAAAGTGACGGACAACTCATTATAGCAGGAAGGCAAGGACGGAGGAAGCTTGAAGGAAGTGATTTAGCCCCCCATTATTGATCCTCAGTGGATAACAGAAGGTCTCATGCTTAAACAGGATTAAGAGCAAGTAAACAGCAGCGTCTTTTAGCAGGCGTCCATGCTTATCAGGAGCATTAGTTTCCCTCTGTTTGCTGCTTAATCCACACTGAGACGGCATGCTGCTGCATATAAAGGTTGCTGTGTTTCAAATCAGCCAAAACTGTAAGAAGGTTTCCTGATTCTGAATAAAATAACACACAACCACAGACATACACATGGAAACACCATATCAAATGCTGCCAAGCTGCCAAACAACACCTTTTCTTTTCTTCAAGACTGTTATGTTTGGAAGAAAAGAGGAATTAAGTCTCTGGACGGGACTCATGCATAGTGAGAATGTTCTTTCAAGAATTCTGGGAATAAACCCTTAGGCTTAAACTTCATCTGTCAAGCTTGAAGGATGCTTCTTTTTCATTTATGTTGTTGTTCTTAAACTCAAATCGAAAGTAAAACTTCCGGCAAACTACTGAACTCAATATACCGTATGGCTGTGTCCAAAATGGCCTACTACTCAGTAGGTACTGCATTTGAATGTGAATTTACTACTCGGCCGTTAGAAAAGTACGTTCTATACAGTATGAATGTAAGCAGTATGAATGGAACTCGGAGGTACTACATCCGCCATTTTGTCATTATCACGTGACCTACCCGCGTCAGTTGCATCGCTTCACTCCCATTCATGAATTCTCTTGCAGTGCATCATGGGATAGCGTAGCGTGCATCGGATGCGGACTTCAGAATCTCACCAGAAGTAGTAGATCATCCGGGTACTTCTCGCTTACTGTTTTTTGAAGTCTATGAATTCGAACATACTACTCGGTTCACATACTGTTTTTAGCGTACTATATTGTATGGAAGTATGTGATTTCAGACGCAGCCTTTGCCCAAGGATTGACACCAAATGGTTGAACTAGGTATTGCAGTACAAATTGCAGTACAAATTCAAAATATACACCACTCGATGTAAAGGTTGCCAGATGTGCAACACAAACAGGAGTGAGCTGCTCAGCTAATGTTTAGCTTTGTGATATTAATATTAGTATTTTATTATTTGATAATTAAAAATCACCTTGTGGGTTTTTATAAATCTGAATCTGTGTCTCATTTCGGAGGCTGCTACTGTCCTCTGGAGGTTGCATTTTTGGCCGCTCCTGCAGACATTTAAGCAGCCAACACAGAATGCACATTTCAAAGGACAATTACTGACTTTAGCATTGTTTTTTATTAAAACAATTTTGTTCACCTAGCACACAGGTATCAAACTCAGTTCCTGGAGGGCCACAGCTCTGCACACTTTAGCTTTAACCATAATTAAACACACTTGATCAAACTAATTGAGTCCTTCAGGCTTGTTTTAAACCTCCAGGTAAGTGTATTGAAGCAGGGTTGGAACTAAACTGTGCAGGGCTACAGCCCTCCAGCAGCTGAGTTTGACACCCCTGACTTAGCATCTTTTTTAAAAATTGGCAAACATATCGTGGTATTGTTATGCTTTAGAGGAGTCAAAAACTTACATACAGCTTACATTCTTAAGGTCGGATTGTACGTCCAAGGCTTGTTTAATTCTGATGTTTTATTGATTTTATTTATATTGACAAATAATTGGAATAGATCCAGTTCATCTTAGTTCATCTTAATTTGGCTACTCTGTTATTTAAAGGTTTGGGGTCAGTAATTGTTTTCAACAATGTTATAAAAAAAAAGCTGAAACTGTTTTCAGTCAGTATTTGGCTTATTTATTTATTGCTTCATCATCAGCTTGGTAAAGGTTTTGGCACTTGCCATGTCAAAAAAAATCATGGACATGATTTAAAAATGGCCACACTTGGAAACATCTGGTACTGCATACAAACAGAATCTTTAGAATATAAAAAACATCTAATTTTATTGCAAAACAACTGATGTCGTTTTAAATTTGTGTTTCATATCTAATTTAAAAATGACATTTTTCTTAACAATAATCATAAACTTCTATAACATTTTACCAAATATTCCTGATAATATTGTGCAATTCAAATGAGAAATGATTTCTGAAATGTGAGATGCTTACCAACTCCAACGTTTTGCATGTTTGTGAATGAGCACAATTAGGCCACATTATCTGTGCTACAAAGCTAACATAATAGTAAAGCCTGGTCATACTGACAGCCAGTTTACAGGAAGTTGAAGCAATGTAATACAGTTATTTTGCATGAGAAATAGAGAACATTTATTTTGCCCTTATGTCAAACGTACTTGACTTTAAATTACAGGATTTTAGCTGTAAAACTTTCCCAAGAAATGCTAAATAAGGCTGCACATTTAGTTTGAAGATTCTATTTTTTCATATTGCATGTTAGAATAAATGTGATTTCTGTTGATGGCCTCCACAGAAGCCTAATAAAACAGCATGTGTGACGTGTGCATGGCCTTTCCAGCAGGTCTGTGTTAAACAGAGTGTGAAGAGGCTCTGTTTGGTGTGTGTGTGTGTGTGTGTGTGTGTGTGTGTGTGTGTGTGTG
>CAIGQW010054109.1:8389719-8406019 GCA_903798125.1 Danio choprae
GTGTGCGTGTGCTCTCAGTCAGTCAGTCAGTGTCAGAGGTGAACTGTGTGAATGGAGATCCCGCTTGGCCTCCTCTTCACTGGAGAGGCAGTGAGGCAGAACGTTTCCAAGGTGGAGGTTTTGTCTCGGGGTCATGGGCTACGAGGAGGAGAGGCATTCCTGTGCACTTAAGTCTTAGCCAAAACTACACTGACACGCAGAAAGGGATGATTGTGTTGTTGACCCAGCTGACAGAGAGGAAAAGAAAATCTATACAATCGAATACAAGGAGTTAAGAGTTGAAAGGTAAATTAAAGAAAGGAAAGAACTGCCGTCTTGAGTGAAACACAATTGTAGCTTGGTGCTATTTATTGATTCGTTTGTTGCTTTAGTTATTTAATACTTTGGCCATTGTACAGTGCAAGGTAATACAGTGGTTTTGAGCAACTTACATAGTGATGCAATGATGGCTTTTGATAGATTTTTAATTATTTTTACAATACAAATACTATGACACTGTCACTGTATTGTTTTGCACGATTTTTGGTTATAATAGTGAAAGACAAAATGCAGTACTTGGATGTCTGCATCAAATTAAATGTGCACAAGGAGTTTTATGTACATAGAAAGTATATTAAATATAAGTATATATATATATATATAAATATATATTAATGGTTCTGACTCAAAAAAAAGTTTACTTATTTAAAATGAGCTGAAATGACACATTTATTGAGATATCATTGAGTCAACTTATTTTTTATATGTTCAATCCACTTAAATTTGTTAAATTTGTAAAGTTAACTTAATCGATTTGTGTTGGGTTAATATGAATGAATTGTGTGGAACCCTGCATGTGAAAAATGGGTGAAATAATGTTTCATCGTCATTCAGCGTAACATCATTTCAACCTGTACATATTCAAATATATCATATAATATGTGATCAAAATAAATATTACTGTATTTTAGATTATTCAGAACTTTATGCTGACAAAACCTAGAGCCAAATAATATTTTAAATGACAATTATTAAAAATATATTTTTTCATATATAAACTACTTTTACTTTGAATGAATCTTATCATTCATTCATTCATTTTCATTTCGGCTTAGTCCCTTTATTAATCTGGGGTCGCCACAGCGGAATGAACCGCCAACTTATCCAGCATATGTTTTACGCAGCGGATGCCCTTCCAGCTGCAACCCATCTCTGGGAAACATCCATACACACCCATTCATACTCATACACTACGGACAATTTAGTCTACCCAATTCACCTATACCGCATGTCTTTGGACTTGTGGGGGAAACCGGAGCACCCGGAGAAAACCCACGCCAACACAGGGAGAACATGCAAACTCCACACAGAAACGTCAACTGACCCAGCCGAGGCTCGAACCAGCAACCTTCTTGCTGTGAGGCGAACGTGCTACCCACTGCGCCACTGTGAGGCCCTACACTGAAGTTCATTTTGGATATGTGTTTTGGCAAACATTCTCCAAAAAAAAGCTCCCTTGGTGTTCTTTTGTTAGAGATGGTAAGTCTTTGTTTCGGTTTGAAAGTTTCAGAATGTGAATCCATATTGGATTTTCCAATTATCCCTCGGGCTAGGATTAGTTTTAATCCTCTTGGTTATTAGTTAACATATTCCCTCTTCAAAGCTCAAGTGCTCCAATCCTGTCTGTTTGGAAATCCGAGAATGGGATCCAGAAGCTTGTGAATTAGACTGAACGTATTTTTCACCAGTTATTTATTTGTTTAACATGAAGTTACTGCATGCACTGTGGATTTCTAACAGCTCTATGAGAGGTTTGATGTTTGAAATGTTTTACATAACACAATATGGCATACAGCTTCAGAAAACTATGCTTCTAAAAATCCATAAAATCCACACTTCTAAAATAAAGTAGTATTTTGAGTATCTGCATGTAAGTATGTGTGTGCATGCATTTGGAAATAGTCACCTTGTGTGCAATAATAAGATGTTTGTGGATTCTCAAGTATTGCGTCAAGCATTTTTTTTCCATGAATTTCATCACATTGTTGTGCTATTGTAAGCCTGTGTTTGTGCGTATAAGTGTGTGTGTGTGTGTGCGTGTGTGTGTGCTTGTGCGTGTGTACAAGCAGATTTGCATAGGTGGGTGTGAATGCCTCTAGCAAAGATCATATCAAAGCTGTCTCTCGTCTAGAAATCAAAAAAATGAACAAATGGGGAACACTGCGTTTGTTGAGATGAGCACATGGGGAAAGCTCTATAAGCTCTGAGATAAGAGCG
Organism: Danio choprae; assembly: GCA_903798125.1. Taxonomy (NCBI): domain Eukaryota; kingdom Metazoa; phylum Chordata; class Actinopteri; order Cypriniformes; family Danionidae; genus Danio; species Danio choprae. The sequence goes on from CAIGQW010054109.1 coordinate 8,391,976, forward strand.
GTGCATCCAAGGTCAAACACCCTGTTAGCAAAAACGTTAAGAGAAACTGTCATGCTTTTGCATCCTAATGAAGGTGCATTTGTCGTTAGGTTAAAGTTGACATCAGCCTAACTAGGACATTTGTATAGCATATTTATTTTTTATTTTATTTCACTTCGCACTGCTCTTTATATACAATAGTTGCTAGTTATCAAAACAAGAGACCAATAATATAGAAATATTAAAACCTGATAATCACAGCTATAAAAAAAATTAAGAGACCATTTTAAATTTTATTTTTTGTGGATTTGGGTTTATTATTATGATTTTATTTCATTAATATGAAATGTTAATATTTGTTTTATTCTCTAAATGTCTGACAGCATTTCTTCTGAATTTTAAATATAACGTTATCATTTAGAGTTTTTTTTCTTCAAGAAAATGACAGTTAGTCATTAAGTTTTTAATTTATTTTCATAAAAAATTCATTCATTAATTTATTTTCTTATTTATTTTCTTATTGTCTTAGTCCCTTATTTATCAGGGGTCGACACAACAGAATGAACCACCAACTATTCCGCTGACTATGTTTTATGCTAAGGATGCCCTTCCAGCTGCAACCCGGTACTGGGAAACACCCATACACTCGCATTCTCACACACACACACACACACACACACACACACTCATACACACACACACACACACTCATACACTAAGGCCAATTTAGTTTATCCAATTCACTTTTCTACCATTCGAAACCCATGCGAACATGGGGAGAACATGCAAACTCCAACTGACCTAGCCGGTACTCGAATCAGTGACCTTGTTGCTGTGAGGTGACAGTATTATAGCAGCAGCACTGTGTTATCGTTATAGACATTTTTTGGTAGTAACAATTGCAAACACATAAACGCAACTTCTGTACAAATGCATTTTAAAATTCCCCTCTATGTGTGCAGCTCTGACCCCATCTGGCCTTGCTTTCCTGCACTACAAGATTGCTTTGAACCTCTTCTTTCTCATTACTTTCAGCCCTCATCTGCGGAGCACTGCTCTTGATTGGTGTGCCATGCTTCGGCCCTCAAGCTTGCATTCATCATGTACAGCAACCACAACATCTTCCTGGGAGGCCCTTGTCTTCAATTACTTAGCTAAAGAAAGCTCCCTTGGTTTGCTTTGTTTAATGACCTTGATTAATTAGCAAGAGAGCGCTTTCTAATTTATGTTGTTGTTGTTTCGCTGAGTCTAGCTGGATGCAGTCGCAATGGCTGCTTTGCTTCTTTGGATATGTCATTTCAGTACAGCTTTACTGATTAAAGGTCCACTGAAGTGCCTAGAAATGTGCAGCTTTGTTCAATGTGTAACGTAGCTCCTCCCACTAAAAAATAGCGCATAGCATTATACTGATAACAACTATTGTTGTGTGTTCTGTGTACACTATGCGTAAAAGTATACAGTATGTTGGGTCATTTGTAAAATTCCACAGAGACCAACATTATTCATTTTCCATTCTTCCTCCAATCCACAAGCGTGGAAAAGTTACACAAGGCCATGCACTATGGCTCGCTCCATTTGATTCAACCTTAACTAATTCTGAAGCCAGTATAACCGCTGCTTACAAAACAAAAACAAGAGCAATATTTAAACAGCTAACAACTTGCCTACTATTTTGGTATCCAAAATCTTTAGCACTGATTACATTTGTGACCTGGTGACTCTTTCCACTCCTGCTCGCTATTTTCATTCTGCATCAGCACTCACCCTGTATCAGCCACGGTGTAAACTTTAGACCATGGAGGGTAGGGTTTGCATGTACTCTGCGCCTAAGTTATGGAAGGCATTGCCCATAAGCATCAGAAATCCTGCTTCTCTGGAGTGTTTTAAGAAACTTCTTAAGACTTCTTCTTTTAGCATTGCTTTTTAATTTATGACGATCATCTTTGTCAACTTATTCATTGTATTTATTGTTCAGTATTTTTCAATTTTATTCTTCTTTGCCTTGTAACACTTTGAGTCTGAGAAAAGCACATAACAAATAAAATTCATTATTATTATTATTATTATTATTATATTTGGTGCAATTTTTTATTTTAATAAAGAGTGCGCACCTATGTACCTGTTATGTTTACCCGTGGTTAACATCAGTGCTCTTATGGTTATCTGTTTCAACAGGTCAATGGAAAAGACTTGTCCAAGGCGACACACGACCAGGCAGTGGAGGCCTTCCGTATGGCTAAAGAGCCCATTATGGTCCAGGTGCTCCGTCGGGCTCCCAGACCCAAACCTACTGGCCCAGCTGGGGAAGGACAGGTTGTGGACATTAGCACCCAGACTGATATCACCTTCCAGCATATCATGGCCCTCAGCAAGCTGCCTACATCCTCCACTCCTGTGGATGTGCTTGAACAGTACCTCCTGCCAAAGGGGTGAGTGACAGATTCCTGGACCACTTACAATGCTTTTTACAGAATTTGGAAACCTAACTGTGGATTATAGCAGAGAGAGTGCTGAACACTCGCTACATTTGTAGCATTTACATGATTTTTACATAATTCAAAAGTTGCTCTACCAGCCCAGCAAGATTTTAATATACTTGTTAGGCGTTTGGGCCCAGGGCACAAGATGAAATTAAGTTACGTTCATTTATTTGGATTTACCTTATCTCGCTGCATGTGTCCTCGGGGTTTGTCTCTCACAGGTTAAAGCCTTGAAAGAAGAGTTTAATTAATTTTTGTACCCCCAACATACAAGAACTTATTTCTAATTCCTGTGCTTGTCTTTACTTCATTATTTCCTATATTTTGTAAAAAACTGAGTTGTGAAAATAGATTATGACTGGTGCTGTTCAAGGATAAAGAGTCACATAAATGTTGTAAAATTGGCAATCGTAGTTCGAAAATAGAGTGGATTGCAGTAAACAAAAAAATAAACATGGTCATCTCACATAAGCTAAGAGGTTGTAATGAAATTAGGAACCAAACTAGTCATATTTTATAGAGCTTTTAACGCTTGAACACATTGTTATTTTCTTAATTAGAGTCCCTCTATGATGTTATTTTCAATATGATTTGGTTTTCTGTTTTCTAGACACTCTCCAGCTCATGAATACTTCGACCCTAATGATTTCCTAGAGGGCATACAGCACGAGATAGAAAGAGAAGAGCTGGAATATGAGGTAATGGGGCACATAACGTCTCTCTCTTTACTCTTAACTCAATTCACGATAAAAGGACGACTGAAGACATAAAGAAAGACATGCTGACGCCAGGCCTGATGCAATCTGTCTCTGCTGATCAATTGGTGAATTTACCAAACAAACCCTCAATAACCTCACACAGGCACCCAAGTGGTCAGCCGTACTGATATCAAGTAGCCTTTTTAGCCCTGAAACAGATGCGAGACGAGGATATCATTATTTACCTTTGTCATTGACTTATACTTCGATGAAAAGAGATAATTGGATAGGTTGGGATCAGACTGGTGTGATGGATCTTAGTGTACAATAAGCATAGACAGATTGCAGTGTAATGAGAGTGTTGGGCCGTGAGTCATGAGGGTCACAATGAAGGAGTCCATAAAAAGATGAAGTTCAGAGACTTAAAGCAGCAGATGCTCTGCATGCAGTACTCTCAACGACCTCTCATTGGCCCCTGAGGGCCTCCAGGTGACACGATGGGGGCCTTCAGACAGAGATCAATGACTAGGATGGGGCCAATCTGAATGCTCAACACCACCTCCTCCCTCCCCGCTTGTTTACCTTGATTAATGCTCTTGCACCTCAAGGACAAAGGAAAGAGAGTTTTAGATGCTCTGAGGTTGGCAATGCATTAATACATAGTGCTCGGGGTCTTTTCGTAATGCGGTAGAGAGATTTGTAATCATGTTATGTAACCAAATAACCAGCTTATTAAATTCTTCTTTAATATGTAAATACAGGATTTTTTTGTCTAAGTTATAATGGACAATTACTGCTTAGGAAATTACACAAAAATGTATAAATTGTGTCTGGTACCTTTAAGACATTTTATTATCTTTTGTGACAACTTCCACACATTTGCACTGTAAATTCTCATTACCATATAAAACTACTATTTTCAAAGATGTCATGTAAAAAAGAAATGCTATATTGTGTATTTGGTATCATATCAGCATTGATTTTTGACTAGAGCCTTTGTTGTTGAAAATTCAATTTTGCCATGCTAGGAATAATTACATCAAAATAAAAGCAAATTAAAATGGTAAAGTTATTTTTGTTTAGTACTGTTTGCAATAGTACAGTTTTTACTGTATTTAGTGAAAATAAACAGATTTGGTGAGTGTAAGGGTTTTTAAAGAACATTTTAAATTCATATTGACTCTTAAGGTTACATTTACATTACAACAATGTACAACAAAGATGTTCCTCTGCACTTTTTAAATGCATTACGTACAGGCATTATTGTACAAAAAATTAAAAATGCTGTATTAGGCTTATCAAGGCAGTTTTTGGCAATGTCATTTGATGTAAAAAAAAAAAAATTAAACGCTTAGATACATACAGTGTATATTGCAGTACTGTATATGCTACTACATGTATGTTTCCTGAGCTAGACGTGTTCATGAGATTCATCTATTTACAGACATTACACTAGATGAACAAGACATTGCACTTGTACATGTTTGTCACAGCAAGTACCTCTGTCACAGCACTCTTTAATCTGGGAATATTGTTCAAAGGTGTAGATCAAGATATCGTATTTTATACATTGCAATGATTAAGATTAAGAAGCTTTTTACTCTGTTTAGCAGATCAGCTTGCTGAATAGACTTACTTAAAGTCTGCTATGCATTAAAATATAATTCTATTCTTTTAGGAAGTGGATTTATACAGAACAAACATCCACGATAAACTGGGGTTTACTGTATGCTACAGGACCGATGATGAGGATGAGACGGGGATCTATGTCAGTGAGGTGAGTTTTCCTGAAAGTAGCTAATTTTGTGCGTATAATGTCTGGCAAATTCTTTAAAGCCTCTTAAGCCACTTTCTTCAAGTTTGTATTTTGGGTCACCATTATTTCTCATTGCACAGATTGATCCAAACAGCATTGCTGCGAAAGATGGAAGAATTCGAGAGGGAGATCGAATTATTCAGGTTTGCTTTATATCAGTGAGATCATTTGTAAAAATTCAGAATATTCAGGCACTTTGTATAAACAAATCTCTTCTCCACAATTCAGATCAATGGCATCGAGATCCAAAACCGTGAGGAAGCAGTAGCTCTTTTAACCAGTGAAGAACACCCAAATGTGTGCTTGCTATTGGCTCGGCCAGAGATACAGGTGAGATTGCCATGCCAGAAACACATCATACATGCTCTTTACCAACTCTGAAGGGCAGCTGATAGCTTTTGTCCTGTCCTTGTTGTACTAGCTGGATGAGGGTTGGATGGATGATGACAGAAATGACTACCTGGATGACCTTCACATGGATATGTTGGAGCAACAACACCATCAGGCTATGCAGTTCACAGCGAGCATGCTCCAGCAGGTACAGCAAATCCATCACAAAGTCACTCGTTGAGTAGATCAGTCAATCACAGCTCAGCCTGTCATCGTATGACGTACAACATATCAATCATAATTGTCTGTGTCCGTCACTGAGCAGGAGGTAAAGCAGTCAAGCTAGGACTCTAGTTTAAAAGAAAGCATGACTACATTTTAAGGCCCAGTTTGCTCAAACATCCATTTCAGAAGTGAACATCTGTGCATGTGTAAATGTGCTAAAATGCATTTTGAAAATTGATTAAACCAGTTAGAAGTAAAGTTGGGAACCGACCCCCGGTGCCAATATGGACAACACCAATACTGAAGACAGCAATAACCATAGACAAGAGGAGTTGACAATTGACTGTGTAAAAGGAGTAATTACTTCTTTACTGTAAACAAGTTAATTTAAACCAAGACATTGGTTTAAATGGTTCATAAATTGGTTCAATACATTTGTGAAAAAGGGCAGACACTGCAAGTTATTGCATGACTGACTTAAAAGGACTTAAAACATTATTCTTATAGCTATTCGGTCAAAATGTCATATATATATATATATATATATATATATATATATATATATATATATATATATATATACAGTATTGTACTTATTGTGTACTTCATTTAAAAATGTATCATGATAGGTCAAGACAGGTCACATGTCAGGATGTGAAGACACTGTGTGTCATGTCATTTTTGCCAGAAAAGGCAAATATGGCTATATAAACAATTGCTAACATTGCTGTTATCAGTAACAAAACTTATTAAGAGTGCAATTATTGTAGTTAATGTAATAGTTTGGGTTTTTTACTATACCAGTGGCAAATCGATACTAAGATTTGCCACCGGTATCGTAAAAAAAACAAATGATTCCTAATCATACCTTGAATGTACCTAGAGTATGGTATTATTTAAGGTTTTCACTGAAGAGATTAACAATATCCCCTGATTTGTTTTGTTTTTTACAGAAAAAGCATGAGGAAGATGGAGGTACAACAGATACTGCCACACTGCACTCCCACCACCATGAGAAGGACAGTGGAGTGGGCCGCACTGATGACAGCACTCGCAACGATGAAAGCTCTGAGCAGGAGAATCTCGCAGATGACCAGACCAGCGCCTCCACCACACTGGGCAGCCGGCGCAGACTCACATACAGTCAGGACACCCTCGGCAGTGGTGACCTCCCCTTCAGCAGCGAGTCCTTCATATCTGCAGACTATGCAGATGCAGACTTCTTGGGTGACTTTCCTGCTGATGAATGTGAGCGGTTTCGGGAGCTTTTAGAGCTAAAGTGTCAGATGCAGAGCAGTAGTGGTACTCCTGATCAAAGCTTGTTGTGGCCAAGTGGTGGACAAGGTGGTGTTGGTGAGGAGGGTGTCGACAAAGAACTGGAGCTTCTGAATGAGGAGCTCCGTAGCATTGAGCTCGAGTGCCTGAGCATAGTCAGAGCGCACCGGATGCAGCAGTTACGAGAGCAGTGTCGCGAACAATCCTGGATGCTGCACAACAGTGGCTTCCGCAACTATAACACAAGCGTGGATGCAAGGCGTCACGAGTTAGCGGACATCAGTGAACTCCCGGAAAAGTCTGACAAGGACAGTTCCAGTGCATACAATACTGGTGAAAGTTGCCGTAGCACCCCGCTCACATTAGAGCTCTCCCCGGACAACTCTTTGCGACGTGGAAATGAAAGCCAAGCAGAAGCAGGGGCAAGTAGCAGTACCTCGGGTCCCAGCAGAATTCTCAAACCCCTTCTCTCACCCGTCCAAGAGGCTTGCAGCCCCACTAGGGGTCGTCCAACATTATTGAAAGAGTCAGAGGTTGGAAATCAACCTGAAGTCAGAGAGCGCAAAGGAGGTCGTCATACACATCCCCAGTCACCCTACAAACATGCCCACATCCCGGCTCATGCCCAGCACTACCAGAGCTATATGCAGCTGATCCAGCAAAAGTCAGTGGAGTATGCCCAAAGCCAGATGAGCTTAGTAAGCATGTGCCGAGACCCTGCCACTTCTGCAGACTTGGGACCCAAGATGGAGTGGAAAGTGAAGATCCGCAGTGACGGTACACGATACATTACCAAGCGGCCAGTTCGGGACAAGCTTCTAAAAGAGCGAGCACTACGGATCCGAGAGGAGCGCAGTGGGATGACCACAGATGATGATGCCGTAAGCGAGATGAAGATGGGTCGGTATTGGAGCAAAGAAGAGCGCAAGCAACACGCCGTCCGTGCCAAAGAACAACGTCAACGCAGGGAGTTTATGAAGCAGAGTCGTATGGATTGTCAGAAAGAGCAGGGAGTCACCACTGAGGACAAGAAGGATGTCAACATTATCGAACTTAGTCACAAAAAGATGATGAAGAAGCGGAACAAGAAAATCTTTGACAATTGGATGACTATCCAGGAACTGTTAACCCATGGTACAAAGTCCCCTGATGGGACACGAGTGTACAATTCCCTACTCTCTGTGACTACAGTGTAGGCTCTGTAATGTTCTGTATATAAGACACTACCGATTGGGGTAGACAATTCTGCCTCGTTCAATGCGGCAACATTTGTAAATAGCGAATATGAATGCCTTGTCTGAAGGAGCCATTTGCCAAAAGAAGGTACAATGAGAGTCTGAAATATTGAATAGGATGATGGTTTTATACAAGAGATGAGAACGTGTTTTCTTATTTGCTCTGTTCATTTCTATATAGAGCTTGTGGTTTGAAATATTCTGTTTATGAATCATGACTATTCAGACTCTAAAAGGTTTTGGACAACAGTACTAAGACCATAAAGAACCATTAGAATATTTTTGTTTTTGTTTTTTTCAACAAGTAAACTAACAGTCAACAGTATTGTACTTATTTATGCATACATATTGCTCAATAAAGCAATGCAGATATTTAGCTTCATGATCATCATAGAGTATCGCCAGGTGTTATTGTATACCTTTTAGTCATTATGACAGAGTTTTACAACAAATAACTTTGCTTTACAGATTTTAAAAGGTGCTGTTTTTCCCCCCCTAATGTTCATACGTCACACAGCTACTGTTACATTTGTCATACATCAAACATTTATTGAAATCGAAATCTGTTTGTATTATTGTTGATATTAATGTCTGTTGTAGACAAAAAGCCTTTTATATAGGTCTCCCTTGTATTGCAGCAAGATAATACAGTTTAACAAATCATTAGTTAGACACACAATTTGATGTCTTGTAAAATGAGAGAAATAATAAATTATTGTTTTATATTTGATGAGCTTTCAAAATATTGTGGTGAGCTTTTTTAATTGTCAATAATTACATCCAAAATAAGGTGGTAATTTTCGTCAAAACCATTTAAATGACTCAAACACAGGGTTGAGCAGATATGTGTGCGTATCGGTTCATGTCTGTTAGAGGGGGTTGCGGGTGGATGGTGTCCACACTTCAGTGACCACTCGACCTCAGGGCCACTGACCCAGCCATGCCTCTGTTTCTGCCTATCTGTCCCCAGCTGTGTGTAACTCTGAAACATAGAGCTCAGGTCAGTGAACAGACCTCTATCTCATTACAATCACACTGAAAGGTCTGCAATGCCACAGCTGCAATAAGCGCCACAGCCAGCTGCATTCAGAAAAAGACTACCGTTCCTAGCACACAAGCTAGCTCACTCTTTTTTCTGGTAAACTGCATTTGATTAATATTTAGCATTTGATTAACATATCAAATCAAGTGCAAACAAATGTTAAAACTTCAGAACAGTTTCAACCAATGGTGTCTGTTTAGTGGAAACAGTTTACGCAACAACACTTTTATTGCATAAACCCTTCAAGAAACGTTAATCTGCAAAAAAGCTCATACCATTGTGTATTTTTGCATAAACGTTAAGGGAATAATTATGTTAATAAGGGAGGAGAGGGTATGTGCTGTCAGCCTCCTCCTCTGTCTTCTTGTATGTAATTGATTGCTTTTCTGCTTGCCTGAAGGAGGGCTGTTTCTATGATTTATGTCCGCGGAGATCTCTTTACACACACTCTTTTAATAGGAGATAACAGCGTTCCATGCGAAGGCAAACAAAAAGAAGCAACAGCAATCAATTCTGAGTCATTCCCTTTCCGGGCCAGGAAGAGAGGCGAAGTGGAGATTGCTTTGATCACATTTTCTGGTTTATTTTTATATAGGTAATGAATGAAGGTGGGCAGCATGTGATATGGCCGGCCGTCCTCCAGTGTTAGTTTAGGAGCTCCCCTCATTTGTCTAAATGCCACTGCAAAAGAAAAGGAGAAGCTCCAGAGTAAATCGGCTGTTGACCGATAAGACCGCTGTTTGCGTCCTTGGCTCTTGTTCAGCTTTGTGAGAGGAAAGAGGCTGATGGGATGCTTTCATTGTTAAGGATGTGAAATAAACTCCAGTCTCCATCAGGCTTGGGAAGTTACCAACAAGTACCATATGACTGCTGGCAATGCCTAAAACCTATTAGATAACTGGTAAAATCGCTGTAAGCAAGATTTTGAGGAATTTGTTTGCTTGCTTATAAAATGTGGTTATAGAATAGATTTTCTCCTACAAATGATACGAAGAAGAATGAGATTATTTAATCGCAAAGCAAAAACAAAAGGTAAGTGGGTATTGGCAATAATTTGAGTATCCGTAGCAGTGGGTGATCTAAACAAAACTAGTTAAATATTTATAACCACACATTTGATTTTGCTGTACTAACCACAGTTTAACCATGTTTGTAGTAAAACTGGTTAAATAAATGCAAATCAATATGCCACACACACACACACACACACACACACACACACACACACACACACACCAACCAACCTAAGGGTGTGAATCATTTTGGGCTTGACTATATCAGCATATATTTTCTCTAGGATGTTTTACAATAATATATGTGTGCGTATACATTAGATTAGTCAGTACTGAAGCCAAATCTGGAGCTAATCTAACACAATAACATACGATAATAGACCAAAAATTATTACACCCAAATGTATGTTAGGGGAAAATATAAATTTAAAAAATTTAAAAAGAGGAAAAAACACGAGAAACTAAAATTATATTCAATTTAGTTAAAAAATAGCGGTTTGTCTTTTTTTTTTTTTTTTTATATTTTGCTTGAATTTAAATACATTATCTTTCTATTTCTAAAGATAGTTTGTGACTAAAATATCATTTTAATAAATATATTTGTTTAGTAAATCTGTTATGAAAATATTCATTTTCAAAATGTGGTGTACTCATTTATGCTGAGCACTGTTTTCACTACTGTATTACTACAATAAACTCTTCTAATTTGGGGTAAAGAATACATTTAATTAATAATGTAAACAATAAGATTCTTGAAAGTTTGATGAGACAAAATTCAATGTTGTGCTAAAATACCTAGGCTGCTAGTTTGAAGTTGGGAAAGTTTGAAGTTTTATTCGTTTTTAAAGGATATGCTATATTTACATTGGTAGCATGTAGACCTATTAGCATGCTTTTTAGCACATCCTTAAGATGTTTTTTCATAGTGTGTATGTGATATGAAAACAAATGTAAGTTGTGAAAGATCTAGCACAATTATTTATGCAGAATCGTTGACCACCTGAAGCTCATGTATATTCATTATCAATACAAAACCCACAAATTCTTATTCTAAATTAGAAATTCTAAGAAACCATAAAAAAAAATTGCGGATAAATGGGAATATGCAAGATACGGGTCGTTTTATACTCACAAGAGCGAGACCACCGTACAAAATCCGTCTTTGTTTTGTAATTCTGTCACATCAAGCCTTGTTTTCGCGCCCATCATCACATGGCCCGGAAAACGCGCTCGTCATTTCAAGGTCGTCATCAAAAAATGTACGGTAGGTTTTTTAATAGTTATCAAACAATGTTACAACTTTTGTGAGTTTATATGAGCCATGTGAATTCGTGAGTTCGTCGTGTGTTTGTTTCTGTACATGGCTGGTCATATCGAATTTCTTTTTATACAACATAAAAAAAATCAACCCTGATTCCTGAATAATTCGTCCCTTTCCCATCATACTTAATATTTTGTTCACGTTTCAAACCCTGTAGGTTACTTGTTTCACACTTCTGCACGTCCCAAAAAGGTCACAGTGCATTATGAAAATGTAAAAAATGCACAGAATGTTAATTAACTTAAGCCTGCTCATTTTCTAATACGCCATAGGCAAGTGCACTTGTGACATGTTTGGTTTCTTGTCGTGTGTTGTTAATTATTTGACATTTTCAAGCTTACTTTGCATGCAAACATCATGCTTTGCAACATCAGCAAAGGTGAAAAATAATACATTTAAAACATGGGTAATTGTAAATGCGTTCTGCCATAGACTGTATATCATTTCTCATATTATGCAGGTGAAATGGCATCAGACATAACAGTGACTGATTGCAGGAAAGTCGACTTCCATCCGATCGTCCACCATAAAAGACCGTCCAACATGAAGACGTCAGAGAGAATGTGAAGTATGTACCTAATTCAATTAAACCTCTTCTGTCAGGCTGTCCATTTCACCAAACACATGAATTCTGAAGAGTGACATCTCATTATTTTTAAGATGCTGTCGTTTATAGAAAAAGCCCACTGTCGATGTACTGAAAGACTTCAATCAGCTGAAAAGTAGGACAGAGTTTATGTGCAATTTCCAGAGTGCATTGAACTGCATAGCCTGTGTAGGACTGTATATAGGAATGGAAGAATCACAATTTCACAGTCTCAATTCAGATGGACGTATAATGGATACACATTTATATTTCTCTTTTGAGTATTTTTTTGATGTGAGCACATATTCTTTTTTGAATAATTTCAAGATGAATAAAAAAAAATTATTTGATCAAATCTGACAAATAACCAAGCAAAAAAAGTTATTAATGAATAGTACATACATTAACTATCCAAGTTACATGAAATCCCACAGATTTAACTTTTATAGCCGAATAAATGTTGATTTAAATTTATTTCACCTTTAAATGAACAAATAATGATGATATTTATTTTGCGCAGAGATTTTGTGGTGGTACAATGGCTTGTTTAGTCATGCATGAATAAATATTCAAACAATTTGTTCACAATCGGTGATTCTTTTAGAAAATATGCAAGTGACTGACTGTCCGAAATTGCATACAGTACTATACTTCATTACTGTGTACTGTAAAAAAAAAACACAATAAAAAAACTCTGACAGTGTCCGAATCACAGTACTAATAAAGAAGTTGACAAAAGATGTTTGGATAGCCTACTACTTCTGGCAAGATTCTGAAGTGTGGTTTTTTTCTTACTTTTCTTTTTACACATTACATTTCACATTAAAGGGACAGTTCACCCCAAATTTAAAATGTACTCACTACACTGTAAAACAAAGCTGGTTTCCACACAATTCCTTCATCTTGTCCTTCATCTGTACCAACACAAATCGGTTAATTTAACTTAATCTTTTTTGTACAAATATAAGTGGTTTGAACATAAAACAATTAAGTTCATTCATTCATTTTTTTTCGGCTTAGTCGCTTTATTAATCTGGGGTCCCCACCGCGGGATGAACCACCAACTTATCTAGCACATGTTTTATGCAGCGGATGCCCGTCCGGCTGCTCATTCACACCACGCCACGCAACAATTAAGTTATCCTCCAAAAAAAAAAAACTAAAAAAATGTGTTGGTTCAACTTATATTAAATAAGTAGTTTGAACAAGCAGTAAAAGTCATGTTTTTGAGTGTATTTACTCACCCTCAAGAGGTTCCAAGCTGTTATGGGTTTATTTTTTCTGTTGAACTTAAAATAAGTTATTTTTTAAAACGTTAGAAACTTGTAACCATTTACTTACACAGAGAGAGAAACCAATACTATGGAAGTGAATGGTTACAGGTTTTCTGTATTTTTGAAAATATCTTCTTTTGTGTTCAACACTGTAAAAAATGCTGTCGTCACAATGCAAACCAATCAAGTTCACTTAATGGTTTTTAGAATTTTAAGTTGATTGAACATAAAACAATTAAGTTGCCACACAAAATTAAGAATTGTGTTGTTTCAGCTCATTTCAAATAAGTTATTTAAACAAATGGCAAAAATATTTTTTGGAGTGAACGGAAGAAGAAAAAAATCTCAGAAAAAACTCAGTTTGTGACAAGCAAAGGAGGAGTAAATGACAACAGAATTTTACATTTTGGGTGAACTACCCTTTAAATACCCTTCCATAGTTGACTATGCCATGAGGCCATGCAACAGTTTTTTTGAGAAAGGCAGTGAAATCATATGATAATAACATTGTCTATGTAGTGCATCCAGATTACATACTGCACACTTTCTTAATAAATAGAATATACATATTTAACAAAGGTCCTTTTTCAAAATAAGTTACCGACTCAAGATTGTGTGTGATTTTATGAATGGATCACTGAATCTTTGACTCAAACGATTCCTTCAAAAACAAATTAATTGGGTAAAATACACACTAAAAAATTATACATTGGATTTACAAAAAAATTTTAAGGTAAGTGGTTGCAAACAATTTATATGGGCTGAATTTA
>CAIGQW010054109.1:8413892-8469077 GCA_903798125.1 Danio choprae
CTGTGTGAAAAGATATCCTTGTCTCTACCTTCTGTGATCCGTGACAGTATGGGCCACATTTACATGGATTGTTCACCCAAAAATATAAATAATTTCATCATTCTCACCCTTCACTTGTCACAAACCTGTTTGAGTGTCTTTCTTCTGTTGAACACAAGAGAAAATATTTTAGTAACACTTTAGTTGAAGTAACAATGCACACCATTTACTACTGGCTTATTACTTACCTAATATTAAGATATTAGCTGTAAAAAATATTTATAAAGTATGATCTAATTTTACATCCCTAATTCTACTCAATACCTCGACCCAACTACTACCTTGCTAACTAAAATAAGCAGCTAATTTGTAGTTTATTGAGCTAAAAGTCTTTGTTAATGGTGTGTTAATAGTATGGATTGTACATTCAAATAAATTGTGACCAATTTTTTGATAAATGTTGGAAACCAGTAACCACTTGAGATTAAGTAAATAAAAATACTGAAAATTAGTTTTTTATATAGGGGTGGAGGGTGGGGTGAACTTTCCCTTTAAGCTTTGACTAGCAGTGTAACAAAAAAGGCAAACCATGTGATTAAAATTTTGTGATGGGTAACATACTGGAAGCATCTGAAATCATTTCTGTTCACTAATATTAATATGGCACAAAAGTGACAGCTTTGATGATACACGATAAATCTGCTAGCATAATCGTTTCAAAATTGGCAAATCTTTTCAATTTAACTTCGATGTTATAAATGATTCAAAACATGGCTAATGCATTCCCTACTGCTACAAATAAATGTAGTCCTCGAAGTGAGTTATGTTTAAAGGTCTTTGGCGAGTAACAATGTGGTGTAGCCTCTCATTAATTTACCGCCTCTTTTTTTCAGAGTAAGGGTGTTTAGTAGATTTACTGCCTTTGAGTGTGTTGGGAAAGCAGGAGTCAAACTGAATTCTAAGGATTCCTTGGAATGTTGTGCAATTGAAAGAGCAAGATGAAGTTTGAGATACTGAATCATTCTGGTTTCCAACGATTAGATTTAGTTTTTCTGTGGTTTTCAAACATTGTATAAACAACCCTAAAAAAACGAACATCTATATTGTTAAATACATCAAGTAGAAATATAAATTTGATTCATCATAGGTCAAATTATGTAATGGATTGTTTAGCTACATTGCTTCACTAAATTATCTCCTGTTATTTCATGCAATTAAGAGTGCAGTGACTTTTACATTCAGTGGCCTGCATCAGTCCTGTGTAGCTACAGTGAGTCACATATAATATGTCATGGGAGATTTGGTTTATTGACCCTCAGAGTTAATAATAGCTCCCTCGAGGGATGATGCAGTGCTGATGGCAGAGCCCGCAGTGCAACACACCGGTTCAAAGACCAGCTTAATGACAACACAAGTCCTAAATCCGCTAGTTTTCTCTAAATCAATCCACTCACTGTATTTAAATGTTATAGATTTTATTGGTTTTCACTTCTTGGGTCCGTTAATACCCGCCAACCTCTATTATGACGAATCTACTATATGGCTGTAATGGCGAAGATTACATCATGAAATAACCTCTGGTGATATGTTGAGTGTTTAGTCACGTATGAGCTACTGTGCAATGAGACTGGGAAATTGATTGAGTGCATGACCGCTGAAAGGGCTTTTGAAGATGATTGTGCACTCACCGCAATAATCAGCACTAACTAGTGCACATGCTCAAATTGGATGTCAAGATCAGTCGATTAACCTGTTTGTACCTTGACAGTATCAGGTTTTATTTATCCATTGCTAAATTACAATGCCAATTTTTTTCCAAGCTGAAATTAATGTTGAAGCATGTGTAATGTTGCTATTCCTTTTCACAACACTTAAAAGATGTTTTCGGACTAAAGACACCAAGTGATGAAGTGTTTCAGAGGTAATTTTGTCCCATTTTTCCTGCAAACAAGTCTTAAGATGGGCAACAATATGGGATCTTCATTGTCACATTTTGTGCATCAAAATGCGCCACATATTCTCTATTGGAGACAGGTTGGGACTGCAGGCAGGCCAATCAAGTACCTGTATCCACTCACTGCAATAATCAGTACTAACTAGTGCGCGTGTTCAAATTGGATTACAAGATCAATCAATTGACCTGTTTGTTCCTTTACTGTATCGGGTTTTATTTCTCCGTTGCTAAATTACAATACTCACCATTTTTTTCCAAGCTGGAATTGTTACTAAAGCCTTGTCAAAAACATTACGCACTGAAAGTGGTTTGCTGAATACCACAGAAATCTGAGCTTTTTTTTGTACGTTTAGCTAGTAAACAAACACTGAGAACATCCTAGCATATTAATGCACTATGCACTATCAACATACTGCATAGCAACACACTAATGGTATAGAGTCCATTAGTGCCTGCTCTATTATATTTTTCCATAGGCATTTAAAAAAACATATATTTGAACCAGCCATACACCAATCCAGTTTTGAGGTGAATAACATAACTTTGACAAATTATAAACTTTGATAAAGTATGTGAAAATTATACAAAAAGACAAAGGACTGTTAACTTGATGGGAGAGAAATCTATAATTCCAAGAAAGCATTACGAATGTCAAATGTCTGTTTAGCTATAGAAATTAAATTTGAAGTTCAAGTATTTTTGAGAACACAGTGAGACTGAGTTAGTTAAGTTATTATTGGGGTAGAGCTAAATGTTTTTTTGGTGGACTTGCATATTGCTACTCTCTAATTGGTTGGATTTTCTGTATGGCATTTTGGTTGATGTAGTTTTTCTGAATTGAGGCAGGGGTCACACGGTGGCGCAGTGGTTAGCACCGTCGCCTCACAGCAAGAAGGTCGCTGGTTCGAGTCCCGGCTGGGCCAGTTGGCATTTCTGTGTGGGGTTTGCATGTTCTCCCCGTGTTGGCGTGGGTTTCCTCCGGGTTCTACGGTTTCCCCCACAGTCCAAAGACATGTCCTATAGGTGAATTGAATAAACTAAATTGGCTGTAGTGTATTTGTGTGAATGTGAGAGTGTATGGGTGTTTCCCAGTGCTTGGTTGCAGCTGGAAGGGCATCTGCTGTGAAAAACATCGTTGTGGCGACCACTGATGAATAAAGGGACTAAGCCAAAATAAAATAAATGAATTGATGCAAACAGATTGTTTAAACAAATCATATACAATTGAATAATACTTTATAATTTATTAGTAATTATAAGTAATTGAAATTTATTAGTGTGTGTGCGTGCGTGCGTGCGTGCGTGCGTGCGTGTGACATATCAGGACACAAATCTGTATAATGACATAGTTATGACACAGGTATTACAATAAGGAGGTGAATTATGAGGTGAATTATTTGCTGATGTTCTCATTTCTCCAAAAGCTTATAAATCACACCGAAGGAGTTTTTTTTTCAGATAGGAAAACTGTACACAGTTTCCTGTGAGGGTTGGGTTTAGGGGTAGGGTGGGCTAGGGCAATAGAAAATACAATGTACAGTATAAAAACAATGGAAATCTATGTAATGTCCCCACAATTCAGAAAAACAAATGTGTGTGTGTTGTGGGCTGATTTATAAAATGTTATGATAACATCATGCATGCCTGTCAGTTATTGTTAAAATTCAACCTGACAGCTATGCTCAATCCAGTAGAACCTAGCAGCATGCATAGTCACATTAATGCTGTTCAGAACACCCTAGCAACCGCATAGCAATGCACTGCCAACCACACAAATCATTCTAGCTTTAGCTTTAAAACAGGAAGTCGGACAAGAATGCATGACACACGTTGTCTTCATAGCATAAATATGTTGTTTCTAACATAACAATAAGATAAAATGTGAGTTGCACAAACAAAACAAAATGTTCCCCACCATTAGCTAGGACCTTTTCCTCAGGTACTACTCACACATACACAGAGACGTGCACCTTTTTTTCTGTTACATCAGGGGCAAAACCACTCAAATTGCCTCTTTATTAGTCTCCCATTTACACTTTTAACAGCCTCTTGCAAAAAGCAGCATTCTCTGTTCAAAATGGCTGCTAAAAGCCTAGCTGTGTAGTAAACCAGGTCCTCAGCTGCTATTAGCCTGAGAGGCCGAGGCTACATCTATAAATGAAGCAATGATGGAACAGCCTCCGCAAGAGTCAATTAAAGCACTTCATTAGACTGTAATACTCCAACAGAGGCCACGGGCCCACGAACCCAGTAATGATGCCAATCAATGTGTGTATTACTCAGAATTAGCCTGCCAGCTCTCTGAAGCAGGGCTGGATCTCAACAATGGCAAGATGAATAATAAGCCAGAAAGTATGACAAAGCTAGTTAAAAAAACAGCATCAACTATTTTCCTCCCTGAAAAACAGTGACAGTTGTAGACTATGCAAAGGTAATTGACAAAATAAGAGTCTGATGCAGTTTTATAATAGTCCATTTTCACAACTGTGATGTATACATTTATAACACTGCATTATACCCTTGTATAACATGAATTGTATTACATTAACAATCGAGGCAAAGAGAACAAAATAATGAAAGCAATTATGAAAACAATACAAGTGTAATCCAGTTTAATTTCATGTTTTTGTGTTGGAGGGGTGCACTCATGAAATGTCATTCAGTATAGCAGTAGAGTTTATACTTGAAAAATATTGCCAGAAATATTTACAAAAAGATTCATTTAATGACATTACACAACTGTATTTAAGGATCAAACTGCAGTAATTTAAAATCTTTATACTTTACCCTTTTGTCTGTAAGAATTATTTTAAATAACTTTAAATATAATTACAATTAGGTATGTTGTTTCATTTTTACTTGAGTATTTAGTTTAGAATTGAATGTTTGATTAGGCATCTGAAATTCAAATAGTTGGTCCTTGTTTTGCTTCATTGCCCCAAAATCCCCCATTAAGAGTATTGTCATTTTCAAGCAATCACAACAAGATAATAAAATAGACCATAAATGCTGGCCAAGAAATAATGAATTAATTAATCAAACAAAAACAACATCAAGCACGTTTAACTGAAAAGCTTCATAAAAGCAATGTACTCATTTTGTTTGTGTTTTTGCATTGCAAAAAATGCTCACCAGGATTAGGAGGAGTTGTTTAAAACCAGGGTGCAAATGATATAGAGCATTTGTGGATATTTCTGATCATTTTAATAATGTTTTCAACACAAAAGTAAAAAAAAAAAGTTGTGTCATTTGATTGTCAACCATTAATCTCAATGAGCCCGTGCCAGTGCTTCACCACTAATGTAAACTGTAGATAACCGACAAGTGTTTAGTGTTTAATGAATAAGAGCCCGTTTGCATTGCGAGAGACAAACCACAATACGATGTGCTCTGAAAATATGCCTAAATACGATTGTTAAAGCACTAAATGCACACCAAAGACAAAACACTCAAAATCTTTACACTTTACAGATGATTCAGTTCAACAAATTTCAGATAACACCTATAAATATAACCACAGTCCTTATCATTATTCTATTCACTCTTCAAGAAAGAAATGTAATCTATGGTTTCTATGAATATTTGTTAGAAGATTCTGGACCTCAATGGATAACAATAGTTTCTGTCAAACAATAAGTTATCTGGTATTACTATTATCTCACAAATAAATAAAGCAATGTTTCTGAACAGTCTTTGTTCCGCTGAGGAAGTTCCAGTATGTTCCTTTATTTATTTATCCAGGAACTATGGTTACAGTGGTACATTTTTGTAATGGTTTTTACAATGCGGACCACGCATAATAGGCAGGAGACTTTACATGACAGGCGTTTTGCCACCAATTCCATCTCGTAACTACCTTGTAAAGAGATGAGCCAAGAAAAAGACTGTGTTCAATATGTTCCCTCACCTGTTTATGTGGAGAAAACAGATGGCAAAAAGCAGATGTCAGATATATTTTGCAATATGAAAGCAGTCATTTTCTTGTTACTTCATCTCTCGCCAAGCCTCGTTTTAAGTCTCTGTAAAAATTCCAAATACCACACATGGGAAGATTTGAGTTATTTTAAAAATGAATGATATACTGTATACTGATATACTGTAAGATATACTGTAAACAAAACAAGTGAAACTTCATCCTTGAACATGATAATGGTCTTGGTCAATGTCTGTCTGACAAGTCAGTGGTAGTTCAAACAACATTAGCCTGGGAACAGTGCATCGCACCTCTTCAACAGTCTGGCAATTCCAGGACTTTGAGCTTTGCCGGGGAACTGCACTTGACCACTCGTCCCGTATGTGAAATTTAAACAAATGTATCATCATCAAGAGCTTTAAATGCTAGAAGAAAAAGTCTCTCATGTAAAAGCGAAAACTGCCCTATGTAAACATCTTTTGCTCTATCTTTCGCCTACATTTTCCAGTTATCATCCACATGCTGAATGTGAAATTTAAACAACCCTGTTCATCCCTAAAGCATCTTATTGTGCGTGAATGTAATGTTAAAAAATATATATTTTTAAAAACTGTAAATATATGACATAACACTCTATGTAGAAATGAAGCATACTTATTCTTTCTGACCTACACAAATTTTTAAATGTTCTTAAAGCCTAAAATCTTTGAAGAACACTGACAATGTATAAAAACTTTAAAAGAACAATTTTAGGTGTTTTGATATATAATATAAATAATTATATATTTTTACTTTTTTTGTTACACAGCATGATATTTTAGTGCATGTTAGGACAGTTATGATAAAAAAAAATATTTTTGGCATTCTGTGCTTTTTATTTGTTTGTTTTGTATTATTATTTTTATGTATTTATTTATTTTAAAAAACACGTTCTTATGTACAAACAAAATAGTAACAGATAAAGAGAAATTAATTACATTTACAGTTATTTATATATTTATGTGTTACTTATTTGTAATATATAATAACACTAAATATGTAGACATTTTTGTTCCATAAATGATATCTGAAAAAGATTAGTAATGTTACATATTGATTAAAGATAAAAAATACATAATTATTTTACAGTAAGATCAAAAATGTGTGTTTAAAGGGCCATGAAACCCCCCTGTCTCAGCAGGGTGTTTTTTCCCACTTCTTGTTTGAAAAAAGTCAGGAAAGTGGGTGAGTCCAGCTTTGTTTATGTTGGGAGTGCCGAGTAGCGAAAGAGGGAAGGATTTGCATGAAAAGGGGAGTCTCAGTTCGAGCACGCGCTGATTTTCACAGAGGCAAAACAACACACAGAGGCAGGGGAGAAAGACAGTGACTATGTTTAAATAGACATCAGTAATCAAATTATTTGCCAAATTCTTAATTTGTCTTTAACTGCAGTTTGGCACTTTCAGTTTCTTTCAGTTACATTTCATGCATGCCCCCTGTGACAAACATGATATTGGATGCGAGGAACTGCTGGAAGTGTGTAGTTTTAATAGAATGTTTGATACCACACGCCTTATGGGAGAAAAAAACAAACATTTCTCAGTAACTTAGATGCACTCGGTAGGCGGCGTCAGAAAGCCGTGTGTGTATAGACTATACTGTCACAAAATGCGGTGAAAATCCTACACGATGGTAAAAGTTTGATTAAAGTGTTTACATGTTTACATTCGGAGAGCAGCATTTACAGCGGATCCTTTAGTCCATAATATTGTAGTGATATTAACGTACTGTAAACTTAGTAACTAAATCATTTTGACTAAGGTATGTCTTTAAAAATTTCAAGAGTACTGCTGAGGATACTAACTTTGCCTCTGAATAAACATAAACAAAGCACATTGATAACACACTTACCAAATCTGTAGAGACAGAACAATCAACACGAACTGGAACCGTGTCTTTTTTAAAAGGAGACGAGCGGCAAAAATTCCAGATGCGAAAAGCTTCCGGGTAAAAAATGTTCCTTACAAACATATTTTTGTCGCGTATTAGCAAACTACTGTAATCCACACGTGAGTCCAGCTGCGCTCCCTTAGCGGAGAATTGAAAACAAAGCCTTCATTGCAGCACATTTATAAACGTAACACTGACGTCCCGTGTCTCCAAACAATTATTTTTCTTCCACTTGTTTTAATTACAGTTGGCAACACAACCTGGCATCTCTCTGCTGTCTGAACACTGTAACAGGTAAAAAAGGTCTGAAGTTCTAAAAGGTCTTTGAAGCTATCATGCATATTAATGAAGTTGTGTCTCATTTACAATAGAGTGCGCTGATTGGCTCGAACCAATCTTTTGAATTAATGATGAAAGCTCAAAGACGTCACGTTGTAGCCACCGGTACAGACAGCAAGTCTACACGCTGGAATTCACACAAGGATCTAATCGCCGTGATGTAGCTTCTATATTCTTTTTCAAACCGGAAGAACGAATTTGCTCTAAATAACGCAAAAACAACCAATTTTCACTTTTTTTGTGTAATATATGTGTCCTAATAGTGTTAGCGTGGGACACATATGTCAACATCTCAAAAAAAATGTGTTTTCGTGTTTCGTGACCCTTTAAACAGTAAAGAGTACATATTTGTTCAACAAAAAGTATCTAAAATAAAACAAACCCCCCAATTCATCCCTCAACCATATCATTGTGCATAAATGTACTGAACTTATCCTTTAACCAAGTTCAGAAAGTCACTAGATTTATTTAAAGTTTGTGATTGCTCCTCATTTCAGCCTTCACATACTTTAAGCTGATGTCCACGTGGGAGTCTCTGCTGAAGCTGGCATTGGACACGGTGCCCACAGCAGCTGAGCAGTCATCGAGACTTCATGCCAGAGAGAAGGATAAAGGGGAAGCAGAACAGAGGACGACAGCATCCCATATCTCCAACCCCGGGCTGTCAGTCTGTCTCCTCACTCTGGGGAGGGTAAACCTGTTAGGCCTGGCTGGGAGACTAAACACTACCCTCTATTGGATGACACGGAGATTGTGCACGGTGAAGCTTGACCCTCGCTCCAACCGCAGTAAGGGTTACAGCAATGACCAAGCAGTGAACTTCCAATCCAGTCCGAGTCAATCCACGTCTAGCGTGCAAATGTGATAATGCCCACCAAGAACATAAGCTACTTTTCATTTTTTGAATCGAAAGTATATAGGACGGGTTTAGAAGAATTCTTGACATTTGTTTGCTTGAAAAGAGCTGCATGAGGCCACGAGGTTACGTCATTTGACAATAGACTATTCAGTTACAAAATAAGTTAATAGATTTGGTCCATTCAGAATTGATTGGATGGGAAAAATACCATTGAGAATTACCATTCCAGACATTGGTGTATTTTTTACTATATTATTTATGCACTTACTGGCCAGTTTAACTCCTTAAAGACATAGTTCACCCAAAAATGACAATTCTGTCGTCATTTACTCTTCCATCACTTGTTCAAAATCTATTTGAATTTGTTTCTTCTGTTGAACACAAAAGAAGATATTTTGAAGAATGCTGGTAGCTGGCACCCATTGATTCACATAGTATTTTTCCCCTATATGGAAGTCAGTGGGTGCCAGCTACCAGCATTTTTCAAAATAGCTTCTTTTGTGTTCAACAGAAGAAAGAAACTCATTACGGTAGAGTAGATGATGACAGAATATTCAGATTTATTTATTTTTAACTATCCCTTTAAGTAAGGTGCTGGAAACATTCCTCTGAGATTTTGGCTTATATTGACATGACAGCATCATTGACTGCTCATCTATAATGCGAATCTCCCATTCCACCACATCTCAAAGGCGCTCTATTTGGGTTGAGATATGGTGATTGAGGAGATATCTGATGTATAGCATTACCCTGCTGGAAGAAGCCATCAAAAATACTGTGGACATAAAGAGATGGACATGGTCACAAAGAATACTCAGATAGGTGGCATTTCCTAAAGGGTTAGTTCACCCAAAAATGGAAAATTTTGTTAATAATTACTCACTCTTAGGTCATTCCAAACCACTGAGGTCTCCATTCATCTTCAGAACACAAGTTCAAACATTTTAGAGGATATCCAAGATTTCCTTCAACTTTCACAGACAGCAATATTCCCGACTTGCTCAAAGTCCAGAAAAATACCAAAAATCATCCTCAAAACATTCAGTGGTTCAATCAGAATATTACCAAGCTAAGAATACTTCCGTGTACATCAAAAAACCAAAATAACGACTTCAGTTTTTTTCTCCTGAGTGTCAGAATAGGGCGCGCATTCATGAGAGAGATGTGATCTTTATACGTGTAGCTCTCAGTTTCACTGTTGACATATACCTCCCTGTGCTTTGTTTCAAACAGAGTAAGCCTCCTGCAGGTGTCTGGGGTATACATCAGTGCACATCGCTCTCGTGAATGTGCGCAATATACTGAGAGTGAAAAGAAGAAACTGATGAATAAAGTTGTTATTCTTGTATTTCATCCAATTTTTCATCCACTCTTAAATTGTGTCTCAGTGGTTTGGAACAAAATGAGGTTGAGTAATAACAGAAATTAAATTTTGGGGTGAACTAACCCTTTAATTGGTACTAACAGACTCTACATCGCACAGCAGATATTGAGACTCATCAGACCAGGCATCCTTTTCCATTTCCAATTTAGATGTTCAAATTTCAGTTAACAGTTTCCTGTTGATTGCTGACAGGAGTTTTACCCTCATGCTCTCCTGCTGCTGTAGATCATCTGCTGCAAGTTGTTGACAGTTGTTACGAGTGGTTATTTGAGATACCGTCTTTATTAGAAAATAGATATATCAGCCTATATATACAGTTGAAGTCAGAATTATTAGCCCTTGTAAATTATTAGCCCCCCAGTATATTTTTGTCCCCAATTTCTGTTTAAAGGAGAGAAGATTTGTTTCAACACATTTCTAAACATAATAGTTTTCTAATAATGATTTCCTTTTTATATTTTCCATGATGACAGTACATAATATTTTAATATTTTTCAAGATACTAGTATTCAGTTTAAAGGGCAATTTAAAGGCTTAACTAGTTTAATTAGGCAAGTTATGGTAATTAGGCAAGTCGTTGTAAAACAGTGGTATGTTCTTTAGACAATTAAAAAAATCGCTTAAAGGGGCTAATAATTTTGACCTTAAAATATTTATTAAAAAATTAACTGCATTTATTCTAGCCGAAATAAAACAAATACAACTTTCTCCAGAAGAAAAAATATTATAGGAAATACTGTAAAACAATCCTTGCTCTGTTGAACATCATTTTGGAAATATTTGAAAAGGAAAAAAACAAATCACATGGGGAGCTAATAATTTTGACTTCAACTGTTTACACTTACTGGCCAGTGTATATATCATCTTCAAACAGTCTGGTCATTCACTTCTGACCTCTGGCATCAACAAGGCTATTTCACGCACAGAATTGCAGCTGTAATCCCAGTAGGAACCTAAACTTGCATTTAAAAGTCCTTTTTCATTTGAACTTCAAAGAACTGGACACTTATAAGCTGTTTCTAACTTTTGAACACTTTTTCATCTTCTGTAAGTCTCAATTGGGAATAATATGAAATTAGGTATGCCTCTTATGAAGCAGGCATGTAGTAATTGCAAATTACGAATCGGCTTGATTGGTTATGCAGGAGGAGAAGAAGAAATGTCTCCTTGGCTACTTCTCTACCAAAGACAGCAGGATTTGAATTATATTAGGGTTAAATTATTTTCAACTTTGAATTTGCCATTTTATGTTGTCCTTGATGTTGCTGTAAGGTAATCAACTAAATTCTGAAAGCTTTAAGTATATCTGGCCACCAATATATCCTGTCGGTGCATCAGCTGCTTCCCTGTGACAATAACATTACCAGCGACATCTGTCTTTAGCTTGAGCTTAGTAAATAACAGAGAGCCTCCTAGTTTCATTTTGAGAAAGGGCTAGCAATTACAATAAAAGAGTGCATGGAAAACATCAATAATCTCACATTATTGCTCAGTCAATGCATTAGCTTACCACAAATGTGCAAAATTTGTGTTTCAGATCATGTTTCTGTGTTCTTATGCAAATTTGACATTATTCTGGTTATTTATCTTCTTGTTCCTTTATCCCTAAGTAATGAGTCTGTGGGAGTCGGCACACAAGGTTTTTCCATAATTCCTGCATGGTGGCATTTTGATAAAACATGCATAATAAAACATATGCAACTATTTTATAACGTTTATATATTTATTGTTAACGTTGTTTTTTTGTTCTTTCATTTTAAATAGTAAACATAAACAGCAATGCAAAAATAACTCTTAGTATGAAAGACAGGCTTCATAATCTTTTGACTTTGGCTGAAAGATGAATTTGTATTAATTCACCCATTGACAACAAGACTTTATATTATATTATAAATTAATAGTAAGTAGCATATGTTAGCTGAGCTGATCAAATAGACAAATAATGTCGGTTGAACATCATTATTAATAGCGCTTATAGTCCCATGGCTTAAATTACAATTCATTTACTTCCGACCGTCTTTTATTCCCACAGTGTGCAGGGTTATTTCCCAGGAGACAGGCGCTCAAAGACGACACTTAAACGCAAGCTCTCGTCGTGCACCGCAGTAGGATTTAGACAATCCCTGTTTTATTTCCTCCGAGAGGGCTGTGTAAATTTCAGTAACACATACGCACTCATGAGAGCCTGAAATTAGCTAGCCAGCGAGAGCACTAACATTAGACAGGTGAAATAAAAGCTTCACATTCATTAAAGAACCTGCTGCAGAAATCACTGTTCTGAGTCAGCAGGAGGCTGCTCCAAACATATGACTCTGACATAAGAAAAGGAAACTTGTATTTGGGAAATGAAGCAGAAAAATTTGTGCAAGAGCTTAAAAAAACAGCAAAATGAATTAGTAGGCATGCATTAATTTGAGGAACATGATTAAGGATTATGAAATGACCCGGATGAAAGAATAAGCGGGGTTATGCAATGATAATCCTCTGATGAATGACATCTCTACTAGTTAGTGGTGCCTACCAACTATTGAACTTTGGGATAGAGTCTGTCCATAGCACAAACTGCGAAAGTAAAATATCTTTTGATATATTTTTTAAAATAATGAATTACAAAATAAATGTAAAAATTAAAATTACATGGTTTGAGATATCTTAATGGTTATGCATTTGACCAATGACATCTCGACCAACAACATTCATTAAGGAAACACAAATACATGTGAGGGGGGAAAATAAGTAAAATCCTAGTATAAAAAAAAGTCAAGACCTTTTTATGACCATTATGAATGAAATTTTAGACTTATACATTGCTAAACACTACGGGTTTTTCTAATGGCCTGGTTGGGCCAGTGGAATTTTTTATTTATTTTGCTTGCCACAACAATAAAAAAAAAATCTAATAGTTATTTTTTAGCCACATATTTTAATGTGTCAATACAAAAAAACTCTAGTTCTATACTTTTTTTTTAACAATGTTTCTTTTTAAATAGTTAAAAGTATCAACATTGTTAGAAGTATATTTATTATGGAGACAATTACATGAATAAATAAAATATATATTTGTTGGCTTTTGGTTCAAATGGATCGAGTTCTCCTGCAACTCCTATTCAACCTCATGAATTTCTGTTAGAAAATCTTAAGTTTCATGCCTATTTATAAATATTATGTCCGCTCCCCCTTACTTACTTATATATAGTTTATATAATAGCTTTACTGAGATGGATTGTTGGTGATTGGATGGTTGTTGGCACAATTGGGTAGCTTTACTTGGACATAGGAAAATGAAGAACTGTTTAAAATGATTTAAGACCTACAACACAATATTTCACTGAATTTAAAAATGTTGTTTTCGAAATGTTATATATATATATATATAAAGCAGCGAACTTAAAGTATTAAACAGCAATTTTTCATATTTGAGGGTCTTTTAGATAAATCTAGTAATAAAATTGCACAAAATGCAACAAACTTTGCAAACAAATTTCAATTCTTAGTTTGATCAATTAAAGGGCCTCCAAAGATTTAAAACAATAACATTTATTGCTTCATCTGAATACTGTATTGAAACCACACGCATTCAGTAAATACACCAAAAAAAAAATTATACAATTATATATGGATGCACAAAAGGCAGTGAACACAACGCTCTACAAAACACTAGTTTACAGAAATTTAAAAATTCTAAATATCAAAAAACGCATGGCTGCAAAACGCGCAACCAGCTGTTCTCGGTGGGACAACTCGGGGTAGGACTGTCAGGAATGACACTGAGCTAGTCGGAGCGGTCAATAACCACCCGCCGAAACAACAAAAACAACTTCTCATAAAATAGGAGATTGAAATGCTGTTATAAATTAATGTGAATCATGAAATCAGTCTGAACAAGAGGTAAATGTTCCTGACATAAACCACTCACTTTCAATGCAGCGGAAAGACCGCGCGATTACACAAAAGCGAAGAGAGTTTACATCCCGTCAGTTACACACAAACGAGCAGAGAGAAAGAAATGTTACGCTAGGCTTGAATCATTTAACAGAACAAAAGATAACTATGGCTTGTTTTTGTTTGGAACGTAACTTGAACGGTGGCCAGTTAATGCGTCTTCAGGCGGTAAACTCCACTGGCCTGATGCTTGACACTGTGTGACTAAAATATTAATACACAGAGGAGACACGTCCTCGTCTTAGAACAAGACTGGATAGATTAGACCTTTTGAACCAAGACTAAAATATTAAAAGAAATAGTCCAGGTTAAATACAACTAAATGTTTCAAGGGGGAAGAGACTTCTTACAAACTTGAATTTAACCATGGATATTTATGCAATTAACTGATGACAGTGTGACACCCAAAAAAACTTCAGTCCCTATGATGAAACACACTGGCAAAAACCCCATGGCGTGATATTAAGGAAAGAAACTGTAAAAAAAAAAAAAGAAAGAAAGAAAGAAGAAGAGACAGCTTAAAACCTTCACTTCAGCAATAAAATCATATGTACATCTGCATAAAGTGTCCGTTTGGGAAGTTTGGAGAAGTTAGGTGGACTCTCGACCAGAAAGGCGCATGGCGGTAGGTTGGGTGTTGCTTGGGATGACCTTTGTGGAAGGCCACTTGAGTGTGTGTGTCGTCTTAATCTCCACAAAAGCACATTGTTGTTTGGGGTAGGAGTGTGCAGGCTCTTAGTCCTGCTCCATGGGCTCCTCCTCTGCGCTCTCCGAGTCCAGTGCCCCTGACCCAGTG
This sequence comes from Danio choprae, assembly GCA_903798125.1. Taxonomy (NCBI): domain Eukaryota; kingdom Metazoa; phylum Chordata; class Actinopteri; order Cypriniformes; family Danionidae; genus Danio; species Danio choprae. The sequence goes on from CAIGQW010054109.1 coordinate 8,428,988, forward strand.
TCGCCCTCTGTGGGAGAATCTATGCTACTGCTGCTGGATGTGGGTCCAGAGGCATTGTCATCAGTGCTACTGCTGCTGACCTCGCTTGGCTCCTCCCCTTCTCTCAGCTCTGGGCTAGAGGCCACACCTGCTGGCGCTCTCTGCTCTGATTGGTCCATATCACTGGGCTCTTCTGAAGAGTCATCCGAACCACAGGGAACCTCTCTCTCGGCAAACGCCTCTCTGGAATCTGCCACGGGACACTCGGGTTGTGTGCTGGAAGGCTCTGTTTAAAAAGAAAAAGAAATGCATTATAGAAAGAATAATAAACTATTTACAACAAGAAATAATAAACAATTTGAACTATGCCACCTTGGTCTTCAGAGTTTTCAGCCGAGCCTTCATGTTTACTTTCCTCCTCTTCTTCTTCACTCCCTTCCTGCAACATGGATGACGGTGATTCAGGGTCCTCTGACTTATCTGAGGGGCTTTTGCTCAGTGTGGATCTGGGGGTCTCCACAACCTGCTCGTCTACATCATCTTCATCCTCCTCATCTTCGTTGCCATCCTGGCTGAATTTGAGTCTTTTTACGTTATGTTCCTCCTCCTCCTCCATTCCCTCCTCTTCCTCGTCATCCAAGTGTTTGTTTTTTACAGAGCTGCCAAGTGGTCCACTAATGCCTGATGCAGATGCATCACTGGAACAAACAAAAAAATAATAATTTTGCCATTTCTCTTATGTAAAGGATATTTATCTCTGCTGAAGGTCAGGCCAGTTAATTATTCACCATGTGAAAGACTAGTGAACATGTTTATTGATTAAACTATACGCATATTACACACATTAGAACATTGGATGATTATTTGAAATGATTCCTTTGGTCTGTTTAATACTTTTTCTTACTGTTTATATTCTTAACTGTGCTAAAAAAAAAATAATGAATTGATTTTTAAAAGTGCACGAAAGAGGAGCTGAAATATGATGGCCAACAGAACCTACCTGGCCGTTTTGCTGTGTCCCTGTGGTGTGTTTCTGTCTTTGTTTTCAGTACTGTCCGGAAGGCCATTTGTGGCTAGCGGACTGGACATGGAGTGTTTCTGTCTGTTTAATGGTCTGGGTGTTCCTGGACCATTCACTTTCCTGAAAGATACAGTGCAATCATGTTTTATGCACATATATATTTTTTAAATGACTACTCTTAAGCTTCATATACTTCCCTCACCTCTCTGTAAATGTGTTACCAGACAACATGACTCCATTCACTCTGTTGGCACCACTGCAGCCATTTTTCCTACAAAAAAAGGGCAAAAAAAGCTCTTCGTTCATTTCAGAGTAAATAATCACATTTGTTTAATTGTTATACAGAAGATTCAAAATCTTAACAAACAGAAATAACTTACTCAGATGTAGGATAAATACAACTGACCACCATCACATTCTGAAGAAAAAGAGAAAACTTTTAAGATTCTACTCCTACTAGGAAAAAAAAAATTAAAAGCTGGACTGCTTGCATTTGACTAGTAATCAAATCGTTCAATGAGCTAAACTACCTCTTTACATGGTAATAAAACCCCATTTAGCAAACATACGCATATAAAACACTATACGCCATCTTCTATATTGATAATAGCACACCTGCAAAACGAATTCACATTACCATAAATCAACAGTGTGTCTCTATGGAAGTCAGAGATAGCAAGTAAAAATATTCCATATCCAACTTTGATGAAGCAAAATTACAATAAAATGCAAACATAAACAGAACATACAGGAAAGAGTCTGTCATCATTATAAGATCAAGGCAAAACGGTGAAAGTATTTTAAAGCAAATGGACCACTGCTTTCAGTTATTAGTTCCTTATTTTCTTTATCCTAGTTCCTTTATTAGTTCTCAAAGCTGAAGAAATGCACTGACCTTCTCTACTCCTCTGAGAAACTTCTCAGTTCCTGTGTAGTTCCTCTTAGGTTCAGTAAGCAGCTCGCACAAGCGCTGGATAGTAAATGGGATCCTGGATAGAGAAAACATTTGAATTAACTGGTGCATCCTCCACAACAAACTACTGAGAATTAGGGCTAATTCAACTTCATTTCTTGTTATAATCAACAGCCAGGAGATGGCACACTTGCTCTGGGGTAAAGACACAGGCCCTGTCTTTGTCCATAAGCAACTTACAGTAAGCATATTATTAGGCATAAAAAAACAATAATAAAAGATTTCTTATGTTCCTCAAATTGTAATACATTTTCTTTACATTATACAAAACAGGCATTTAAAATGCAATTACGACTCAGATAATACTGTAAATTATACAGCAGTACTTGAGCATTACTATAATATTAAAGCTCATTTGCTACTTATTTTTAAACAACCCATCTAAAATAATTTGATACTTCATTTAATTTGTTTAAATTTAATATCGTACACAATAGCTTTAATAAATGACATTAAGACTATAGGCTAGTGTAGTGTTCATTTCTCAAGCAAACCGATGAGCTGTGGACACTGAATGACTTGCTTGAGGTAAACGTAATGATTCATGACATATAGTGCAATGGATGTGGAAAATGACACTCAAAACATGAGCAGGGAAAATGTTTTTAATAGAACCATGTAATGATTTAATGTAATGACTAATATACAATGCGTCACCTCAGACATGCACACTGGCTACTGACGCATGTGTGTCCATGTGAACAAACCGTTTTTGTTACCGTAAGGGTGTGATTTTCTTCCCAAATTTGCATAGGGTATTGGTTGATGAGTTAGATGTTATGCTAATGAATTTCAAATAAATGAACGATAGACAATAAGCATGCCACAAAACAATACCACAGTTTCTCCAAGAATATCGAACTCACCCATTGTATCCACTGACAATCTTTAGAATTCGCTCCTTCATTTCTTCAAAGGGAATTGACTCCACATTAGGGTTGGCAGGCCCTCGTTGCTCTGGAGCTGATGCGTGGAAATCCTCCATTACTTTCTCCAGTTTAAATACAAAGTAGGCTTTAAACTGAGACCAGGACACCCTGAAGAGATATACAGCATTTACAACTCAATTTATTTTTAGATTTGTCAGTCACGAAGCTATTTATTATATAACTTTCTATTAAATGGTCTTGAAATGATTTGGTTTCAATTGTTACATAATATGAGAAGAGTCCAGGGTGATGTGAGTGACATAAAACCAGCACGACTGTTAATAACACATTTCAGTGTCATTAAGCAAACATATTTGACTGCAGAAGCAAGTATTACGAAGAGATAGATATTTATAATTTTTCAATATGCATCCATGTATTCTAAGAGTTACTTCATGAAATGAGAGCAGGTCGGCTAAATCAGATCTAGTCGATAAGTACAAGGTTTAGTTTGTTTTGGAACAAAACCAAAAGGTCATATAACAACCCACCTTCTGATGTTACCTAAAAAAGCACTTATGATTTTAAACAAACCACTACAAGACAAAGGTGAATAGGGTTTACGTGCCCCACTTAGATCTCTCATAGAAATCTGGATGTACTTACAGGGTTTCCCCAGTCTTTGCAATATGGCACAAAAACTGGTCCAACACTGTAGACGCTTCCTTCTTCACCTTCTTGTCAAAATCTGCCAGAGACACAATAATTCAAGTTGTTCTCTTGTTTTTTCCATTGAGTGCATGCAACTCCAAAACCTGCTAATGTGTTCCATTCTATCTTTAATATTTTAGTTCCAATTGACTCCATTCTAGTTCAGACATTACATATATGAGGGGGAAAATAGTCATTTGTTGTTCTCTTAATTATATGTTCTTATTATCATGCCTCCGAAATCAAACACGATTTTCTATTTAGAGCATCCAGAAACAACTAGAATATTATGCATACCTTTAAGAAAATATAGAATCATTTTCCAAGCACGAATCTATTAACAGGCAAGCAGTGCAACAAGCAGTGCAACAGTTGTTTTTAATCTTAAACTCATATCAAACTTTGTTATTTTTTCAGCTGTTACTATTCAACAATTTGAAACAAATCTATGATCAGCTAATAAACGTAAAAAAAAATTGTGTATATATATTTTTTTCTTATATATATATATATATATATAAAATTTATCATTTAGTCACCAAAACCACTTACACTACCCCAAACAATAAACAATGTACATATACAAACAATAAATATAAAGGATGGCAGATCATTCATTTACATCAAATAGGTCTAGAGCAGATATTGTGTGCTTTCATTAGAAATATGAGAAAATATTAAATTCCTAACACACTTACATAAAACTAATACAGGTACAATAATTATTAGTTTTATATTAGTTTGTCACCAAAACAATTTGTACTACTCACAAAAATAAATATACATAATAATAATAAAAACCAAATAAATAATAATGGGAATCTATTCATTGATATTTTTTAATAAGCTAAGCTAAGAGCAGAGCTAAAGTGCAACTTAAATGAAAGATATCTCGTTAAAAACAAAAATAAAATCACGTTAAAGAACGAACAAACTTGCAAAGAAAGAGTTTAAATCATTCACAGGTTTATAGTTAACACAGATGCGTAACGTTAGAATACTTAATTCAACTCTACATCATAGCAGTCCACTACCTAGTAAACTCCAACAATAACCCTTTTATTAACGTAATAATTATCTAACCCATCGTTTTCTGTCAGAAATATAAAGAAGTCGCAAAAACAGGAGAATGAAACCTGTTCAGCTGCTCTTAACACACAACAGACCTCGAAAAACAGGAAAAGCCATTTAGCCACAGGCCATGCTAGCATGAGCTAACTCACATTAACCATACAAAAACCACATATAACTCCATCCTAAACTCGCCCTGACCGCCTCAACACGCGCGACCGGGTACCTTTAAGAGCCTCCTGAAGAGTGTCTATCTCCATGTCTGTATTGTTTTCCCTGTCTCCTGTTGGAAAGCGAGTGCTGATAGCTGCTGTTGAGCTCAGTGAAGAAGAGGAGATGGGAAACATTTCAATATGGCGGCGACTGCGACGTCACTGCCGGCCACTCTTCAGGAGCTCTGACTGTTGCGCAATAGCATGGCCGCGGTCCAAAGCCTAGTCAGCCACCTATTTAGGCATCATTTCTGGGTGGTTGAACACAGTGTTTCTGTTGCCGTGCCGCAATACATTGTGAACCTCTCCTGTAAACTGTATTTTTAAACACAGCAGTCGCGTTTCGAGCTAAGTGTATACTCAAAAGTGCTGTCAAGGTAGGCAGCTTACAAGTATTTGAAACACGACAATCTGACTTAAATTATTAACCTATTTATAAATGAACTCTCGTCTTTTTATTTAATTAAACACTAGAATGACTAATCTGGCTCTGAATTTTGACTAAACCGTCTACAAAACGTAGCCTAGTTATCATCCAACTAAAATACTGTGACTTATGCCTAAAAATGGTGTCTGAGTAATATTTATATTGCACTCTACTAACGTATTTATAATATTAGCTAGATAAATATAATGCAAAAGTAACTGTGGAATGGTCATTTAAGTGTACACCCATAATGATATCAACGTAAGGAAGTATTTGAAACAACAATCTGACTGAAATAATTAGCCTATTTATAACTGAACACTAATCTATCTATTTCAACACAAGTGACTGTTCTTGCTTCTAATTTTACTAAAATGTACTTGTAACCATCTAACCAATATACCATACTAATATTGTAAAATGTCGTGTTTATATTGCTTTTTAAAAAAGTTTTGTTTTTAAACTATAGCCTATTATAGTTATAGCCTACTATAGCCTATTGTCCGAATAATACAATATATTGACATTTAAAAATATATATTTAAAAAAAAAATGTGTACACGCATAAGTGCTGTGCAAGTATGCATCTTACAAGGATTTAAAAACAACAATCTGACTGAAATTAATAGTTTATTTATAACTAAATACTTATCCTTTTATTTATTTAAATAAAACCAGTGTCGCTCTGAATTTTAAAATAAAGACAATTATGCAAAAGGAACTGTATAAGACAATGTCAAAATAATGCTTATTTATTCTTTACATTTTTGACATACTTCTGTATAAAATGACAATAATACATATAATACAAGACATTCAGAAAGACATAAGAAGAAAAAAACACCAGAGAAGAGCATTCCTGGTGCTGCATTTTTTTTTACACAAACATAACACGAGATGAATAATAGTCTCCAGTTAAATAAATCTCATCACTGATCCCAGACCAGTGACAGGAGGTTGGAAACTAGTCACAAATATAATTAAGCACATTGTGCTAATGAACGTATATAAAAACACACGTCAAAACATATTCATTTTCACATTCACACAAAAACACGGTCAACTCAGTAAAAGGCTGCAATTACACAACAAAACTTAAATGATTACAGATTTTTAAAATAAGAGATGAGTAAAATCATCATGTTTTTAAATTGTATTTTCTCTAAATTCAGCATTTATGTAAAAAGAAGTGTGCCTAATGTTCATGTGTGTATTGTTTTGTTATCATTTAGATCTTATGTATATAATACTGTCACAATGTACAAACCTTTCTAACAAACTAATGCAATCATTTATTTTAAATGAACACATTAGCTTAATCCCAATGTGGCAGACTACAGACTTCTAACAAAGTTCAGGGTAAAACAACAAAATGGGTCTGAACTCGACAGAGCTGAATACTTCTAAAATACTTGAACACAGAGCTTGTGAGCAGCTCTCAGAAATGGTTTGGTTTTATATCATCCTCAAAGAAAATCCCATCACATATTCAACATTAAATCCATTGTGACCATCAGAATAGGCAACCAAAATACAGGACAACTGACTTGAAGGGATAGTTCACCCAAAAATTTAAATGTACTCATCTTTTACTCACCCTCAAGTGGTTCCAAACAGTGTCTTTCTTTTGTTGAACATAAAAAAAAAAGCTTTATATATTCCTCCATATTAGGAAAAACAAATACTATGGAAGTCAATGGTTACAGGCTTCTGACATGTTTCAAATTATCTTCTTTTTGTGATTAAAAACTCAGAAATGTCTGAAAAAAATAAAGGGTAAGTAAATGATGACCAAATTTTAATTTCTGGCTGAACTATTTCTTTAAGTGGAATTCTCACAAAAGGCCAATTTTTTTATCGTAATATTTTACATATATTAACAGGCAACATCACATATATATATATAACCTTTTAACATCACACTCCTTTCTAGTTTCACTAATAAGTCATCTTCAATGTAAACAGTGTGAACATCCACCATTAGGGCTGTGCTTAAATTGAACGTACATCTTACTGAACTCTGAAGGCTGACAGGCTAATTCTCTTTGGTTGGTTCTGCGTGCTACATTCATTTACGGTGTGTGTGTGTGTGTGTGTGTGTGTGTGGCTTAAAAACAAGGATTTATTTCATGCTATTAAGCAGCAGAATGCACAAATTGGTGCAGCCACTTAAACACAAGAATTAGATCAAATGTACTGACACACACATTACTCCAATTGTCTAATATACCAAACGTAATGAACTAGATGCTGCAAAACAGTACAACACAGTTGTAAATAAACAGCTCTGAATCCATATTTTTGGATTTGCTTTTCCAGTGAATCTCCTGCATCACTTTGGGGTGGTTGGTAACCCACAGCTGGAGACACACATTTGGTTGCATCTCCGTTTCAATGGTTTTGCATTCATCCCGCATCGCTGTATAAATCCAGCAAACCAAGACTGCTGCTTAAATCTCTAACTCCTCAGACTCGTGAAGCTCATACTGGGTCAAATAGACCAAATGAAGCTCGCCCATGGCATTGCTCGTTCTCAATAAAAAAAATAACCCCAGATCCAAGCAGCAGGCAGAGACTCTTCTTTATAATGTGGAAATGCAGTCGAGGCTCATTACTTGTGTGGCGGTCGGACACGGCGCACCACTTTTTTCTCATAAGCCGCCTTCATGGTCTTCTCGATCTGTTTGAGGAACACCTGTGGTATTCTTCCACACAAGGTGTTAACCGTGTCTAGGAACTTAGTCTGAAGTGGGTAAAACAAAGACTGGAACAAGTTCTCCTCAAAAGGATACTGAAAGAGAAGATAAAAGACATTATGTTCAAGGCAGTGGTATATGTGTGCAGACATGATGAACAAGGTCCACATTTGATATCTGTCTGAATTGCAAACAGCCGAGGGGCCCATGTGACTCAAGCATACAAAAGGCTTCCTCTTGAAGAGACGTTTTCCTTCTATTAGCCTTCAAGGAGAGATTCAAGGAGACTGCACTCTGAATGCACTATGCAACACTTCTATTTATTCTCATATGATTCAACACCCTCAGCATTTGCTTTGTTAGCACTGAAAATTAGAAGGTAGACCAAGCTGGCAAAGACAAATGGGTTATAATTCTTGTTCAAGCCTTATGGGCAATTCAAAATATGCTATATAAAATAATTATGCTTATGTTTTTTGAAAATTATTTCAAAGACTTGTTATGTGGTTGCTAAGCTGTTTTTCTTTTTTTAAGGAGACATATTATGTCCCTTTTTACAAGATGTAAAATAAGTGTATGATGTTCCTAGAGTGTGTATGTTAAGCTTCAACTCAAAATACCCCACAGATAATGTTTTATAACTCTTTGAAACTGCCCCATTAAGGCCTTGATATTAATTGTGCCATATTGGTGACTGTTGCTTTAAATTCAAATGAGATTGTGCTCTTCTCAAAAGAGGGCGGAGCTACAAATGCTTATGTGTCAGCATAGTGGCAGATTCAAAAACAAGACTAACGCCCTATGCTAATGAGGGAGAGATTGTCAGTAATGGGCAGGGCTTTCCCCCTCTGATGACACGTACAAAGGTAGAATGTCAATCAAAGTGTTTCTGCAGACTGTTTTTATGAAGTGTGCTTATACAAAAAATAAAATTAATAAATTTTTACTATTAGAAGCGGGTTATATTCACAGACCCCATATAAAAGTGATGTTTGCATAAAAGGTGCCCTTTAAAATATAAAGAAAATTATATAAAGTACTTTAAGCATCATATCATAGAGATGTTTGCACAAGCTCTGCAATTCACCATTTGTCATGTTGACAGATTAGGTAAGTACAATTAGACTGTTATGGTATAACACTATGCTAATTGTAGTTTCTAAAAAAAAAGTATTTCGCGAAAAAATTTGTATAATACTAATAATACAAAAAGAAAAAAAAGAGAAAAAGCAACTTTGTGATATAAAATATTAGAATTTTATTAATGTAAAAATCCGTTTTTTGAACAGTGGCTGAGAGAGCTTAAACATGATGCAAGTTAAGAACACATGCAAATGCACTAACAAGCTGAGATCCATTTGACAACACACATGCAATCAGTTTTTTACAGCACATGTAAATACAGAAACATTTGCAGAAAACATGAGCCTAATTATTTTATATAGCTTAATTTGAATTGCCCATAAGACTTTTTACAAGAATTATAATCCATTTGTCTTTGCCAGCTCAGTCTACCTTCTAATTTTCAGTGCTAACAAAGCAAATGCTGAGGGTGTTGAATCATATAAGAATAAATAGAAGTGTTGCATTGTGTATTCCTTGAATTAATATTAGTTAATGCATTGTGAGTTAACAAGAACTAACAATAAATGACTGTATTTGTATTAAATAACATTAACAAATATTCAGAAATACTGCAATAAGTGCATTGTTTATTGTTTCTTTATGTTAGTTACCTACATTAACTAATTGAAAGGTGTTACCATATGAACCTCATTGAAGGGTGTTACCATATGAATGAATTCCGGATTTTTGAATGACACATAGATGTTATAGTACAGAACAGCCCTGTCAGCATTATCAGTCAAACGCTTGATATTTCTGACATCCCATCAAAAACATCCTATTTCAGTTAAAAAAAAAGAAAGTTCGGAGGCTTTTAAACATAACCTTAAAGGATTAAAGGGATAGTTCACCTAAAAATACTTTACTTGTTTCAACAGAAAAAAAAAACTCATTAAGGTTTGAACACAAAAGATGATATTTTGAAGAATGCTGAAAGCCTGTAACCACTGACGTCCATAGTATTTGTTTTTCCTACTATGGAAGTCAACGGTTAGAGGTTTTCAGCATTCTTCAAAATATCTTCCTAAGTGTTGAATGAAGAAATGCATTAAGGCTTGGAACTACTTGAGGATACGTAAATAGTGAGTACATTTAAATTTTGGGGTGAATTATCCCTCTAAATTGATCCAAAAAGACAGAGAAATAATGAAATATAATAAAAATGTAATTCAAAACTTTTAAAAATAATAATTATATACATTTTTTGGCATCTTTTAGTTCGTCCATTCTATTAGTTCTAAAATATAATCATCTTCCTTGAGCTCACCTCATGTATGGCATCATACACCACCCTGAAGGCAGGCTGCTTGTCATCATGATAAACCCCTCGGTTGCCATGTAGAATAGAAACCCCCTCCTCCTCTGCAGCCTTACAGTTGCTTCCATACATGCAGTGATCGGGTCTATAGTTCCACTGGCAAGGAAATATGTACAGACACTCTGCAGGCACAAACAAGAATATTCAACGTCATTTCCAAACATCAAACAACATACTCATGAAACACTTGAGTATTTGGAGCTATGCCAATACAGTTGTCAAACAAGCACATACTCTTGCCAAGTGTCTGGCCAATTTAGAGACATTAATAACTGCACCTGTCAGTATCTGTCACACCTGTTCCAGTCAAGAGAACTGTTTGCTCACACAAAAAGAGCTCTTATCTCTACACAGCCCAGATAAAACGGCAACTTTCAGACGAGCGAGCAAGGAGAGAGTTGAAAAACTCTATCGTGTCATACCACGTCTTTTTGATTTTCTGGGAAGATATAGCACTTGGCTTCTAGCTCTGTGCTAGAAATAACAATCCAGGGCTTGGAAAGTTTATTTGAGATGTACTACAAAGCCGCGGGGCTTCGTGTGGAAAATAACAGCTTTTCAAATCGGATTTAAGCCTCCGGCAAAAACCACAATTAAACTAGTGTTGTAACACGAGAGCTCAAATCAACAAAAACAAAAGAAAGTATGCAGGTTTATATGCAAGTTTCAGTCAGACACAGTGATAGAGTAGTGTGTATATGATCAGCTGGTAATATTATCATTTACTATTTTCTATTTTAAAAGCATGCTAATACTGAAGTACATTGATTAATATTTATTATAGTACTACTAAGTAGTACCAACTTAGAATTGCTGCGGTACAAGTCCAAAACCATAGCATTTTTTGGGGGGATAAAAATTATGGCATAATTTATATGACGCTCAAAGGTGCCAAGGTATTACCATTTTTACTGTCCAAGAAACAAGGTAGTTCAAGAAATGCGATTGCTATATAGTGACAGCAGTCAAAGCAAAATGTACAAAAACACAATAAAACCAAGGTATTTTAATATACTTCTGGTATATACCCGAATAATTTTAATATACTTAAAGTACCAAGGTACTTTGACATACTGTAGTGCATTTCCAAAACCATACTTTATTTCTATAAATATACTGTATTTACAAAATACTGAAAGGTTCTGTGAAAAATTCAATGGTACTACAATGTTCTTAAACAGCGCTGATTTGCCATTGTGTTCACATGCTCAACAGAAATGACTGTGATTGGCCGTGAAGGTCATCAGTTCACCGAACTTACTGCTGTTTACTGAGTGTAACCACAGATACAGGGACACATTATTATATTAATAGAGTACATGTTCAAAACATGCTAAAACCAAGGTATTTTTATATACACCACTATATTTATAACATACTCTAAGTTACTTATATTTAATACCATGGTATTACCATAGGACATTTCTAAAACAAGGTATTAGTAAAATGAACATGCAAAAACCACCCACCCACACACACCCACACACACACACACACACACACACAGTTGTCTAATCTCCAGTGTTGTCTAATCTCATATAATAATCAAGCATAACTTTGAGCAAACACACACACACAGACATACACACAGACACGTACCTGGGTTGTAGTGGAAGATGATGTTGAGGAGGTCTTGGTCTCCCCATGTGATGTGGTTCTTGTATTTCTGATAGAGAGGGTGAAGCAGATTTTCCCATGACAGACCGCTGGCGATCATACTGTTCTGTAAAATCAATAGTGGCAGGTTATTTTCCTCAACAGTGAGTCTGGCAGCCACTTCTCAGACAGCTGTTGATATGGAAATTGAGGTTGTTTCAGAAGAAGAATTTTTTTTGTCCCCCCAGACAGCCTTGAAAATGTGCTTGGGTTGGAAATTACAGTTCTAGCAGAGTTACAGAAATATGCTAATCTAGGCTGCTCTCACCCACTATCTCTCTCTCCTTCTCTCTCTCTACTCGACGGATGGCAATCAGTAGACTTCCATCACTGCCTACTATAAACAGCCTGAGGTTAAAAGGCTTTAAATGTGCAAAGAAACCTCAGAAGACATACGAAGAGCAAAGCCTAAGCCCATGATTCAAGACGAATAAACCACACAAGAAAAACACAGACAATGTAATAAAGCACAAAAAACGATACAGCAAAAATGTATAGCATTTAACATATCAGCTAGTATGTATAAATAAAAATAAATCTGCCATAGATTTTTATTTTTTTTTGCAAGTTACAACAGACCACCGATTTGTGTCTTACATACATGTCTTGTAATAAAATCAAAGCAACTAAAATATGTTGTTTTAAATGCCAGTAGTAAATGTAGACATAACAAAATTATAAGGTATATTCATTAATTTTCCTTCGTCTTAGTCCCTTATTTATCAGGGGTCGCCACAGCGGAATGAACCACCTATAAGGTATATTCATTCATTCATTTTCTTTTCGGCTTAGTGCCTTTGATAATCTGGGTTCGCCACAGCAGAATGAACCGCCAACTTATCCAGCATGTTTTACCCAGCGGATGCCCTTCCAGCCACAACCCATCACTGGGAAACATTCATACACACTCATACACACATATACACTACAGACAATTTAGCTTACCCAATTCACCTATAGCGCATGTCTTTGGACTTGTGGGGGAAACCGGAGCACCCGGAGGAAACCCACACAAACACGGGGAGAACATGCAAACTCCACACAGAAATGCCAACTGACCCAGCCGAGGCTCGAACCAGCGACCTTCTTGCTGTGAGGCGATTATAAGGTATATTATAAAATATAATTATATTCACTTGTTATTAAAGCTAAAATTAAAAAAAATAATAATAATAATATTTGCTACTTGAAATAAAATCTTTTAAAATTAAAAATAAATAAATAATAATAATAATAAAAAATAAAAATAAAAATAATAATAATTATATATATATATATATATATATATATATATATATATATATATAAACATTATGAAAACAATATAAAAATAAACCAAGAATAAACCAATACAAAAAAACTAAAACTTTATATTAAAACAGAAAATGTAAAAACAATTGAAAAAATTTACAAAAGCTACTAAATTATACTGAAATAATTCTGATAAAAAAGCTAAAGATTACACTTAACAGTGTTATTAATTATTATTGTATTTAACGATTAATTTCACTTGACATTTTACATAATATATTACATCTAAAGTCCACCAAAAACTGATACAGAACCAATAGGTCTATATCATGCAACTCTATTATTTAAAGTTTAAAATACAGGCTATGATTTTAGATCAATTAAATGAAATTAGAGCTCTATGATGAGATGTTTGTTGTACACATCCATGTGTTTTATATATACAGCTCAGCATAATTGAGCACACCCTATTTTGAAAATTTATATTTTTATCTATTTCTCAATGAATACAGCCAATGTATTTTGGTGCATTTAAACAAAACAGATTTATTAAACAGATATATTTATTAAAATAATATTTTAGTCAACAAACATATTTAGAAATTGAAAGAGAATACAATTAAATTTAAGCAAAATATTGGAAAAATATTACAACCTACAAAATTGCTTCTCTTGATTTTTCCTCTTTTTAAAATGTTTATTTAATATTTTTCTATAACATATAAATTTGGTTGTACTTGTTTTTGGACCGTTATTGTAAGTTATTTTGTTAGATAAGCTCCAGATTTGGCTTCAGCACTGACTAATCTAATGTATATGCACAAATATAATATTGTATAGCTTCCTATTAAAAACATGAATTTAAAAGATAGATTTGTGAGGGGTGTACTTTTATATGCTGAGCACTGTACACCTATTAGCTATACATCTAATTCTCTTGTTGCTTACCCTGAACAAAGTGTTACGAATCCGCGTGAGGTTCATTAGCATGACCCCTGAATTGACCCCTGTGACTCCATAAAAAGGGTGTCTTGCAAATCGACTATACCAGCCGATCTTGGGGATTTCGTGCTCTGGGGCCATAGCAGCTAACTGAGTGCTGTTGAACGCCTTCAGAAACTTCCAGATGTCATCCATAGGCCGGAGAAACAGCACATCTGTGTCCACGTACAACAGAGAGTCCACGTCCTTCAAGATAACCTGAAATTAGAGGAAATGCCTGGTTACGGTCAGAGTGGCGGTGAGATGGAAAGCACAAACAACTAAAAAAATGAACATGAACCAGCAGGACCTACAGGAAGAAATAGCCTCTGGGCGGCACACGGCTTGAAGAGTTTCTTCCATTCGTCTGCATTCCCCACAGAGAAGGTGATTGGATATATGCTGTAGTGAAACCTGGACGACAGCATCTGAGGCCACTGACTGAACTGTGAGGGGAAATTGGAAGAATCTGTCAACGTCAGGACTGTCAGACTCGGGTAAACCGCACATCTATTGCTTACAGGTGTCAGCCAAGAGTAGTGTATGAGGAAACCTATAGCAATCCTTCAAATAAGCAACATTTTGGGGCATTGGGAAGAACTGGGATTTATTGAATGTCATGAGGATGTCCACCCATATTGCTACACTCCTTGAAAATGCAAGCCTCAGCTTACATTTTTGCGAAACATAAAATACATTGCTCCAGGTAGGTTTTGGTGTACGTTTCTGATGACAAATCCACTAGAGGGCACCGTCTACATTTTTGTGAATCTGAAATACGTTACTTAGGGTATGTTTTGTTACATTTAGCAAACGATTTTGTCCAAAGCGACTTACAATTGAGGAGGTATTTAGCGATTCAACAAGAACTGGCAATACATCCAATAAGTGTTTTTACTCAAAGAATTTAGTACAAGAGTAGGAGAGTTGTTCTTGAGAGAGAGAGAGAGAGAGAGAGAGAGAGAGAGAGAGAGAGAGAGAGAGAGAGTGGTTGAAACTATAGGTTGTTTTGGTATTATTCAATGGGGTATTATTCAAGGTATTATTGTTGTACATCTCTGATACACGTCTCTGATATAGGTATTAGGATTAGGCAATTAACAGTCAAAATCTTAATAATAGTTAATAAGCCACTAGTTAATAGTGAAAATTGTTACATAAACTTAAGTGTTACTATTTAATTTATTGTGGATAACAAAATGAAATGTCTCATCTTTGACTTTTAAAAACAATAGCAAATGCATGAATTATCACATCAATACATATATTCTTTGTAAAACTAATAGCAAAACTGTTATGAGAATAGTGTAGTTTTATCATTATTAGCTGTAATCCAAGAGATAATAACTTGTGTGTACATTCAGAGTTTGTTTAAATTCATGTCAACAACTACATTTATGAAAAACATTTTTGTTCTTAACTTGATTATGATTATATGTTTGGTTCCATTTCATAATTTATGTATTTTCAAGCTGTCTTTGACACCATCAGGACTGACCTGCAACCCACTTTATGCTCATAACCCAGCAGTTAAGGTTTATAATACCTGCTGATAGCCAAATAACTACTGCTGCAGGAAACTTTTCAGGACATTTTTTGAATAACAAATGACATTGCATTCCTTCTCTGTCGCTCTTCAAAGCTTTCAGCTCCTTTATCGGCAGGAATACAATGCAGAACGAGATCAAGATCAGGGCCAGAGGGCACTTCTCAGAAAGCACTGGCTGGCCAAGTGTAAAAAAACAATATGCTGCTATTTTCAATAACACTACTTCTATGGAAAGAGACACTTGTGATTCTCTCCACTGCGGAAAAGAAGCACACTACCAGCAATCAAATAATGCATTTAGACGGTTTTAAAGAGATCGATAGATACATGAGGTTTCTCACGTTACTCTTCTCACCAGATTGGCTGTCATGGTTAGCCTGACGTTGTCTGAGGGTTACCACAAAGCCACTAGTGTAATACAATTGACAGTCAGGGTTCTGTCAACAACCTAATTAAACATACTGAGAAATCCTGTGGCAAATATACTGCATACCTAGTTACTGGGGTATATAAAACATTCCTTATGAATATTGATTATAATCATTTTGTTAAAATCACATGAGCAAGACCGATTCAGCTATTATTGAAGGTTTGTAAAAGGTCCATATCCCCAAATACAAGCAAGAAAATAACACTTTTTTATCTAAATAATAAACAACTAACCAAACAGACATTTTCAGCATTCACTGAAACTACTTAATAAATAATAATACCCCAAACAGCCTATTAGCAATTAAACTGAATGATTGCCAGAGCAATGAAATAACAGCCAAGTTAGTTATACTGGCATAGCACGAGTAGACATAGTATTTCCGAGAAAAATAATCAGAATTGAGCAGTCATCCACAAAATTGTGCCCAAAATGTGTGCCAGATTTTTTTTTTTCTGTCCAAGAGAGCTGCATAGTTAGGGGATGAAGCTTTTCTGTAACGCAGTGCTTCAGCACAAACCATTGTCCCTGAAATAATTGAGTATTATTGAGATTTTAAGGCAATTTTGTGATATAACAATGTAGTAGAAATGGTCATATTGTGAGTAGGCGAGTTGTGTGTTTTTATTACTCTGTATTAACATGATTGAGCTACTACTAAGTAGGGCTCCACAATATATCATTTATAAATCCATATCGCAATGTGACTATTGCAGATGTGCACATCGCAGGACCTACAGTTTCAAGTATGGGTTATTGTTGACCAGGAGCTTGTAGATTAATGGCAAATGTAACCATTGGGGATTTAAAGTTTATAATTTGCATTAGTTTTTATTCTGTTAAAGATATCAAGTGAGTTTAAAGCCCATTTGTATAAATTACATTCGTGTCCAACTGCCAGTAAGACTTGAAAATATAGCAGATAAAGCATTTTTTTTCTCTCATTTGTATGTTTTTTTTTGCCTAAAAATCTTGTTCAAACGTAATTAACTAGTTTATAATAATTTATGCAGATGCACTCGTCTATAAAATCACTCCAACCATTTTAAAATGATTTCTGTACAAATAGATATTCAATCCATTTGGTGAAATATATATTGCAGAAAACTAAATATTTTTTTCCAATATACTAAGCTGAAAAAAAAGTCAAACAGAGAAATTCACATATGACTCACAATTTCTTCTTCTAGAAATTTTCATCAATTGACAAATTTTTTTTCTTTACTTTAAAAAAAAAAGTTTCTAAATTGAATTTTTCTGAGCCCATCTCTGCCTCTGCCAAAAAAATAGCAGATTTAGCTGAAATATTGGTGACATTCATTTATTTAAACACAATTTTCAATATATGGCGTCACCAAAACTAATGCATGATTAGTCAAAATTATATAATTACAAGAGGTCTATTTGTTTAACGAAAAACCCAACTTACCATTATTTTCTTCCTATAAAGCATTCAACAAAAATTTGCCACTGCTTAATTTGGTCTAGGTATTAAAGGTGCAGTAGGTGATTATCTTCAGAAACATTTTTGTTGTGCTGGTTGAAAGTCTCTTCACATTCCAATAGTAATGATTAAAGTAAATGATCTTAATGTATTTATATGTGTTTTTATATTCTGGGTACAGAATAAAACAAATGTTTATCCAATTAAATATTGTCCGGCCGACATTTCCCATAATTCTGATAAGTAGCCCAAACTGTCTGTCAACAAATGTAGATTTGTACATCTGCGCATCTCTGGTCATGCAGATCCGCCATTGGCGTGTGCATGCGTGCTTTGTGTTCATGTGCACACGAGACACAGCAGTAAAATCAAGTTCTAAATCAAAACTTTTTAAAATCCTGAATACAATAGGAGGAAGGATGACAACACGGCTGAAGTATTTCTTTTAGACAGGTAATGTTCTGAAATCTTCCGGCCAGCAATTGATGTGACTATTTTCAGTTTCATAAGGGACCTCTGACAGCATCGATAATGTAGATTTCTATTTAGTTTGACAACAAAACATAAGTAAATAGTGCTATTCCGCCTACCCTGCTGGTTTTATATTCACATTGGTTCATTTTTGAACAATGACAGCTTGTGACGCGCTCCCTATATTGTTTACCATGCTACTCTGAATATTCTGTCTGAAATAGCATGCAAGTGTGGCTTAGTAATACTGTAAGTGTAATTCCTGCACGCCGCCTGCCAAGCACTAAGCATACAGTAGTCACTTTAGAACAAAGTGTGAGAGAGTGAAACCAGAGATCCTTGCATGCATGAAATATTGCACATTATGACAAGCTTTGCTTGCTAACCACATAACTGAAAACGTGCTAGATATAATACAGTTTCTCATTTGGAATTGTAGTATTATGTAGTTCTTTAAAGTTTACTAACTGGGAATGACATGACCTAGTGGGTTGTCTGCGGTCATCTTTAAGGTGCGCGTGTTCTCGATTTCAGGAGGCATGGCTTTGGACGGCAGAGACTGTGGGACTGCCTTCAAAGATATTATGCTAACCGGTTAGCATTTTGGCAGATCACCTACTGCACCTTTAAAATCTAAATTTATAAAAAGTCAGGTGCCACAACATAGACAAAAGAATCTTGGGAAATGCCCTCACCCCTTTTTCAAATTGTTCAGCCAAGTCCTCCTCTGCAAAAATGTGAAATTTGATCATCTTCATGCTGAACAGCAGCGCTGACTTCACCATGTTGAGAGTTTCATCTAGACGGTTCCCACAAGCCACCACTGCCAGGTGCATGACATCCTCTGCCAGGGTGACCTTTGACCTGGGGTGCCCCACCTCACTTTTAAGCCTAGAGGTAAAAAAAACAAAAGCTTAAATCAATCAAAACTCATCGAAACCGTGACGTAAATAACAAAAACATCTGGTACGAATCAGCTGGCTCAAGCCATGAGACGACACGCTCATAAAACACTCCATATGCTGAACATGGCTCTTCAAGCACATGGAAAACCTCTTTAAATAACTCAAGGGTAAACAATTCAGAGTCAGATTTTGTCAAGTAACGTGGCCAGAGGATGTAAGGGCAAACGTCATTATATAGAACATGTATGTGTATATGTGTGTGCATATGTACATAGAGTGGAGATCAAGAACAAAGATATATGGATGAATATCAGCCAATGAGAAAGGAAACTACAGGTCAGTGGAAAGTTCAGGGAGAAATTAGACCACAATATCAGAAAAAAATAAGCTTTACAATAACATTAAAAAGAAACATTTGCTTGATCAGCTGCAGCACATTGCAAAATTATTTATTGACCTCCAATTTTTTCTCTATTTGCACAAAGCACAGGCCTTATTTCAATGCATCTCCTTGAACATTTCCTCCTCCATAATCTTTTCTTTTTGCCCTTTTGCTGTAAATCATGGTAGATTATTTAAATTTTTTATTGCAGGGTACCTTTCTAGTCTCGCATGTGATCTCGAGCCATCTTATCACTTCTCATGTGCATTTGTAAGCCAGACAGAGTTGTCTGCGATTGTATAAACTAATCCAGTATAAACACAGCAGCAAGTAGAGCGGACGGTTGTAAAAATCATACAAGGAGTTAACTTTCCTAACTTTTTAATCAGGTTCAGATCTGGTCTCTGGGCGGGCCATTTCAATGTTTTCATCTACATTGCAAGTTGCATTAAAAGTGAGCACATTTACATTCTCTCTGCCATGTAGCTGTATAAGAAGCATTCTTTCTGCTGAATTCACAAGCAATTTCAGATGCAGTGGTGAACCAATTACCTATTTATGATTCTCTGTATTATCCTGTCATCTCATGCATTTGTTGATGACCAGCCTTTTTGGAGGAGCTGAATGAGTTAGTAACATTGTAAACATGCAATATTCTTTAATACTCTATGAATTTATATTATAATCACTGTGTGATTTTTTTCATAATATACAATAATAATTTATAATAAAAATAATACAAGAAAGAATGACAGAAAAGTAGCAGGTTTACTCGTCATGATCTAAGTGACCCGGCATTTCACTTGAATACACACTTCCTTGTCTTGAGTCTCAAACATAATAGTTATTGGTGCAGTGTTTGCTTTTGTGATTCATGTTGAGTCTCTATCACTCTGGGGAAGTAAGCTCTCTAACCCTCTAAGCGCTACCCAAGAGACGACCTTTTTTGGGGGGGGGCTCCATTTATCCAAGGCTTTGGTGGAGGAAACAAATTCATACCGCAAGAAAGGCACGCAGCCTTTCAGACAGACATCAAAGAGCTTCCATTAAGCCAAGGACGTGCAAACACTCTTGCTCTCATTTTAAGTCAACCCAGGACCTTGATACGATGTGAATGTAAGAATATGAAAAACACGGAAAAACCTTGGACTTTGACAATAGAGAAGCATACCTGAAAGATAATTTTCTCATTTTTTATTATTATTTCTTTACATTTAACAGTCTAGTATCACAAAAGATTGTAGAATCTGCTTTGAAGGCTACATTTCCTGTGGAAAAAAAGCTTCCTTTGTTTACACCACTGTAAATCAGCAACAGGAATTTCATCAGTGGTCTGATTGAATGATATCAAACAATTTATTCTTTCCATTTCTTCAATCATTTACGCAGGACTGAGATGCAATAACGTTATGATCATAAAACCTCAAATATAACCAACACACTACTGATTTTGTACCTTTTTTTAAATCTAGACGAATTGTTCACAGACTCTGATGATCTAATAAAAATTTTTGCGGTCTGAGTGGATACATCTGGAAACATTTAGACTGCGAAGGCTGAATTAAATGTCACACTCTTTATTGAGCAAAAGAGTTCCTCACATAGTTTTAAGGCTGACACTGATTGTTTCTTTTGAGCTATGTAACTGAACAGACAAAGTGAAAGCCGACTGAAAAATTGAAATCAACTGAAAAGTGATGCAAAAATGAATGTAAATGAAAAGGGCGGACTTATATCATCTGCTTTCATTGTGAACAAAATGAAAAATCTCTTTCTACAGCTTACATAAGAAATTATTAATTGATTACTTGTGTGACTAACTTGTAAAATATATGTCTTTAGATGCATTCGGTTTATTACAACAATTTGTGCAAGCAATTTGTGTATGTAGCAAACATTTACACGCACACACACAAAAAAAAAAAAAAAAAAAAAAACAAATAAAATAAGGCTGCAATTAAAGTGCACAATATTAACAAAATAAACAAGTTTATCTGAAGCAGACAAGTATTCTGTGACCAATTATCTGCCCTACACAGCCAACACGACATGAGCATAAAATAAAATAAGATGGAACAAAACAGATCTGTAATGTGCATGATGCACAAACCCCCAATACTTGTGCATTATAACAATCTACGTTTTCCTAATCTAAATATCATTAAGCGTTATCTGACAGGTAATAGATAGCAGACAACTTGTTAATCTACTCCTGAACAAAACAAACCAATGAGAGTTCAAAAAACATCTCAAGGCTGTATGTATGAAATTCAGCCAGTGAATTCCTAGAGCTACGCACTGCACTCCTTAATTTACAAACAAATTATTAGCACTTTTTTCCTCCTCTTCAGAATGCCTGCATGCCTGTCCCGGCAGAGCCAGCTTTTCCCTGGCATCGTGACTGGAAAGCCTCAAGTGAACCGTTAGCATTACAGCTCCAGGCTAGAAGATAAAGATCTTAGAGGAGGAATCAACTCATCAAGAAGCACAGGTGACAATGGAGAGATATTCAGCGTTCCGTGTAGAAACTGTTATATCATGTAGGCTAGAGAAAGAGAGACACACAAATGGAGGGCTCTTAGTCTTCCTCCATGACATGTTTATGGCTTTATATAATGTAGCTGCCATGCGGCAGTTGCCTCTAGTCATAGATGCATTACAGATGACAGAGCGAGCTATTCGTCTGACAGTTAGTAGACATTTATTCCAAGGTGCTGCTAGAGCGAGTGCAGGGGTGTTTCGCAATTCTGGCAGAGAAAGGTGTAAAGAACACCCAGCTTTCCAGCAACGCAGGTTTTGTGGGAAAGGCTGTGAAGGAATTACAAATGTACTGATGCAATTTATGCTTTTACTTTACATTTATTGCAATAATGGTTGCCCCAAAATGAAATTGTATACATTGGCGTAAAACATGTGCCAGAGTAGTTGGTGGCTCATTCCGCTGTGGCGACCCCTGATAAATCAGGGACTAAGCCAAAGGAAAATGAATGAATGAATGAATGAATGAATGAATGAATGTATGTATGAATGAATGAATGAATGTATTTTTTAAGCCAATCCAGAATCTGATAATTAGCATCACTCTAGACTAAGCCTATATGGACGGCTATGGAATATTGGCTGAACATCTGATGCATAAGGAAACAGAAAATTGGTAACACTTTGGGAGTTTTGAAGTCATCATCTGATCATGTGACATTAAACACTTTCTGAAATGATGTGATGTTTAAGACAGACTCTATAAAATATATCCACGCATTTTATCTGAGGCACTTACAGTATAAATAAACAACACAAAATTGTCTGTTGTTGCAGTGATATCAACATTAGATTTTCACGCCACTTAAACATGCTTAACAAATCAAACTGATTGATTGCATTGCATGTTGGTCTGACAGCCTCTTTGGCAGCCCTTTAGCCAACAAAAGCTGCTATGGAGTCCAGACCTTCTGCTGACAGCCTGAAGATCTGGCTATGTGAGACAAGCATAACCTTGGTTCGCTGCAAAATCCCAGTATGATTTTAGATTGGCTTTTGCAGAAAAGACAACATTTGTTTTTGTATTTGTGACCCTGGACCACAACACCAGTGCTATGTTCACAAAAATACATTAGATCAAAATTTTCATTAGAATTTTAAGTAAAGATCATATCCCATGAAGACATCTTGTACATTTTCTACTGTAAAATATATCAATGGATTGATAAATACTTAATTTAGACAACTTTGAGGTGATTTTCTCAATATTTAGATCTTTTTCATCCTCAGATGTTCAAATGGTTTCATCTCAGCCAAGTATTGTCCCATCCTAATAAACCATACATCAATGGAAAGTTCATTTCAGATTTAATGCAATGTATAAATCACAATTTATTTAAAAAATTGACACATATGTCCAGGGTCACATTTGACTTGTCATTTTAAATGTCCTTGACAGCCTCTATAGCCCAACTGTTTGGCCACTTGATAGCAACTGCCTTTTTAAAACATTAAGATAATTTTTTAAAAGAACCTGATAAGTGATATTGCTGACGTATTTTATGTAGAACAAAATATGAACATGAGGTGACACAGTGGCTCAGTGGTTAGCACTGTCGCCTCACAGCAAGAAGGTCTTTATTTCGAGTTCCAGCAGGACCAGTTGGCATTTCTGTGTGGAGTTTGTATGTTCTCCCCGTGTTGGTGTGGGTTTCATCTGGGTGCTCCGTTTCCCCCACAGTCCAAAGACATGCGCTATAGGTGAAATGAATAAACTAAATTGGCCGTAGTGTGTGTGAATGAGTGTGTTTGGGTGTTTCCGAGTACTGGATTGCGGCTGGAAGGGCATCCGCATATGTAAAACATATGCTGGAATAGTTGGCGGTTCATTCCGCTCTGGTGACCCCTGATAAATAAGGGACTAAGCCGAAGGAAAATGAATGAATGAATGAAAATTGGCCGTAGTTAACCACAGATTTTATCTCAAGCATTTAATCAAAAAATTATTTCAAACATCTATTCGAAAAACCATTGACTACAGGACAATGGAGCCAGAAGTGCTAAAACACAAACTTGTTTTTAGCTTTAGGCTACTAAAGACTTTTAAAAATAAACAAATACATAGTTAATTAGCTCTAAAATATCTTCATAAAGGTTTGGCGTGACATGAGTAAATTAAGCAATTTTTGCTTTTTGGTGATCTATCCTTTTCATTAAAAAACAAAACAAAAGCTTTCTACAAAAACCTGAGATTGGGATCAGACGGTTTGTGTTTGTTGGAGCCCTCGGGACAAAATAAACCCCACGGGCCCCTCTGAACGTGATGAAACATATCATCAGGGACACATTTGTCTGTTTTGCAGCAGCGAGGCAGGAAGCACGTCTAGAGGATGCGCTTAAAAAAGGACAAACTTGTGCGGAAGAGTTAATCACTTCTAAATAAAACAACAGGTCATACGGGACAAGATGGCTTTACCCCTCCTCCTTCCTCTGTGGAGATGGATGGGGAGCCAGGAATTAAACGCATGGAGCGTTTTCCAAATCACACCCTCTCATCCCTCTTGTTTGTACGGTGGATCTGTTTAACTAATTTCCCCGTGACTGCATTGGCCCGGTGCATTGTGGGTTTATCAGCAGAGAGCAGTCACAGGGGTGTGGACATGAAGACAGATCACTGCTGGCAACCCAACAGGAGGGTCAAAGGGTTGAGATATCTCACAACTGCAATTAGTGGCGTTTATGTGAAGCTGTCAGAAGGGTGATAACATATGCTTGCTGAAACAAGACATGCCATGAATATTAAACTCACTCTTTTACACTATGAAAAAGGCACCCAGCTATAGTTCACCTTAGGGCTGTGCAATATGACACTACACATTGTATGGACAAAATAAAAGTCTATCATTTCATGTTATGCTCTATTGTTTATTTCGTGATGTCACAAAACACATTGTTTACGGTAAAATATCTTCACAATTTATATAAGCGCAATATTACATGCCATTACTGGGATGCAGACAGAAACATGAATAACATTGGTGTGAGAAAGTTGCAATCTTGAAAGCATGTTCTTTACATTTTGCATTTTATTTAGCAATATTTTTTATTTTCATGTTGAATTCTGTTGGATCATTAGTTGTTTTTTTTTAACATGGTTAATATTTTAGATTTCTACATTTTTAATCAAACATTTGCCCTATAACTCTAAATAAATTGAAAGAAATAACTACATATGAATGATTACATATCTGAGTATATATAGTCCTTTCCATGTGGTCAACATAAACTATTAACTGATGAACTTACGAAAATGGTACTATATCATGGTGTATATTGTCATCAGGATATAAGATTACTTATATTATGATATGAGATTTGTCATATAGCCCAGCCCTAGTTCACCTACATTACTGTATAACTGCAGGTTAACTATGTATATACTGTCCACCCTATACACAGCACCTTAAATCTGTCTGAATGGATTGTAATGTAATAACATGCACCTTTTAAGCTACATTGGAATGATAATTATTGTTAAAAGCACAACTTGAATGGAAGTGAACAATGGCGTTTTTTTAATTTAAACATCAAAATACTGTTCACCTATAGGGTAAATGTGGGAGAAACTCCTTTTAATTATGTCTCAAGAAGGGCGGACAGTCTTGATGAATAAACCACTCCATCCCCCGGTCTCTGGAGACTGTTTGCTTTTACTCACAACCAATCATTGATTTTGTCCTCTATTGAGACCCTTTGGGAACGAGGCAACTGCATTCAAGGTGACCTTTTTAATAAAGCCATAATGAAAATACAATTGAGATAATCGTGGATGAAACGCTCACAGGGGGCTCTTGGACTGGGCTTTGTAGCATGCGCAAAGCACACTGCTCTCTGGCAAGATTTAAGACGTTAGTGCATCACAATCTGGTGTGGATAGTGCAGAAATGATGCCATGCACGATTTTCTTTCTTGCTGTATTAAGAAATCTAAAGATTGCACAATCATCTCAAGACATTCTTGGCAAAATCTCCTTTGTCACAGAAGGCTTTTTGACAAGTATGTCTGGTTGGATTGGCTGTGTTGACATCCAGGAAAAGATCAGTGGTTTATGAATTGTTATTAAAACGTGTTGTTATGTACAAATCACTGAAAAATTAATGCAAATCCAAGTCATAAATGCCCTTGAGGATCAAACACATGCACTGATTATATAGCAGTTGAAAGGATATTAACTCGAGAAGGAAGACAAATGCATTGTTTTACATTATGATGTATTATGAAAAACTGCTATCCGACATAATAAAACACACTTGCATATATTCTGTTTTTTAGAGATTGTTGATCGTGATTTTTGCACTTGAAGAATTTCTTACCGAGTCTTCGCGATGACATTCTCTGCTCTTCTGCTGCTCAACTTGGGCTCTTTGCGGATTAGTTTCGGTGGTTTCTGTGGCTCCTCGTTGGTTTGTTTCGCAGCTTTCCGCAGGGCAATGTCCTCAATATTACCGAAATATGGGAAATGTTTTTCTTTCGCAACTTCTTTCAGCGGCGGCTCGTCCGCAGCGTTCCCCCCGAAAAAGTACAAAAGTAGAAAAACTCCGAAGCACACCGCGATGGCCACAATCTTGCAGTGAATCCTCATGGTGAAAAAGTGCTCCGTCCGCGGTGAGGTGTTTTAACCATGGCTCTGGTTAAAACAAGGAGACATATTTGTAGTGTGCAGCCATACTTCTTCATTTGTACTGTGTGTGATGATGAAGACGATGCTGCTCAGCTTAGCGCCGATCTCTCTCACGTAAATGAATCTCTGAAGGCGGACCTTCCTCTCCTTACCGTAAAACTTATAATGCAGTCTAGCGCAAGAAAGAGTAAAAACAAATGGTATATCTCATTATTAAAACGGCTTTGCTAAAATTAATAATGATTTAATCTTATTCTATTCTATACCCAGCTGTCAGGAGGACATCAGTTTTTTTGATATTATGATTATAATGTTATTATTTCGATGTAATCTTTATTTTATTGTCAATGTTTTTATTGGTCTTTTGTATGACAAAACAAGTTTATTATTGAGAGGTAAACATTAATATTTTGTCCACTGTTAATCCCATCCCGTTCATTAATTATATTAAAAAAACAAAAACCAGTAAAATAAATATATAAATACATAAATTACACATACATAAAATGTACTTAACCATAACTTTAGAGAATAACTGCATACAGATGAAAATATGTAGATCATCCAATATGTAGATACTTTTAAAAATGTTACAAATGTTAATTAATAATATTAATTATGGATTATTCTTTAAAGGCATAGTTCACAATAAATTAAAATTCGGTTGATTTACTCCTCTCATCCTACTTGTTCTAAAATGTCTTTGATGTTGTTGTTGTTGTTGTTGTTGTTGTTGTTGTTGTTGTTGTCAAAAAGGAATATACACAGAAAAATGTTGGGAAAAAAAACATTTCATAGTATTTTTTTGTTCCCACTACGGATGTCAGTGGCTGCTTTTTATCCAACAGAATGTATTTCATGTGTGTTCAACAGAAGAAATACATTTTTGGGTGAACGTTCCCTTAAAGCTAAAATCTTGAATTCTTCTTTAATATTCCGCTTTCATGTTTCTGAGGTTTTGTTTGTTTGTTTGTTTGTTTGTTTCAGATTAACAGTCCCATTAATCTTCAAAATCATCAAATCTCCACTATTTTAAAACTTCACCGTGTTGTATTTTAGTGAAAAATGTTTTTTATTTTTTGTATTATTTTACATCGCCTTTATACGTGGCATTACGGTAAAACATGGCCATCAGTGAAAGCAGGAAGCAGACAATCCATGTGCTGCATGTGTGTTACTGATGTTGTTTAGCGCATTCAAGTGTTTTACAGAAAACGCGTGAAGGTATACGTTTTGTTTTATGTTGTTGTAATTTGTGTCTTTTATAGCGCACTATATAATTTAAGAACGTAATGTCTTAAATACTTCATTAAGTATGTCTTGCCTGTTTTACGTTGACATAAACATTGAATAAACAAAAACGTATAGACGTAGGTTTGACATCTTCTTGTCTGCATTGGGATTTATCATCTTTCATCCTTTAATTTATTGATGTGGCTGTGGTTTTCGCTGTGAGCACGTATTGAATCAATATAGCGACTTATCTTCTTGTAGCGTGGTTTTCCTTTATTTTGGTATTCAGTCCTTTTAAAAAACGTTTCTTGACTGGTTAATAGCGTTGTATTGAATAGAGTCATGTAAATATAAAGTCAACTGCATCTAAAATACTAGTTGGCAAAAGAGTTGTTTACAGTATTTCGCATTGAGAACTAATGGAGTAGCCACAAGGTGGAGTTGTAAGCTGCCCTTTTTTACTCTTCATACGTTGACTTCTGGTCAGATGTGCCAGGGACTAGTTGAGTTGATGTATCATTTGTTAATAATACAATGCCAGGTCGTTCATATTTAGAAGCAACTATTAGAGATTTGTACAATACTAAATTATACAAGAAAATAAAAATGGATTCTTTAACATTTTGAGGAATATAGATTATTTTGTCTAGATTTTTTTAAAATTCTTAGATTATGCATCTTTAATTCAATTTATTGTGTACTAGCATTATATTTAACCTTAAATATGTTTAGTGCTGAACAAAGATTAATGGCTAACAATTGCATCCAAAATAAAAGTTTGTTTTGATATATATATATATATATATATATATATATATATATATATGAATGTACGTGTGTGTGTGTGTGTGTGTGTGTGTGTGTGTGTGTATTATATACATATCATGTCAAAACAAACTTTTATTTTGGATATTACATAGCTATTACAGAGATATTTAAATGTGTATTTGTATCATATACACATACTTTATATTTAAATATAAATAAAAACAATTCACAAATATTTGCATGCCTGTGTATTTATATATATATACATAAAAAATATACACAGTACACACACTTAAATTGTCAAAACAAACTTTTATTTTGCATGCGATTAATCATGATTAATTTTTATATATATATATATATATAACACTAATTATGCTATATTGTATTATGGTGTATTATATTATAAAATGGCATAGAAAATAGTTTGAGATTCTAATTTAAAAATTTCATTAGGATTGCTTTTGTCCTGTTCTGAATAGTCTGAATAATAATGTTTGTGTTTTTTCTGTCTTGTTGTTGCAGTACTTCACAGTGTATAATCATGATAACGCCGGCATTTGAACTCAGTCAAGATGCAGATTTCCTCATTGTAGTTATTCATGTACCCTACACCAGAACATCAGATTTCGACATCTACATCCAAGGAGAGGATTTTAAGTTCTATGCCAAGCCCTACTTTCTCAGGTGACTCTGCAAATGCAATGATTGACATTTTGTTACAGTAAAAAGCATTTTTCAAAGCTTTTTCCTTGCTAGGAAGGAGCCCCAATGAGCATTTAAACAGCTCATACACACTTAAAATGAATAATAAACTCCTTTGAAAATGATTGCAGAAATTACTCAATTTGGAACATTCTGAGATTGGTCTGAAATACACTGGTTAACATTTGAAGTGAATCAAAACCTTTCACTAGAGTTGTCCTTTAACTCAAGGACAGTACTCGTTCTTGTCTTGGGACCAGTGTTGAGTAAGTTACTTTAAAAAAGTAATAGATTACAAATTACTGACTACTGGATAATTGTAATCTGATTACATTACTAATTACTTAATGTAAAAAATAATCAGATTACTTTACTTTGAATATACCTATAAACAATACAAAATAAACTGCAGCTTCTTCAGTAATTTAATATATACTGAAAAACATTACAATGGGTTAATCACAGCAGCTTAACATATTAAAGAGTTCGCCTAAGACTTCAAATTCTCTCATTATTTAGTTGTTCCAAACCTGTTTGTCTTTTTTTTTCTTTTGAACACAAAAAACATTTAGAATTAAACTGGATACCTGTAACCATTGACATCCATAGTATGCAAAAACACTGCAGTTTTGAGTGTTCTGTGTTTGTCTGAAGTAATTAGTCTACAAAAATGTGTATATTCCATACAAAGTATGAAGCTGATCGGTCAGTTCTTGTCGCATGACTCGCGGTTTTCAAATGGTGCGCCTGGAAAAATGCAAGCATGCACAATATGCGCGAACAAAGCTGCACGCCTCCATTGAAAATAACACACTTGTGCACGCAAAAGAAGCGATATGTGAACAGCCCCATAAGCAGCTAAGCTTCTCTTCACATTCAGAAGATACCTTCACTCCCGATCCTGCACAAAAATCCAATTTAGCCTGTTTAGGCTGAGTTGGACTGCCATGTTTTTGGGCATAGGTGTCCTCCTTGGTGACGAGTTGTTGTAGAATGCTTTCTGTTCAAGTGCTTGTACAAGTTGCTGGTTGAGTTAAAAGCAGTCGAAAGTTCTTCAGAAACTGGACATAGACTGCATTTTACAGCAATATTTTTAGTTTTTACGCTCAATGAAATCAAAGTAATGTCTGTATTTTCACTTGAAGAAGTAACCACTCTCGTCAGCAACCATTTCAGCTCGCGTTCTTCAGCAATTTAAAGGCACATGCTTATTAACTGATATTGCAGCTGAAAATGTGATTTAAAAGAAGTATTTTTTCTTCTAAAAACTGTATTCGTAACGCAAGTAACACAATTACATTGACTTTAGTAACTGTAATCAAATGACACAAAATTAAAATGTAATTCGTTACATTACTGCGTTCCCCAAAAATGTCATTAGAATACAGTAACGCATTACTGTGGAACGCGTTGCACCCAACTCTGCTTAGGACAACTTTGGGTTACCTTTTTTTGATCCACTTTAAATATTGACTATCATTTGTTTTTAGAAGCTGCTTGGTTTTATATTTGTTTATCTAAAACAGGGATATTTATGAATTAGCATTTTAGTTTTAGAATGCATATTGCAAATAAATGCATAAACATATTGTAGTACAAATATTAATATATTGTTATTGGTAATACTTTCTCTGAAGGTTGACTCTGCCTGGGAGAATAGTAGAAGATGGACGGGAAAAAGCTTCATTCGATATTGATAAAGGTAACAATCACTTTTTGTTACAGTTTCTCCTGCGGGTCTCTCAGAAAGCAACTGAAAACTGTTTTTATTTGCTCTTCAATACCTCTGAGCACAGACACTTGACAGTTTCTTGACCCAAAAAAACACAAGCAAGATTCAGTGGAAGTAGCAAAATTGTTGTAAAAAATGTATTTTTTGAAAGCTTCTCCTCTAGCTTTACTTAAAACCTACTACTAAGCTATTTTAGAAGCAGTTATTATTATTTGGAGTAATTTTTGTAGTTATATATAATAAAACAGATGTTCTTTAAAAAGTTTCCAGAAGAAGGCAGTGCCATTAAAGCTTACCTTTTCTTACAGTTCTTGTGGAATTAATTGATAGCTTAGTGATTAGTGTAATATATCAATATTGCACAAATATATTTAGTATTAGCATGTCTGTGATTGGATTGTAGGTAATTATAGCCATGCAGATGTAAAGCAATGTTGCACAGTCTTGTTGACAGCACAAGTGTGTAAATTAAAATGCTCTAAGAGTGCACTCACACTATGCTATCCGGTTCGTTTGACAAGTGTGAGTGCTTTGAATCAGGCCCAGGCGTGGCTGGCCCTGACCCTTTTGGAAGAGGTGTGCCAGAGCGCTGTACACTTATAATGTGAGCGCAAAGTGCACCTGAGCCCGAAACTGAAGATGCAACGTCACTTTAAAGGGACTGTTTCATATGGATTCTTACTTTCTTATCATTCTTACTTTTCAATGAACACAAACTGTCATAGTTTATTAAAGATGCAAACCCCTCGCTGCACATCAGCTGCACCTTCAGCAAACCTCCTAATACCTGCAGCACGAGGACTTTTATGATAATTTATGAGCGTCAAAAGTGGTGGATCTCTTCTGCAAAATATTTGACTGTGCATCACTGCATCCTAAACAACTAAAATAATACAAAATGAT
Source organism: Danio choprae (assembly GCA_903798125.1). NCBI lineage: Eukaryota > Metazoa > Chordata > Actinopteri > Cypriniformes > Danionidae > Danio > Danio choprae. Next base: position 8,460,959 of record CAIGQW010054109.1, read on the forward strand.
GTAACTAAAGCAATGTCCACTGTGCTGAGAGAGAGTGCTTCTGTATCTGTTAAACTGAACAGTCGCATCATCATGCTCCGGCTCATGCAGGCCGAGGGGGAGAGGGGAGGGGGGGTTCAAGGCAACTGTACCTAGTGTGAGCACTCCCTTAAAGGGATAGTTTACCCAAAACTTCACCCATATCCAACATTTCACGCAAAAATTAAAATGTACTCATTTACTCACCCTCAAGTGGTTCTATACACTTTTGGTTTTTCTTTTTCTGTTGGACACAAGAAAAATTTTTTTGAAAAATGTTGGAAACCTGTAACCATTGACGTCCATAGTATTTGTTTTTCCTACTATGGAAGCTAGTGGTTACAGGTTTCCATCATTTTTCAAAATAAATTTTCTTGTGTCCAACAGAAAAAGAAAAACCAAAAGTGTATAGAACCACTTGAGTAAGTAAGTGAGTACATTTTCATTTTTGGATGAACTATCCCTTTAAAAATATTTTGTGTGAGGAATTCCCTTCTTTTACTATTGATTAAAATCTCAGGTTGACAGTTTAAGCTCAAGCCTCTGAAATTGTAAAAGCAAATGTTCAAAAAGCTTTTGTCTTTATAAATAAACTGTGTATTTGAGCTACATTCTTGACCACAGACTCATTATTAATAATAATTGATGTTGTGCAACAACAGTAGCATTTCTACATTTTCTTTTGGTTTAAAAGATTGCAGCCAGTTAGCTCTGAGGGCTCATTTGTTATTATTTTACAGTTTCTACAGAAAATTCAGGCTGTCAGCCTGCTCTCCTAATAGCATTAGCATTTCCAGTTGCTAAATAATGGCCACGGGATCCTGTTCCTTACATCTTTTTGGCCTCTTTTCAGCTTGTCCTCTTTGATCGACAGCCAGTGAATAATTTAGCAGTAGTCTATCATAAAGAAACGTCTAATTGCTTTCAGTGTTTACACTGAGTAACGAGTAATTATAAATCATTCACAAATCTGTAAGGACTACAGTCAACGCAATTACTGTCATTTTAACATTACACTGTTTTAATCTCCCAGCAGGGTCTAAAATTATAGTTTTTTTTATTGCAAAGTTGTATCAAGCACAGTAATGTGTGCAACTCAGCTTTTTTTAGTCCCCATAATTTTACAATTTCCCTAAATTCCTACTTTGCACAAGAGAAAAAGCATCAAAGACATATTGAATCACATTCCTTCTCATAATTTCCTGCTTTCACTTTACATATCTTTCTAAAAAAGGTGTTAAATAGTGAGAATTAGAGGAATAGATATACCCCCAAAAATAATTCTGACATTTTTCAAACTGGTGACTTGAAAAATCTGCAAAACACTATCTTTTGGCAAATAATGGGAACAGTTTTGGAGACCATTGACAGAAATCACTCTTAAAACAAGGGTCATTTAATATTTTTTATTATGCCTTGTGTATTGTTCAAAATGACTACCTGTCGTCATGTTCGTGGCTGTTTTTGCCCCATTGACTTCTATTATAACCAGTTTTTTTTATTGCAAAGCCATGACACCAAATAATCATACATTCTTGATTGTTGGTGGTTTTCCCTGTTGGGAAGAAGTCAAATGTGTAATTTTTTACTGTTGATCATCAGCTGGCACCATTAACCCTTTAGATAGGCCTGTAAAAAAAGTTTGACTTTTATATGGAGTCCTATGGAGTAAAACAGCAAATTACAGTGTGAGTTCATAAATACACTTACTATGTTTACAATGTTCTGAGAGCTGAGATCCTTGTTTTTCATTCATTCATTAATTCCAGTCTCCATTTCAGAGGTCGTCACAGCAGAATGAACTGGCAACTATTCCAGCATATGTTTTATGCAGTGGATGCCCTTGCAGCCGCAACCCAGTACTGGGAAACACCCATATACACTCATTCACACACACACTCATACACTATGGCCAATTTAGTTTATTCATTTCATCTATAGCGCATGTCTTTGGACTGTGGGGGAGCACAGTGGAGGAAACCGTAGCGAACTCGAGGAGAACATGCAAACTCCACAGAAATGCCAACTGGTCCAGCTGGGACTCGAACTAGCGACTTTTTTGCTATGAGGCGACAAATTTTTTATTAACACATACACACACTATACTCCACATAGTGCTTTTTTGCACTGTAACTAATGATCAACGGTACAAATCACACATTTTACCTCTTTCCAACAGGGAAAACCACCAACAATCAATAATGCATGATTATTTGGTGTCATGGCTTTGCAATCAATAAATGTCATTATAATGTAAGTCAATGGGGCAAAAACAGCCACGAACATAATGAAAGGGTAGTAAATTTGCCCAGATTGTATTGTTGAGTTTTCCAAAACATTTTCCCAAAATATGTCACAATAAGAGTTGTCACCAAAAATCATTCCATTTGCTGAAACAGAGAGAAATTTGCACCCAAATTGAACTTTAAAGTCAGCCCAGAGTGGATGAAAACATCCCCAACAGTACACAAGGGTTGTTATTATTATTATTATTTTTAACATTTTGAAATGCTTGTGTTACAAACTGGTGACTTGCACGGTGGCGCAGTGGGTAGCACAATCGCCTCACAGCAAGAAGGTCGCTGGTTCGAACCCCGGCTGGGTCAGTTGTGGAGTTTGCATGTTCTGCCCGTGTTCGCGTGGGTTTCCTCCGGGTGCTCCGGTTTCCCCCACAATTCCAAAGACATGCGCTATAGGTGAATTGGGTAAGCTAAATTGTCCGTAGTGGATGAGTGTGTATGGATGTTTCTCAGTGATAGGTTGCAGCTGGAAGGGCATCTGCTGCGTGAAACATATGCTGGATAAGTTGGCGGTTCATTCCGCTGTGGCGACCCCAGATTAATAAAGGGACTAAGCCGAAATGAAAATGAATGAATGAATACTATCTTTTGGCAAATAATGGAAAATTGACAAAAACGAGTCATAAAAACGAGTCATTCAATATTTTTTATTACTATTTAAAATTGTTTTTGAAATGCTTGTGTTATAAACTATATATAAGCAAGTATATATAATAACAAGTACAAATTCAGAAATTGAGCCACTCTCTCTTTCTTTTTGCTACCTTCCGAGCAGACTTCATTATAACACAAAACTCTCACATTTAATCAGCCGGTTGAGCTGTCAGCATCATAACGATCTCTCTTCTTTCTCTATTGTAATCCACCTTCACTTTGATTATACTGGCGCTTTCTCTCTCTCTCTGTCTTTCGTGTGGTGCTTATCAATCTTTAATTCATGAAGAAACGGCAGAAGGAGCGCTGTGATTGTGTCTGACCGATCTGCCGTTGTCCCGACATGTCTTTTAATGAGCTGCCTATTAGCGCTTTTAATTATACCTAATGGCCACGGGATCTTCTGCTTGACATCTCATTGGCCTCGTTTCAGCTTGTCTTCTTTGATCGACAGCCAGTGAATAATTTAATAGTCGTCTGTCATAAAGCACCTCTAATTGCTTTCGGTGTTTACATAAGACATTATAAATCATTCACAAACCTCTAAAGACTACAATCAGGGAAATTGCTGTCATTTTAAGGGTGATATCAGTATTTCTTTCGTTTTTTTTGTTTTTAATATGTTCTTTTGTCTTGGCTTAACAAGTAGAAACAACTCTATATAACTATGTCATTTCCCAGAAATAAAGACTATGGGGCTGCTTTCATATTTCATAACATTTCATTATCCTGATCAGCCCTAAACGGCAAGAGATTAACCAATGACAGACTTGTGGACCACCTTGGCATCACTCTGGATTTCCTAGATTTTACGTAATTATATATTTGAAAATGACTTTTTGCCATTACTAAAATTAGTTAAATTATTTTCAATTTAATTCTGTGTTCCACAGAACATTAGATTTCTAATTATGTGGATCAAAAGAGTTTCAAACATGCATTTAAGAATATACCACATTTCAATCTATAACAAGCATTTGGGAAATGGATGAGGTGATTTTTCCATTTCATGCTGACTTTAATGTGCGTTTGTTTTGTTGTGTGCTTTTTTAATAACCAGTGTGCAATAGAAATGTCCACTGCTTGCCTAACAACCTATTTAAACAGGGCTGCGATTTAAAGGTGAAGTGGGTAATTTCTGCTCTATTAGCAATGGAATGAAACATAATTGCTGAAAGAATGAGTTTCCAAACAGGTCTATCAAACTCCTTGTTGGAGTGGACAAACAAAGCAAAGAAAAGCAAAGAAGTAATGTAGGAGTGAGTTTTAGACAAGCATTACTCCCATTCACTTCAAAAATGTGTTGTAATAAAACATTTATTATATATATATATATATATATATATATATATGTGCCTCACGGTGGCGCAGTGGGTAGCACGTTCGCCTCACAGCAAGAAGGTCGCTGGTTCGAGCCTCGGCTGGGTCAGTTGGCGTTTCTGTGTGGAGTTTGGATGTTCTCCCCGTGTTGGCGTGGGTTTCCTCCGGGTGCTCCGGTTTCCCCCACAAGTCCAAAGACATGCGGTATAGGTGAATTTTCCGCTGTTGCGACCCCAGATTAATAAAGGGACTAAGCCGAAATGAAAATGAATGAATGAATGAATATATATATATATATATATATATATATAAATTAAATGTCATCATTTATATATACTGCTGTGCATTTAGTATCCTTTGTGACCTCAGTGTTCTCAGGAATAAATGAAACTCAATCTAAATGCATGTTATTGATCTTATTTTGAATTATTCTGTTCAGGCAAATATTAACATTTTTATAAACCTTGTAATTTTTAATTAAAATATCATGATCATTTGGTGAACAACACTCTTCTCTCTAATGATGTATGCAACACTTCTCTAGTCACTTAGACAGAGGTGTTTTCAACCAAGTCAAACACTTTTGACTGGATTTCTTTTGACTTCTTTTGTAGCGCTCATGTGGTTGAAGATTGATTTTTCTAATATTGCACAAAAAGCTTGTGTGTGTGTATATACATATATACATATATATATACATACACACACACACACACACACATATTCTACAGTTCGTTTGCAACTGTGCAGTTTATTTATAAGGACAGTGCCTATATTAAATATTTATAAAAAGACCAAAGAATGTGACAGTTGATGTTCCACCACACGATGGCGACAGAGACTGCATAATAAGTCCTTAGAGGGAGAAAAGCTTGTTTTCTCAACATAAGTTTCAAACTTATGTTACAGTTGAACAAATCATTATAAATCAGGTAAGTGACATTCTAAGTCAATCTCTCTGTTTTCTATTTTACTTTTGTAAGTAGTTCCTCGTACAGAAGGGTCTGAGCTGGGATCAAACTGTCGAATCTTTGCATGAGAGTTGGTTGCTCTAACAAGGAGGCTAAAGTCCATGGGCTTTAGCGTCTGTCGCTAGAGCACCTTTAGAGGTCAAAGGAGTGAGGGTTTTACCTGCATAGCACTTCGAAAAAAACAGAAAAGGCACAGACATAAACCATCCATAGACCCTCCCCTTCAATAAAGAAAGCCTGTGAAAGAAACAAGACAAAGGTTCAAAAGTTGACAAAAGAGGTGGATTAAATCACCAGGTGTAATTGCAAAATGTTTTCCTGTCTACTTATTATCTGATTGACCAAAATGCATCTTAAATAGATAGTTCATTCAAAAATGAAAATGCTGTCATCATTTACTCACGTCCAAAGCAGGATAAACAATTTTTTTTCCCAATATTCTTCAATATATCATCTTTTGTGTTTGACAAAACAAAAAAAAATCCAGCAGGTTTGGAACAAAGTCAAGGGTGAGTAAAGGATTTTACTCAGAGTCTTAAGAAAATGATTTTTTTTTTTTTTTTTTGTGAACAATTCCTTTAATAGCAAAAATAAACAGGACCTCAGATTACAAAGGAAGAATTACAAAAATTGTCCTGTGTATGTTTCAGGTTTATTCACACTGCACGTCCCTAAAGAGACAGCCGGACAGCACTTTGAGGGTTTGGAGATGCTCACCAGTCTCCTGGCTCCTAAAGGATCCAGATCTGCCAAACCGTTGGTGGAGGACTCAGGTTTAATTCTTCACATCATTAAAAAACGCTGATCATCTTCCAGCACATTCTCGTGGCATTTTAATTTTTGTATTCTCTGAACACTCCCTGCTGGCGTTCTCTCAGAGGCCTGTGGTGAAGGATGTGAGGAGGAAGATGAAGAGGAAGAGTTTGACTGGCAGATCGAACAGGAGGTTTACACTGAAACCCCAGCGGACACACTGAAGGAATTCCACAAGTATGGCTTTGGAAATCTTAGGTCTGGAGTCTTCACTAGACTGCAAGTGAGAACATTTGTCCCTGATGATACAGTCTTTTGAAAAAGTTTTTGATAAATAGGCTAACGTTGGTTTACTTTGTGCCATTCAGGAGGAACTGAATGAGGTGATTGACATGAAGGATCCAGACAACACCAACGCTGAACTCAGAAGACGCAATCGACTAGACACCGAGACTACAGTATTTTGTGCTGACCATTACTTGTAAGTCAGCCTTCTCTATTCCTGTATCATTTGTCAATGTTTTAAAATGATTAAATGGTATAAACATTTAAAACATTGTTTCACTGAGCATTACAATGATCTGAATAATCTAAAATAAACTGAACTGACATTTATACTAAACTGAAATGAATCTGTTGTAATGTAACTAGAATAAGGCTGCGTGATATTGGAAAAAAAAAATGACATTGCGATATTTATTGATTTTTGCAATATACATTGCGATATGAATACAACTCCACCAGATGACTTAAATAGCACTATTCTGAAAAAAATCAGTTTTGATTGGAATGACATTGAGGGAAAAGCATAAAATAATATATAATAAATGACATGCGTAGCTAAAAACAATAGTGCAAAGATACAGATTAAATAAACAGTGCTTTATGGTTTTCAGGGTAGTCAAATAGTATTTAGGTACAGAAATGTAATAATCAATTATAAAATAACACTATAGACTTCATCATTTAAATAATTCAATACAATTAGTCTATATTAAAGCAACAAACAGTACAATTCCTTATGTTTGAAACTCGCTTGAAATACTTAAACATGCCTTAAAAACACATAATGAACAAATAATGAACTTTCACTCTATCATGGATAAACTTTACAATAAGTCCACAAATCAAATGTTCTGAATTGTTGTGCCTTATAGTGTACTTATCCTGACTGGACATTGCAGATCCTGCGATGTGACTATTGCGGATGTGCACATTGCGATATCAATGCCAAAACAATATATTGTGCAGCCCTAAACTAGAACTACACCCTACTACTAGAACTACTCTACTCTCGCTTGCCTGACTTGCTGGAATGTTCCACAATTTAAATTATTATGGGTTTTACAATCTACAATGTAAAAAGTGCTATAGAAATAAAGGTGAATTGAATTGAACATCTCATATACAAAGAAATTACTTGTTTGTTTTGTGAGTATTTTTGTTTGATCGATGAGTCTGTTTGGTTGACGCAGGGTAAACTTGTATGAGGATGAGAAGGACATCAGAAACCTGCTGAAGTTTAAACCATGGTGGACAAAACTGAACCCAGATCCTTCAGCAGGCTACGACATCTGTGAGACCTTTACCTTGTCACATTTTTCTTTCTGTAGCACGTAATGTTAAACTGCCTTAAATGTATTTAAACATTCTGTGCATAATCACCGCTTTGTCCTGTGTGTTTCTCTCCATGGGTCTGGATGGAAAATTGGGTCGGGTTGAGTTGAGGTCGCCAAGTTTACAATGAGACCTGGAGGATTTCCAGAAGCGAAGTTTCTAGATTCTGTCAGCAGGTGGCGCGCCTTTGCCGGAAACCGATCATCTCGTCAGGCAGATAGAAACAGCGTCGTGTTCTCACGTAGCAGTATATTTTAAGCTATTTGTCGCCTTGAGACGTTTTAACACTCATTTTTTTACTTTTTGGGTGATTTATATGTGTGTTTGTCATTGTTTTATAACTGCTGAGTCACACTGATGAGGCTGTATGTGAGTCAGAGTTAGTTTAGTCAGCGAGGTACAAACCACCTCTCTTAGCCCACTATTGTGATAGAGCTTTTATCTATCTATCTATCTATCTATCTATCTATCTATCTATCTATCTAT
>CAIGQW010054109.1:8473019-8504562 GCA_903798125.1 Danio choprae
GTGTGTGTGTGTGTGTGTGTGTGTGTGTGTGTGTGTGTGTGTGTGTGGACATGCAAGCATGCACACGAGGGCCTCTATCAGGGGCAGGGCTGCAGCCAAGCAGGGGATCACTTTCAGCTGCTACTAAAGTGCTGACTTGCCCTTTTTTTCCTCTCTCTCGCTGCCCTGCCTTCAACTCCTTCCTCCCTGGTGCAGTATCAAGTCAGTTTAGGGCATCAATCAAGCTCCGTAACTAAGCTCTTCCCGTGCAGTAACTTTACTATGCTTCAAAAGCCTCCCCTCCGACTCTGATTTAAAAATAATTGTGGGGAACATGCTTTTGTTTCTTACATCTCTCCACGGAGCAGAGGCATCCTTCATTCCCATACTGGAGCACTGCGATTAAACTTGTTTTTCAGTGTGAATTTGTCAGATATCAGCTTTGACTGTATCTCCCTGAGATAACTTGATAAACAACAATGAATGTCTCTCTTTCTCTCTCTCTTTACCTCCAGCTATGACTTTCACAGAAGAGGAAAGAGAGCAGATGAGGAGGTTCACAAACCGGTCGTACTTGCTGGATAAGAAAGCACGCTTTCACGTCTGGTTGGGTTTGGTGGACATCATCTTGGCGTACGTCTATGATGTGCGCACTACAGAGGGAGAGCACAATGTAAGTGCGCGCTTGAATGCCACAATCGTCTCTCTGCTAGTAAGTGGGTTTGGCGTGCCCGTCTTGGCATTTTCACATGCAACAAAGCTCCAGGAAGTTAAAACATTCCTGTAATGTTTTCCAGACAGTCGCAAGAATCTTTTTGGAGGGCGATGCACATGGTTGTAATTGTATGGAAAATATGAAAACGGTGGTTCTGTTTTAAAATGCGACTTCTAAAGCTGAAGTGATCAAATGTTGCAAGGGCGTCGGTTGTGAAGGGGTCTATTGGATCGGCTCCCAAACTTTCGACATATGTTAGATGTGCACTGGAAATCTGGGCTTTGATTCAATAAAAATTGTGGCTGTGGCTTAGTGGTTAGCGCTAGGAATCACTGAAGCATGGTGCTTATGTGATTGACAACAGTCTTTAATCAAGTGTCATTTCCTGTCTAATCATTTCAGATTTTCACCCAGTTGACTAAATGAAAAGACACATATAGGGTGACACAAAAACACAATAGGTTTGTGTTTTGATTAGTGATGCTGTTGTGATTTGCAGGTGGAGTCAGCCTGGACCATCAGGAAGCTCAGTGGGACTCTCAGCTGGCTGGAGGTATGTTCCTTAATTAGCACAACTAAACAACATGGAATATGTAAACAGACAAATGAGAGGTTTTAACGAACAGGCCATACATATACTCATCAGCCACTTTATTACGTTTGCCTGTTTAACTACCCGGTCATGCATATAACTAATCAATCACCAACTAATCACATGACAGCAACTCAATCTGTCTATTTTAAAGGGGGGGGATTTAAAGGGATAATTTACCCAAAAATTAATATTTACTCTCCCTCAAGTTGATACAAACCTAAGTTTCATTCTTTTGTTGAACACTAAAGAAGATGTTTTGAAGAATGCTGATAACCTATAAGCACTGACTTCCATAGTATTTATTTTTCCTACTTAAACTCAATTGTTAAGCCTTTCAGCTTTCTTCAGAATATGTTTTTTTGTGTGTTCAACAGAAGAAACAGGTTTGACTTTACACATTTCCTTTACAAATAAAGGATAAGTAAATTATGACAGAATTTTCATTTTTAGGTGAACTATCCCTTTAAGGTGTGCTAGGCTGCGTATTTCAGAAATTGTTGATCTGGGATTTTCACACACAGCCATCTTGATGTCAGAGGTCATAGGAGAATGGATAGACCGGTAAAACTGATAGAAAGGCAAATGGAAATCAAATAAACACTTACAACCAAGGTCTGCAAAGGAGCAACTCTGAAAACACAGCACATCAAACATTGAAGCGGATGAGCTACAGCAGGAGAGGAAGAGCTTACAACTGCCACTCTTGTCAGCTTAAAACAGCAATACTATAATAGGCTATAATTACCAGAGCTCAAAAAATTAGACAATAGAAGACTGGAAAAAGGTTGCTTGATCTCATGAGTCTCAATTACTGCTTTCAAATTATAGGATCAGAATGTGGTGTAAACAACCTGAAAGCTTGTATCCACTATCCATCCTCCCTTTATCAGTGGTTCGCACTGGTAGTGTAATGTGTAATGGTGTGGGGGAGGTTTTCTTGGCACACTTTGGGTCCCTTGCTACCAACTGAGCATTAGCATTGCTTTTGGAAATGACCACAGTGTACATTCAGAAGGATAATGCACCATGACACACATCTCAAACTGGTTTCTTGAACATGACTTCACAGTCACCAGATCTTAATCCACTAGAGCGCTTTGGCATGTAGCGGAATGGAAGATTTGGATGTGCTGCCAACAAATCTGCATCAACTGTATAATGCTGTAATGTAAGGACCACTTGGCAAAAATGGGGGTACCCAGCCAGGTAATAGCAATGTGTACCTAATAAAGTGGCTAGTCAGTGTTAGTATAGACTCAGGCTTTGTTTGCATGCACTATTTTCCAGATCCGATCTGTAGGACTGATTGCCTGCACTGCTATTCAGCAAGTAATTAAATCTGATCTGTTTGTTCAAACAGCGCAGTCAATATCCGTTGTATCTACTTAAGTTGCTATAGTAATGTTGTAAGCATCAGCACAATGCCAGGAGATTTTCTCATACTACGAGCAAGAGTAGCTGTCAGAGTGGAAAGGAAGGTCAAAAATATGGAAATTTCTGCCTTTCCTTGTGTCCATCATGCTGAACTCAAGGCGTAAGAGCGACAGATGTTGCACATTCACAGAGATACCGTTGACTTTTTCCCTCTTTTAATATTTTTCACGTAGTGAATGTCAGTGTTTGCTATATATAACACATGCCTTGAATGTCAGGCCATACCACCCAGAATTCATACAATTCGACTTATTCAATCCAGATCTATGGCAATATTCAATATATTGTAATTACACACACACAATATTGATGATTGCTCTTCAAAATACCATGAAAAATTAACTTTTAGTGTGCTTTTTAAGAATTCTTATTATATTTGCAGTGGTGTTCATAACAGTGCCAGATGATTGTACGCTTAATTGGTTAGCTTAGTACACTGTTAAAAATGCAGGATTCTACACAGTTATTTTATGTTGTCCTATCACAAATTGATTGACAAAGTTAACACACAGTTAACATGATAGTTTTTACAAATTTAAGTAGATTGGACATAAAAAATGAAGTTGTCCCCCCAAAAAGAACGTAAGAATTGTGTTGTTTCAACTCATTTTAATTAAGTAGTTTGAATAATCAACAAAAGTCTTTTTTTAATGGTATGTTTAAACGTTAACAGATTCATCTGACCTACTTCATGCTGAAATATTGATTGAAAATGTGAATATTTATAAGGCTATGATTTGTTGACAAATGTGCAATAACGTGCCAGCAGTTGACATTATTTTATTTAACTGAACTCATGTTGAAAACTACAAAGCTTTTAATAATTTTAGACTGTTAATTTCCTAGTTAATGCCTAATGATGCGTTAAAATTGTAGTTGTGATTTGATTACAAGTCTTAATTCTTTTAATAGATTTAATAGCTTATAAAATTCAGTTATATTTTAACTAATATTGGCATAATAACTGTAATCTGGCTTTTTCTCACTGTTTATTATAATCCATTAACTAACATTTACAAATGAGACTTTATTGTAAAGTGTTACATATATTGTACTTTTATCATTCTTTTGCAATTAAATTTAGTTTGAAATATTTGTGTGCTCTGAACATGCATATACAATAAAGTAATAGACAGTATTGTATTATACCCGTAAAAGTATTTTTTGTTATTATACCCGTTAAGGTATTATTTTTTGCAGCTAAAGTCAATATTGTGATAATACCATATACTGTGATAAAATTATAATTCAATCACAATATTAAAAAACAAGGAATTATTTAAAAATGAAAAACAAAGCAGTATGTTTTTATGATTGATCATTGGTGCCTCTTCAGAGTTCTCGATTACTCTTGCTTATCACTACTTTGCATACATTTGCATGTGTGTATAGTGAAGTATAGCAGACAGGCATTTACATTTCATCATCCTGCACCAAAGCTAATGCCAAAGCCAGGGTCAAAATCAACCTTAAACTTCTTATGTGTGGTTAGCAGAGCCCCAGACCTTGTGTGTATGTGTGTGTGTATCTGTGTACGTGTATCCTGACTCCTGGGTCGGCAGCAGTCCCTAATCCCGCACATTTCCACGGTGAGTGTGACAATGAGGACCAGTAACCCGACACCTCTCCCAGCTCAGAGCGCTGAGAGCCAGCACTACACTGCAATACTGATAATGGATGGGTGGTAATGACATCCTCCAACTGCTTGCTCACACACACACAAACTCACTGCCCCCTCATTTCACCTCATTCACTCTCGTTTCCTTTTTAGTGCTTGCAAGGCAGTGCTGCATTGATATTCCTTAAACATTCCTGTCAGGGGTTTGTTCTAAACCTCTGACCCAAATTATTGAACATCTGCAATTAATTCAGTCTGAACAGATCTAGAAGTGTGTAGATACCATTCTAACTTTGATGTGTGGATCATTTAGGGTATTTATAGTTTAGCTTTTATAATGTGGTCCATAACATTTAGACAAGCCTTTTTTTTAATGATTTTTCTTTTAAATGAGTATTCACTCAATCTTGACATCTCACCTGGTTCTTTTTGAGAGCTGGAGATTAGCAATTGGCAATTTTGGTGAATTGATTGATCTGGTTCATAAAATGAACTGAATTAATTGTTAAACTTTATTGTTTTTGTCTGAAATTTGGGTGAATGGTCAAGGCAAAATGACAACATAACATTTTTTCTTGAAAAAGGTATTAAGTGTATCCTTTTGCATGTATCATATCACCTAATGGCCCGTTTCCACTGAGTGGTATGGTACGGTTCAGGTCAGTACCCGTCACCTTTATCAGGCTTGCGTTTCCACTGCCAAAAGGCTACCAATGGTACTCTTTTGGTGGGCGTGGTGTATGACAGAAAGTTTCAGTCTACTTCATTCTCGCTCGAGGAAATGTCAAAGTAAAGCTGTATGGATCGTTCACATATCATATGTGAAGCACTTCTTACAAAACAGATGCTTTATACACAAATACTTGATTATTTGACTTGATTTGATTATAACTGCAGATCAATGATCAACGAAATAGCCTACTGTAACGTCTGCAATTATATAAAATAAATAAATGCAACATATATGAACACATACAGACCCTTACAGTCTCCGATATGTTATTAATAACAGAAAAACTACACACAGCATACATTTAGTCCTTGGGTTAAAAAAAACAAGACCCACAGTCAGTGCAATCCTGTATCTTTAATCTTCACCAGCACATGTAACCTCTTGTTAGAAAGTAATTCCGTCATTCCCAGTTCTTAATATCCCAAACGTGATGATAATAGTTAAGCATGGCAGTTTGTTCATGTTTTAGGTTGCTGAAAGAATCATTTGCTCCTTTGTTTTTTCGCGTGTCACTCTCGCGTTTATCCGTTTCTGAAAGGATCGGATGTCAGAAGCAATTCAATAATTCCGCGCATGTTATTATCATCAGCTCAAGAAGTTCGATATTTCAAATATAGACGCGCACGCGAGCTCTCTCTCTCTCTCTCTCTCTCTCTCTCTCTCTCTCGAGAAAGTGAAACCACTCGCGCCTTAGACGACCTTGTAAACAACTAAGGTTAAGGGGCACAGGGTAGATTCTGCTCTTCTTCTTGGCTTTGTGACTGTTCATCAAGACAACGACAAGGTTTATTTAAGCTCAGGTCAATCATGGCTCGTTATTATATGTATATATTATTACGGTGTAATGTCTCGGCTGTGTATTTAAAAATGGCCCGTTTCCACTGTTACCTCTTATTGGGTACCCTTACGAAAGGGTACCTAGCACAACAAAAGGGTACCAAAAGGTGGAGCAAGACCCGCAGCTGAACGCTATTGGTTTACAGAGAAGCGTCACTATAGCTCGTCTACAAGCCAGGGGAATGAAAACAACAACAGGAATAAAAAAAACAGGAAGCGCCATTTTTAAATTTTTGGTTAATCTAGTTCATGAAACCACATTATCAAACCAGACTGAATTATTCATTCACAAATCTGTTTCCCTAGTTCCTGTCAGCAGTTTAATTATTTTGCCCTCTAGCAAATATGTTTTTCTAGTTAAAAGTCTTTAAGTGAATATTTTTTAGTGAACTGTTTGTTCTAGCTCACAAATTCAGGCTTAATCATTCATTTTCAATTGATCTACTTCTCCTAAATTAGTAAATGGTGACAAAGTAACAAATTCTGATTGGTGCTTTTTCTCACAATTATTTGCATACTTGGCCGTTATGTTTCATTCTTGCATCTACTGAATCATCTAAAGCAAAATATAGTGTTGCGTTATGTGATGATTCTCATGCGCAGCCAATAGACACCTCCTTTGAGGCATTACATTTACAGAACAAAGACCTGAAACAGAAGCGTCCTCAAACTTGAACGCTATTCTTTAGCTATCTTACAAGCACTGGCATTTCCTTCAGGAAATGCTAATGTGGTTTCTCCTCAACACCCTACTATTGTCTCTCCCTCTCAATCTCCCTCATTTCTCTTCCTCTCTCCCACCCTCTGTTTTGCCTAAGCACTGTAAAGCCCTGGTCGGCAGTGTTTTCGTGAGCCTCCCCCCCTCAGCAGGCTTATTTACACCAGTGTTTAATAGCCTGAGGGAGTGCATGAGCTACGATGACATGCTAGAATGACTCCGAGTGCATTTCTTAACAAGCTGCTGAGAGAATAGCGGATAGTGGGAGGCTGGAAAACGCCAAGAGAAAAGGGAGAGAGAGAAAAAAAAGACACGTGTTTTTGCCCCCAAAGCACTTGTCTGTGGATGCTTAGACTGCGAGGAACTCCGAGGCGAATTATTATATGCTGCCTACAATTAAACACGCCGTTTGCCAAGGTGTTTAAAAGTTGACCTACTATTTACCCTGCTAATAAAACGAGAAGTCGTTGGGAATAATTAGAGCAAATTGCTGTAATTACCAGTGGAATTAAAAAATGATTGATGTAATATGCATAGACAGATCTGGAGCTGTGTGTATGCACGTGTGTGTTTCTGCATGTGCGTGTGTGTGAGGACCAAATGGTTCAAATCCCTCAGTAATAGTAATGACAACAGTAATTTTTTCAGGGTTCCCACGGGTCAAGGAATTTCTGTAATATCATGGCATTTTAAAAGGTTTATTATATGCATTGAAAGTCAGGGAATTTGATACTTTTTTCCCAGTAATGGAATATTAAGGACTTTTTCTGTGATTTTTATATTTAACTTTTCATTTATCCAAATGTTTTTGGGTTTTTTTCCTGTACTGCATTTTTTAATCACATTGTTTCACGTATTTTGGAAAAATTTCTGAATATTGCAGCCTAAAATCACTGGCTCATTTCATAGGATTTGCTTGATTTTGCGTTAATTTCAACGAAAAATTCTAAAGAGTCTGCTCAACACATTTTCCCGTTCTTCTATTCATTATAGGTCATGGAAATTCAGCTTTTTATGCCGGAAAAGTCAGGGAATTTGACAATTGGCTTAAAGTGTTAACTTTTTTTTTTTTTTTTTTTTTTTTTTTTTTTTACCATTTGTGTACATTTTTTTATTGTCCCCATGACAGGACAAACGGCTTATAAGTCATACAGAATGAAGTGTTTTAAAAATGTAAAAATGCAGAATGGTTTCTGTGAGAGTTTAGAAGGGAAAATATTGTCTGTATAGTATAAAAATCATTACGTCTATGTAAAGTCCCCATAAAACATGAAAACCTAATATGTGTGGGGGTTTTTTTTTGTTTGTTTCAGACGTATCACTCAGTGCAAGATGTGCTGGTGTCTTTCGGCAGGAGGACTTTGTGTTACCCGCTCTATCGGCACTTTTCTCTGGTCACATTAGCAGTGAATGACGCAGCATGCATTTTTCAGGCTGGTGAGTTCTGTCCGTCTTTATTTTCCAGACCTCTTAGCCATTTCCAAGCCACCAAAGGATGGGGTTGAGGGTCAAGACTAAATGCGTGACCCGTTCCTCACCCTATAAACCCTGCAGTGCTTCTACCTCATTACGAGAATCCCTGCTGCCCGCGCAATGACAGCAAGCAGATCTCTTTCAGCTTCACACATTCGTGGAAGCAGGTTTCTTCGAATTATGAGATTAACTTTTGTACATCGCTTGAAGCCAACATGAAGTCTGTCTTGCTTTCTTAATACATGGATGTGCAGCTGAAAAATCTGCACAACTGTATAATGCTGTCATGTCAATATGGACCAACATCTATGACGAATATTTCCAGTACCTTGTTGAATCTATGCCATGAAGGTTTAAAGTGGCCAGTGAATGTACATTATACAATTATACATTATTCACGCCACAGCAGAATGAACCACCAACTTATCCAGCATATGTTTTAAACAGCGGATGCCCTTCCGGCTGCAATCAAGTACTGGGAAACATCCATACACACTCATTATACACTCTATCTTTCTGTCTAAAATGGGTATTTACTTATAGATAAAATCTAGTCCCCTTCCTCAATTCCTGTTTTCTGTAAATCTCGGAAACACATTGCATTATAGAAGTGTAAATACTATATCATTTTGACTTTTAAGAGACTAACAGCAACAGGAGCTTGACACAGTCAGCCTATATTTATCCACAGCAGACAGAGTTGCTTACTCGGGGACCAAAGTTAACACGCGCTCACCGGCCCTCCCTGAACAGCAGGGGCCTTCGGTAAAAGACATTTTCCATGACAGGAGAGTCAACAGATTGGTCATGTCTCGGTGTGCTTAGTCTTGCTGTTCTGTCAGCGTCAGTGGGAGGGAGGTTAAGAGCGAGGGAATCCGAGAGGGATGTCTCCGCACTTCTGAAGAAATCAGCAATTCTGCAGACTAGACAATGTTGCCTTTGATATCTCTGAGAGAGGAGCAACCTTTAAATCAAAGAAGCCATCTGTGGGAGAGACAGTAGCGTTGTGTAAACACGTTTTCGGGCGTGTGTGGTGAGATTATCCAACACATGTTGATTTTGGAGCTCATAAATAAGTGCAATTAAAAAGGCTTGTAAGATTTAGGATTAGCGGGGTATGGTTGATTTTGAGAAGTGAAGTCTGAGTAGAGTTCGCAAAATCACACACTTCAGCAGTTCATTTGTGCCGTAAATGTGTATTTATGGAAGATTCCATTTGCAACAAATTTTGTTCACTGACGGGAAAATATTTGTATATTCCGGAACAGTTTTTGAGTTGTGCAAAGTTGTCGGCTTATGACGTGAATGGGAATTGAGTTTGTGACATCAGTTAAAAAGACTTTTCAGATGTAGGCCAAAAATTCGCTAATATAACTTTTGTGAGAGTAGATGTTTATTTTTTTGTACTTTAACCTTTAATTAGAGGAAGTAATGATAGTGTTCGCTCACTTTGAATTGGAGTTTTTACATGGCGATCTCTGACATCACATTAAAGAGCATCAAACCAGAATTTGTTAGAATTTTCAGATCAAATCGACAGAATTTTTTATTTAAAAAGTATACAGGCTGGAGATGGATGAAGTTATATTTGTATTAATAACACCATAATATTATAAATGATCAAGCCAAATGGAGATGAATAAACTCATTATTTCATGCTGACTGTTACATTGAATGCTTAGAATGCCATTTTATGCTGTCTTTTATATAAAGATTATATAAACCACAGACATTTAAAAGTTGGACCTTTACATTTAATAAAAATAGATATGCATGCATTCAAATATACAGTAAATGATTCATTGATCTCTGAGAGCTCTCAGCCCACAGACAGCCAGTTGAACATCTGATGAATACTGTATGGCACACAAATTTGGAAACACTTCAGGAGTTTTGAAATCATCATCTAATTGGATGAATTGTACAGTATTTCTTTTAAACACGTCTCATTTTTTATGGGTCTGCCTAGAAACAAATCTGTCGTGACAGCAAACCCCTTCATATGGAAGAAAAAAGCTGTCATGTTTACCACTGATGAATAGGGCTTAAAATAATCAGCTAAATGCTGGGTTTTCAGAAGTATATATGGAATACTATTGCATATTTGTTCCCTGATTTGTAAAGCCTCTCTCATATGTACATTACACAAGCGGTAGAGTATGGATGCCAGCAAAATATATTCAAATCTAACTATGCAAGACTAATCTCTGAAAAACAGTTCTGTGTGACATATGCAATAAATACAGATTTCACACTGTCCAGAAGTCTCATTTTTAGTAAGGTTTGGTATATTAATGTGACTTTGCGGGGCGACTATTAATGGTAAACTGAGTTCAACTGTATACAGATGAGCAGAAACGACTAATGGAAGTGCATTTCTGTGATCTGTCAATCAAGTATGCAGACACACCTGCTAGCAACCAGCAGTACAGTAACTTACTCATCCTCTGGTATTAAATCACTGTCAGTGTTGAACGGTTATTAATTGGGATGAAATTGTATTTCAGATAAGTTGTCTGCCCTTAGAGGTTTTTAAATTTCACTTGATAGTATTATATCCATTTGTTACTCTTCTCATGGAGGCGCTAGGTTGTAATCGACTCACTGTTGTATATTTTCACACAAAGCCTGTGACATCTCACTCAAGCCTACAATTTGTAGATTTCCAAACATCAGAGCCCTGCGAGCGCTACGGCTTCTCTTTAATGAATGGTAACAGCGGTATGAAAGCAGGCTGCCCTGTCACTCCATGACTCCTGGGTAATTAATTTGTCGGCAGAACATGAATGGAGGTGTGTATCTGATGTGTGTGTACTCTAATTTGAGGCACTTCGTTTAAGCTGCAGTGAAAGCAAACAGTTGTAGGTAGTAGGAAAACAAACCCATTAATGATGCTGCGCGAGGAAAGCCGTGATGGAAATGCTATCCAGGGGTAAATATTTGAACAGCCCTCTGGCAACTTGTCTGGTCATTCTCCGAGAGATTCTGCTAAAGCCAGCAGGCCCTCTAGGAGATTGAGGAGGGAGACGGGTAAAAGCCTAGAAGATGCACTGTGGACAAATGTAAACGCTCATCTATAATCTGGATGTTCAGGGACATGCCTGTATTAAAGGGATAGCTCACAAAAAAATGAAGGATCTGTCATAATTTACTCACCCTCCACATGTTCTAATCCTGTTTCAGTTTCTTTCTTCTGTTGAATGCAGAGGAAGATATTTTGAAGAATGCTGAAAAGAAGCAACCATTGACTTCCATAGTATTCCTCCCCTACTATGGATGTCAATGGCTGCTGTTTTTCAACATATTTTTAACCATTTTTTTGTGCTCAGCAGAATATGAAAAAAACACTTGAGTGTAAGTACATGGTAAGAACATTTTCATTTTTGGGCAAACTATGCCATTATAGGTCCCTTGGAGTGCTTTGAAATGTTTTGAAAATTTGTATTCAATGTTTATAATCTCAACCTAAACATGAAGAGAAGGTGGGACATAGTGTAGCTCCTCCCCGTTATAAAAAACAGCCAATAGCGTTTTGTTTTATCATTGCTCTGCCAGTGAGACTGGTTGAGATCAAGCGCATCAGATGAGAAGTGTGAATAAAACCGTTGATCCATTTAGGCGAAAGTGACAAACTACAAGCTTTACATGTTTATGTCATATCTCCTAAACGTAAATTTTGTCACTTTTTTGGTGTTCACTAGCTTAGAAATATCCTAAATCTAACAATATTGATACTAACATCTAAAATTCTTTATTTTAATTTAATGGGAGCTTTAACTGCATAGTTTTGCTTTGATTTGCAGTGTGGTATCAGCTTGCTGGTTAACCCAAGTTTTTGTAATTCCTACATTTATAGTGGCATTTTCGTATAAAAAATATAATATATTGCAATGTCAGTTTTTTCCAATATCCTGCAACCCTAGTTTTATTGATTTACTTACTTATTTTACTGTCAATATAATGTTTGAATGAATTACTTCTGAAAAAAAAGACATACTAAAAACTAAAGTATTTAAAGCTCCCTCTCTAGACCAGGTAATCTTATGTTTCGTATTATTCTTATGTTTCTCAATACCGGCCCTCGTGCCTCGTCGATCTGCATATTTTCCATGTCTCTCTTATTTAACACACTTGATTTAGATCATATGGCTCATTAGAAGAGGTCCGTGTATTAACTTTGCTCTGACTGGCACATCCCTACACAGTGTGCTTTGTTCATTAATCCCTTTTCTTTACCGGAGCACGAGAAACCTTTATTTGACTTTAAAACATTCGTTCATGGATTTACACAATGGCAATGCCTACAGCAAGAGAAGCATGAAGTGTGACATAATATCCGTAAAGTGACCTTTACTCCGTAAAGAAAAGGCAATATAAATTCACATATCACACGCTAAAATGCTATTTGCTTTCTTCGTACTGTAATCATGGCAAAATATCCTGTAGAGTCCACTTTGTAGGGCATTTGTTATCGAATTGGAACAAACATCTCACATAAAAAAAAGAAACATGAAATGTGTAGTATGAGGACTGCACGTTTCGAGTACAATGAGCAATATAAAAGTTGTATTATATTTTTTGACAGCACGTTCGTTTCAATGGAATTTTGAAGACCCTCTTACATCCTTCAGAGTTTGGCTTTTTTGCCATGCTCCATCGTTGCTTTTTGACATTCATTGTTTTGCTCAACAGGGATTGTCATCTTTAAGCTAACGTGGTCAGTCTTAAAGTGGATTGCCGGATTTGCTATGATAGATGTAGGCCATTTGATGCGATATAATTTGATGTCAGTGTTCTTTAATGTAATTTTTGCAGCTGTTTCTGAAGGAGAGCTGCTTTGTACACTCATGTAAATTTTTTTGCAGGCAGCAGTCAGTGTCACCATGTTGTATGATGTGAATAAATTAGCGGTTTAATGCTGAATCTCAGCAAGGTTGTCAACAATATATCCAGGTCATATTTCATGAAAGAGAAAGAAGAGAAAAGAAAGCTAGATAGAAAAAAAGGTGGACCTTTTTGTTTTTAGCATTTTTACATTATCTTTATGACAACACAATTATACTGTGTTTGCTTAACTTTTTGTTTATTCAAAAGAGCTAGAAATCTTCTTTCACCTTCTTTCTCTTCATAAGTGGCTGTTTATTCTGATTAAAATGTATCAAAGGCAGCTTGCAGAGCACATACAGCGGGGAAAATGAGTCTTCAACACGTCACCTTTCTCAGAAAACATATTTTTAAAGGTGCCGTTCACTTTCCCCAGATGTTGGTAACAACCAAAGAAATCCATATATAATATATATAGATATATATAATATATATTGTTTTCTTATATCCATATATAAGAAAACTAAACTAATTACATTACAAATTAAGTTATGCGTTATAAAATGATATGATGCAGGAAAAAAGTATTGAACACATAAAGAAAGAGAGGTGTAGAAAGGCAGTGAAAGCCCAGACAGCAGCTGAAATCTCTCTGTAGTTATTCAGCAACCCTCTGCCCTTTGTCATTGTAAATGAATATTAGCTACTTCAGTCCAACATCTACATTAGTAAGAGGATGAAGATGAAACCAGGGTTGACATTTCAGCAAGACAATGATCCAAAACACAGCCAAGGAAACTCTCAAATGCTTTCAGAGGAAGAAAATCAAGCTGTAGAATGGCCCAGCCAATAGCCTGAGTTAAATCCAATATAAAATACAAATTAAAGATCAGATTTGATAGACGAGACCCACAGAACCATCAAGAATTTTACACTCTGTTGAAGTCTGTGAAAAAAATCACACCTAAGTAATGCATGTGACTTCATTCTCCATATGAGAGGTATCTTCAAGCTGAAAAGCCTTTTATATAAAGTATTAAACATGACGTGTTCAATACTTGTTTTCCCCGCTGTATTATATTTCAGTGACCAGGAAAATAAAAGTTAGATTTTTAGATACATTTTGGGCTGATATGTTTGGCAGTTTATTTGAGAAAAAGAAATCAGTTATAAATAGCCATAAAAATAGGTTTCATTTTCTTTCGCCTTTTTTTTTTCTTCTTGCTTCCAACATTTTTTTTTTTGATGAAATATGACCTAGGCATGTTTTTTGACAGGCTTCGTGAGATTGTCTTTTTAACGGCCGGCACCCTGTGGACCTTTACCATCTGTACTTCCAGGGCCCGAATCTCACCTCATCACCCCATTCCTCTTCTTTCTCTCTCTCCTCGACCTCATCCCCTGAGACGCCTGATTGCAGCACATGATTAACTGGCTCAACATGCAATCTAAACCCAGCACACACGGCTCCGTGCAGGCCCACAGCTGGTCTTCAGAAGAATCCAAAGCTGACTTTTTCCTCCACTCTCCCAGAGAGCACTGAAGAAAAGGAGAAAACCCTTCAATTATAGATGGATGGAGGTCAGAGAAAGAAAGAGAGAGAGGGAGGAAGGAAAAATGCAGAAAGACAGAGTACGGCTCAAGTTCCTGGAGTTTTTCTCGCATGTCTTGAAGCTGGAAGCCAAAGCGGCTTCTCCGGGTAAGAGCTCCAGCTTAAATGGGAACCAAATGTTTGTGTAAGGCTTTCCTCAGTGCGAGTGCACTGTTTGTTTTCTGAGGGGGCTGGAATTTCTCCACCGGCTGCCAGGCTATTCTGTGGGTGGCTCGAGAATCCTCGCGGCCCTTCTTTCGCTTCACAACTGAGCCCGTTGCGTGGCGCTGAGGGGATATTTTTTGCACCTTATTTGGGAGATGGGTGTTATGACAACAAATATCATCAATGCAGCATGGCGCGCTTAAGGTGTTCGTGTGTTTTGTGTGTTGTGGAATCATCTGCCAGAATGGAAAATATAATCATCTTTCCAAGTGTTCAAAAAGCATCTGCTCAGCACATATTTCCCCTATTTGCTCCAAAAAGTTACCTAGTTGATCACTAAGCTGTATTCACTGCAAACACAAACAAAAAATATGTTTTCTTGGCAAATATCTAAGCTGTAAGTTTTACTGTTTACATTTATAGGAAACTGTACTCTGAGAAATTGAAGTATGAAAAAAAAATGTTGTCGTCATTTACTCACCCTCTTTCCTTTCAAACCAGACTTTTGTTCATCTTCAGAACACAAATGAGTACATTTTTAATCAAATCTGAGAGGTTTTGGACCTGCCACTGAATGGTCATCATGTCGAACATGTGAGCTTCAGCATACACCAGAGAGATAAAAATATCATAAAGAGATAAAAAGTCAGCTCTTCTGAGGAGACAAGACACAAACAACCAACAATCAGGGATCAATGATGGTTGATACATGCATGAACTGACCTCATTGGTTATTCCTGAAGCTCAAATATTCTGCATGACAGGTTGAATTATAAATTTATATAATCTAGTTCCAAATGAACAATTATATATATAGTGAAAAGTTAAATTCTTTGGTTTTTAATTATATCATTTAATTCAAAACTCTAGCAGCTCAGGTGACAGAGACATTAAACCTATTGCCTTTCTGAGCACTGGCAGATCCCAAAATTATGCAAATGCTTGGGCAGGGTCTCAACGACTGTGCCTTAGTCTCTGGGTGATACTTTCAAGCAGGTGAGAGCAGGTGAAACCTCAGGATCTATTCAAGAGCCTGAAACAATATTTTCAACTAAAGCTTGTCATGCCCGTTTTCTATACACTGCTCCTCCTTTAACATGTAATACATAGGACGACTCTGTCCAAGTTAGACTTGATAGGCTTGCAGACTGTTGTTAGACTGTCTGGAGACTTTGGTAGGCTCTTGCAAACTCATGTGAACTTCTTGAAGATGCTGTTTGACTGCAGAACAACCAACATGTCTCAATAAAGAATTCTGCTTGTAATGGGACTCCTAGACTGGGTACTTCATATTTCCAGCACATGCAAGAATGTCTCTCATTGGTTCTCACGTCAAGCAAGCATGGTTGAGCTTTATTGGCCAAAATTGATTGTTGTAAGCATTATATGTGTGTACAAGCCTAGAATAAATCTATTGATATTCTAAAATGGTTTTACATCCTCAGACTTGGATTAAACCACTTGGTTCATGTGGATTTAATATTGTTATTGTCTTTTTATATTAGTTTTGAAGTGTCAAGCATTTTTTTGACTTTTTTTGTACATAAAATTGGAGTGTATATATATATATTTTTTTTCCAAGTCAATCGCCTTTGTTTATATAACACTTTATTCAATACAGATGGTATCAGAAAAGATTTAAAGGCACTAGTTGAATTAAATATTTGTAACTGAAATTTCATTAATGTGAAACAATTTCTATTCAACACTGAACATTTATATAAAATTGAAACAAAAATGTATTAAGTTTTTTTTTTTGTCACAGGTAAGGCATGCGTCCTGAAATGTCTGCTGGCCATCCATAAGATCTTCCGAGAGAACGATCCGGCCTATATCCTTAATGACCTCTACATCACAGACTACTGCATCTGGATCCAGAGGGTCAAGTATGTTCTATACAGCACACTGTCTCATCAATCGGCCAACCTCAATGTAAATGATTCTGTTCTGATTTTCTGCTAATCAGACAGTTCATGAGTCACTGCTGAGCTTTAAAACTCAAGTTTATTAAAGCAATAAGCCACAAGAGATGAGTATTACCGTTTTACAAGGAGTAAGACTTCTTGCTAAGCGAATATGTTAAATATTCATATGCACATACATAGAATTATGTGCATATAATTAATTTATGTAATCAAAGTAAATGTCATTTTTTATGTAATTTAATGTATGCGACCCTGGACCACAAAGCCATACTGAAGTTGTATGATTTATGTTTTTGACAAAACCCATTGTGTGGGTCAGAATGATCCAAAAGATTTGTGCCAAAGGATCAGTAGAATATTAAGTGAAGATCATGTTCCATGAAGGTATTTTGTAATTTTTTTTACTGTAAATATATCCAAACTCAATTTTTGTTTAATTATGTGCATTACTAAGCACTTCATTTGGACAACTTTAAAGGAGATTTTCACAGTATTTTATTTTATTTTATTTTATTAGGGTTAGGGGGTTAACATTAGGGGGTTTTCTTTAACCCTCAGATTCCAGATGTTTAAAGAATTGTTTCTCTGCCTAATATTGTCTTATCCTAGCAAAGTATGTTAATGGAATGCTGATTTATTCTGCGGTCAGGTGATATTAAAATCTCAGTTTTTACAAAAATGACACTTATCACTGGTTTTGTGGTCCAGGGTAACATATTAAAAGTAGTACAACAAATACTGTCATGGTGTGTAAAATACTGCTATAGGAAAAAATACAATCACACAATAAATATTGTAGACAATAAATATGCAATTAAGTATTGTATTTAATAATTTTTTTAAATGTATAATTTGCATTAGGGTAATAAGAACTGAAGGAAAACATCCTTATTTTGACTTTCACTAATTAAATAAAATAATGTTTATTTTAGAAACCATTGTGATTTTATTTTAAGTAAAACATTTCTCTGTTGATTCTTTTTTGGGATTGAGACATTCTCCAGAGCTGTTTTTGTCAGCTTTGGCACCTTCTAACGCATGAAGTAAAACAGAGTACCTAAAATCAATAAGCAATAGTAGACAGTATAACACAAATAATTACGTTTTATTTAATCTCCGCTAGGTCCGTCTCCGCTAGTTAAATAGAACCCCTTTAACTTGAATCACAATGAATGGTATTGCAATCATGATTTCTGCTCTCCATTTCTTTTTCTTTTTTTTGTAATCACTTCCACGTTTAAAATGCGAACTACAGCCGGTGCATAATTCAGTAATGAGATCTACTTCCCAGGCTGGTGTGCAGCTTAAAATTGTGTGCTTGTCTATAAAGAGTCCAGCTGAAAAATGTGCATCTGAAGTCGTAGGCCCAGTGCCCAGACGTGAAAAGCATCCTGCGGGGATTACGCTAAAATTTTTCATCCTTGTGTTTTGCCAAAGCGTAGATTTTCTGGCAAGAATGCGGCCTTGACAGCTAATTAATAATGGATGTGTAAAATAGCACAGTTTAAACGGGCCTGTTTTTTTGTTTTGTTTTGTTTTCAATGACACAAAGGGAGGAAAATAAAGGAGAAAGTGGCTTTGGGTACAGAGACTCTTTGTCCACAATCCACTGGAAAAATGGCATAGTTCCACTGGACAACTCAATCACGCTTTCTAAGCCTTCGGGTTACGAGTGAACAAAAGGGCAAACTTGATAATAGATCGTCTTATCTTCATTCCCTCCTCTTTAAAATAAAATTAGCATAATATATCTTTTAAATATGAAATCTTCTAGGAGTAGTCAGGCAGCGTGTCCTCCATCCATCACCAAATACACCATCTGAAACATCAGTAGCATTGATTTGCGATTGAATACCTGTGTTCCTCTGTTCCTCAATGCACTTCATTGAGCAGAACAAAAGAAAGCCAGACCAGAGAGCTGAAGCTGAAAAGCGCAATTTTGCAGGATGTACGACAGCGCTCTAGTGCCGCTGATGTATCTTAGTCATACTTGCCTTGAGGCATTTGACATCTCTCAACATCATGCTGAAAATTGATTTCCAGTTTGCATGCTTTTAGAGTATCTTTAGTCGTCTTGAAGCAGCGTCGAAACTTTCCCTTTGAGTTGAGACAAAGCCGCTCTTGTCATGGGAAGTGACTGCAGGAGACTCGCTCCTCCTTTTAAGTGCTGGAGCGTTTGATCAAATCCCCACTGCTCTGGTTTGTGTAGACAACTCCCTGTTATCATTGTAGGTTTGTTGTGACAGCGTTTTCAACATCTGACATATCCTCTGTCAGATTATTTAAACAATTCTCTCTTCTGAAAAACCCTCCCAGAAGGATGCCCCAGTCCAGTTATCAGAGCGGGTTATCTTTGGCTGCATTCACAAGTGCGGTTGTCAGTTTAGTGTTATACTCCAATGTTCTTGAGTGCAAAAGGAGAATTCAGATTTTTTATTTTTTTTTCACATGAAATTTTACATCCATCTATCTGTTGTTCTTTTTCTTGTTCATTGTCTATCATACAGTCTCTATTTCCAGTATTATATCTGTACATCATTCTATATTTACATTAAAGTCCGCATGAACCGCGAGCTGCGACTATTGAATGAAAAAACAGTGGGTGTGGCTTGTTTTTGTTTTTTTTTACTGCGAGCTGATTAGATGTAGTGAAGTAGGAATTTCATTCTAAAAAATCGGGAAAAGGGTTTGGGAAGAGTTATAACAACCTAACAGACACCTCATCCTCACCATTTCTGTTTGTTGTCAAAACTGACAGTTGGAGGGGTGTGGTTAAGTATGTTAGCCACGCCCAATACCTCAGACAAATGTAATCTGAGAATTTAACTGATTTTAAATTTAGATTACAAGGGCAGACAAATTTTTTTCTTAATGACAAAAAAACTGGCAATGCGAGCTAACAAAATCATATGGTTAGTTTCAATTTCATTTGTACTTTAATCTTTCTGTTATATTCATCCATCTGTCCATCCACCCATCTATTGTTTTATAACTTCAAAGCCCTGTCATTCTAACTTTCTCATTTTCTTGATTGTTCTGTCTATCACTCTCAATCAGTTTTGGGTTAATTCATTCAAAAAGTAATTAATCACCAATTACATCAGTGAAATTGTATTTAAATGACTTTTCTATTTTCTTTTGTCTAAAAAGTCATTTAAGTGTTTGACTTAATTCCCAAAAATCCCAGTGCATAGACAATTGAAATGATACGTACTTGAGCCAAACAGGGTCTTTTTACTTTATTAAAGAAATACTTAAGAAAACTTTACTTAAGATAAGACTTAAGTACTTAAGACTTAATACTTAAGATAAGACTTAAGTTAAACACCACAATATATGTATCAAACCATGAAACACTTCAAAGTATTGACCCCACATTTCATACACAACATGTATTATCTCTAATTGTTTAAGCATGTGGAACTGTCAGCCAAATGTGTTCTTTAGTTGAAAAATCTATTATTACAGCAAAATACGTTTGGAAATCAAAAAAATATATAAAATTAATCTGTTTCTTTGAATTGATTAATACCCAACTATTGATTTACGGTGTTTATGTTGCTGATTACAGTAATTATAGTAAATACATTTTTTAAAAATCCATTTTAAATACATTTTTAACTAAATAAAAATACTTTTTCTGAGAATAAATGACTTAATTACAGTAGCTAGTTACTTTGTGTTCAATTAAACCCAATTCTGCTCTTTATTGCTCTTTTCTTTTTTCTCTATTGTTCTATTTATTATTCTCTCAAGGGATGTGTTGCTTTGTCGTTAGGGGTGGGCTATTTGGCCTAAAATCTAAATCTCGATTAATTAAACATTTTAAACCCGATTACGATTAATGAAGGATTATTTTATTTATTTATTTTTTGCCCTCATAGTTCACTGACAAGTTTTGTACAGTGAAATGAAAACACACATTGCCTAAAACCAATAGTCACTTTTTTTCTTGAGTCACTTTTTCTAAATAACTTGCACTTTTGGAAACAAAATAAATTATTTTCAATGTTTTTCATATTAAAAGTAGAAAACAAGCAGTATCTCTTCTAAATAAAATAACTCTTACATATCCTGTAAGTAATGTTTTAAACAATGCATTTCTTCTTCTGTAAACAAATATTTTAATGTAAATAATAATTTTAATGTAATGGTAAATATGCCATTTCAAGGCATCTCTGTCGCAGCTTCCTATTATGGTTAATGTAGTGCAAAGTAAGGCTCAAGATTGGGTCCATCGTCTTACTTGACCAGAGATCAGATGTGGCTGCAATGTGGCCACAGAAGTATAAAACAGAGTGGGGTCACGTGACTTCACACGCGGTAGAAATAGAAAAAAATTAACCTGGAAAAATTTGATCGATTATAGGTTCTGAATGTCAATTTCGATTACTTTTCGATTAAATGCCCAGCCCTATCTGTCGTTCTGCATTTAAATAGTTCTTTATTTGTGTCATTCTGTATATTGCCTCTAGTTGTGTTTGTCATTTTCTCTGTCTATATTTAAAATATTCTTTATCATCTTGTAGATTGTTCTGTCTGTTTTTATAACTCTTGTTTTGTATATTTGCTCTTCCATTCTGTATGTCTGTGGTACTTTTGTTCTATTTATATAAATCTCTAAAAAGCATTCAAAGCTTGTCTTGTCTACAATTACATGAATTTCTTTAATTCAGATTTTATGTTATTTTCACTTTCTTTAGGTCATATTGTTCCTTAAGGTTCTGTTCCTAGAGGTTTTTGGCGTGAAATATATGGTGCAAGTGTTTCGTGAATCCACCTCTGACTGTGTGATCGTAGCCTTTATGAGATCTCTGGATTATAGATGTTATCCAGGCTCGTCTGTGGCAGCAGTTCCTCCTCGAATCTCTTATCGGCAGTCAGACATGATCAGCTGCTAGTGATAAATGGTGGGATTAATAAATGCTGCCCCTGAGGGATGATTGATAGTGTCTCTCTGCAATCCGACCAGCCTCTTCACTCTTCAAGCCGGCTGCCGACTCACCAACTGCCGGAATGTCTTGCTTAAATTTATGGCATCTTAAAGACTTCACATGTGATTTAAATCTGTGCGGACTCTCCGATCAACAACAAACAAAGTGGATTGAGTTAGACACTCCTCTTTCTGGCTGTTTGACTGACACCGCTTCATGAATCCACTGTCTGTCATTCTGATGGCAGCTTGCCTGACAACAAGCACCATTACTCAGTTCTTTCATATGGGCAGAATAGTTTCAGGAAACTTGGGGTTTTCCAAATGTTTTATCGGAACACTGAAATGTGCTTTTAAAGATTCTTCACATGCATTTTATTTTCATTTAAGAGCATCACAAAGGACAAAAATGCACCATAAAAACTTAGCAATATATCAGAAGTTTAAGCAGACTAAGGAATATAGGAAGTCGATTGGGCTTTTTTTTGTAGTTTGACGTTGTATGTGAAAGAGTAAGACAGGATATGTTGAAAATGTTAAATGATTTTATAGGTATTAAGGAAAAAATCCGTCCAGAATTCTGTCATTTCATTCACCCATCCACAATTCTTTCATTTCATCCATCCATCCATCCATCCTGTCTTTTCTTCTATCCATTAATTCATCCATCCATCCATCATTAATTTACTAATTTATATCCATGCAATGATGCATTTTATTTAGTTTTTTCATTTCATCCATCCATTCTGTCATTTCTTCTACCCATTCATCCTTCCATCATCTCACCTATCTATCCATATATTTATCCATCCATTTATTCATCCAACCTTCATTCTTTCATTCATCTATTTTTCCATTGATTCATCCTTCATCACCTCATCCATTCATCATTTATTCTGTCATTTTATCCATTCATCCTGTCATTTCTTCCATTCATTCTTCCTTCCGTCATATCATCTATCCATCCATCCATTTCTTCAACCATCCACCATTCTACCGTTTCATCCATCTTTCCGTTCAACCATCTTTCTCATTGATATATAAATTCATCCTCGTTCTCTCTGTCATTTTATCCATCCATCCATCCATTCTTACTTTATTCCGTCCTTACTTACTTGAAAAACTGCAACTTTTCAAGACAAAAAGGACATGAGGAAAACTTTTTGCGCTAACAATGATCTGATATAGAGTGATATATATCTAAGCTTTACAGAAGCTACAAAACCCCAAATTTCTACAAAAAGAAAACTCTCTATCACAAAGGGTTTGCCTGAAGACATTAGAAGCTTGCAAAACTTAGTATGAGAAAAACATCCATACTGTACAGATGCTGTTTGTTTAAAAAAAAATGACCTTATAGCAACTCTGCTATCAATTGCAGTCAGTGCTGATGAGCGTCTGCTACACATTTCTGATTTGGTGCCAGACTACTGAGACCACTGGCATTTTCTTATCTTTTCTTCCCCCTCCCATCCAGCATTCATTACAGTGAGTCAACTCTTCGGCCAGTTCAGAAAACAGATAAGATAAGGTGTAACTTACTGTGTTTCACTAAGTGCAATGGAGCTGCTGTTTTATAGAGCTTTGCTTTTCATTTTCCCTTTGTGTTCAAACTACTTAATTGGGTCAGTTGGATTCCAATTGGCAACCATGGCAGCCTGCTAAAGGTGAGCTTAAGGATTTATCTTTTGACCGAATGAGAAAGTTGCTTTCTCTGACATTGAGAAACGACACATTGTCAGAGTACTGATGCTCAGCCAAGTGTTTTTCTCCTGGGACTCGAGCCCCTGGCTGGAGGGTTGGGAGGCCTCCAGGGGCCACATGGGTCAGGGGTTTCGTAAAGCTTTGCGGCCAGTTGCCCCAGAGTGGACGTTACTGTTGTCAGTAAGTGTTAAATCATGACCAAGTAAAGAGGTGTGGGAAACTGTTTTCACTTCTTGCTTCAGTAGCTAAGTGAATTGTGAAATCCCCCTCTAGCGTTGAGGGAAATCAGGCTTAAAATGTCTCGGTTTGGTGTGTGTGCGGGTTAATGGCACTGTTTAGGTTATTTAGGATTGCTGTCACTTCAGTTTGGAGGACTTTGAGTTTGATTGTGACCTTTTTTGTTTTTGCGCACTCTGACATTTCACTAGCTTGCCATCTGATTCAATAAGTTTACTACTGATTATACTGTCCAGAGCAAAAAAAAAAATGCGAAGGCTGCATTTTGATTGTAAAAAAGAATAAACAAAAACAACAATAATAATAATTGCTAAAGTTAAGATTAATATCACTGGTATTTAGTATGCTTGTTATTTGATATTGCTTATTTAATATTACGGGTCTGCTGATGCTTTTTTAAATATATTCTTTTGTATCTCAATCTATGCATGAGACTCTTCAGAGAGTGTGCTATATTCTGTTGAGTTTTTAGTTTTTAGGATGTGTCATTTCAAATTTATAGTATTGAACAAAGTCCTGTCCTTTAACCCCATTGCATATATTATAAATCACAGCTGACATAAAATAAAGGGTCAGGATTCATACAGTCTGTACCAATCAGTTAAAAATGGCTTGATCTCCAATGTTTGAGATCTGGTTGGGACATCCCATATATAGTATACAGTAGTCGGCATCTTGAAGAGGATCTTCTTCTCTTGTACTGTAGGACAATTTTGAAAACCAAAATCAAACCAATATCGAATGTCAATCATTTATATTGAAATATTTAATTTCAACAAGGATATTTTCTTCTGTCACCAATATAAACTTACTTTCTTTAAGTATAAATCTTTTGTAATTGCATGTACAGCTTTAACCTGTGAGGCCAGTTGCGTAAGGCTCTTAGATTAGTCTTAGTCAGTTTTACAATAAAGGGGATCTCTTTCATTTGAATCAGAAAAGCTAGACTAATTACCACTAGGCTAACACTAGTCGCTCTTAAGACAAGAGTATTGGCTCTCAGAGAAACATGGTGGCTGTTTGTGGATCTGACCCATGATGGTAAAGGTTTGACTGAAACATTTAAATTAAAATCTTGCATTGCTTATTTGAGCTGTATGGCAGAAATGTTCTTCGTGAACATACTGTATACACTCTGTAGTCACAGTCTTGTTTGAGAGAGAGAGGGGAGGGGAGAGAGGATTGAAATGTCCCGCTGGTGTGAGGAAAGTGATCCTAGTCTTTTAGAGCTCACACAGATAAGTGGATCATATTCAGTCTCAGTGTGTGGTTTAGCGGCATTTGAACACTTTGGCTTGTACAGTCAATCTGAGCCGTGACTCGGTGGAAAGGGCTTGACCGAAATGTGTGCAGCTCTAGGGCTCAATGTCTATCATATGGACAAAATGAAAAGTCTATCATTACATATTATACCATATTGTTTCTTTCATGGTGTCACAAAATACATTGTTTACGTTAATACTTTTTTCATGGTTTATATCATTGCAGTATTTAGTGATATTGTTTTATTTTTGTCATTCGTTTTGTTATATTTTATTAACATTTGTTTTATATTTCTACTTTTTTTATCAAACATTTCTAAATAAAGTGACAAATATGATCACATGTGAATAAATGCATTTCTGAGTATATACTTTAAAATGTAAAAAAAAAAAAAAAGAAATAGTCCTTTACATGTGGTCAATATATAGAGTATCAATTATTTGAATTTACAGAAATGATATACAATTATACAGAAGACAGAATTATTAGCCCTCCTAAATTATTAGCCCCCATGTATATATATATATATATATATATATATATATATATATATATATATATTTCCCAATTTCTGTTTAACTGAAAGATTTTTTTTTTTTCAACACATTTCTAAACATAATAGTTTTAATAACTAGTTTCTAATAACTGATTCATTTTATTTTTGGCATGACGACAGAACATAGTATTTTACTAGATATTTTTCAAGATATAGTATTCAGCTTAAAGTGCAATTCAAGGGCTTAACTAGGTTAATTATGCAAGTAAGAGTAATTAGGCAAATCAGTGTATAATGATGGTTTGTTCTGTAGAAAATTGGGACAAAATTGCTCAAGGGGGCTAATAATATTGACCTTAAAATGGTTTAAAAAAAATTTAAACTGCTTTTATTCTAGCCGAAATAAAACAAATACAACTTTTCCCAGAAGAAAAAATATTATAGGAAATATTCCTGATATAGGAATAATAATATAGGAAAAATTTCTTGCTCTGTTAAAAATAATTTGGAAAATATTTGAAAAAGAAAAATAAAATCACAGGAGGACAAATAATTTTGACTTCAACTGTATATCATTATATTTATCATTTTCAGGATATGAGTTGACATATCGTGGTATGGTATTTTGTCATATTGCCCAGCCCTATGCAACTCAGTCGTTGCAGTGATTTCATGAATCTGTAAAAATACTGTTTCATTTGTTGTCATAGCATTTTAAATCTTCCTAAAAACTGATTATCTTGTTGAATAGGTGGATGTTTCATCCTGGTGTGTCCTTGATTTGTTTATCTGAAGAGCTGAATGCAGACACAGCCCGAGAGTTTTGTTTGAAGTAGACTAGTAATTCACCACAGGTTCACCCCCGTCTCTCCAGACATAAAGGTCTCCAGTATTTTCTCAAGCTGCCTCTAGTGTGTCTTTGTTGCGGCAGGCTTGTTTTTATTTCCCCTTTCTCCCAACCTTGAAAGCTGCCCCTTCTCGGTTAATTAAGGCGAACCACAACAGTGCCATCGTAATGACTGAATTGTGTACAACATTATCCTTCGCCCCAAAAGGGGCCTTTGTTTCCACCGCAAGCTTGCATTCTCTCACCGCAGAAGTGAAGGGCGAGAGGGAGAGATAGAGACGGAGAAAACAAGCGAGCCTCTACAATGCTAACTCAATAATGACTTCCCACGGGGAGAAAACGAATATGGTGAATGTTTGAAGCGCCGCCGCCGCTGCTGCAGGACTTCAACCAACCACATTACTCCAGGAAGCGCTTAATAGTTTTATGGACCTCCCTTTCTCTTCTGAGTTGTTTTGATTTTGTTATTTTTTGAGGGTCAGAAAATAATCAGGAATCAGGCTAAAATACCACTAAAATGACAAAGATGCCTGTAAGAAATTGGATATTTAATATTATAGTTATGGGATATTGGAAAAATCAGACTTTGCGATATTTTGTTTTGCTGTGATATATATTGTGATATGAATATAATTTTTATCAGATGATTTGAATAGCTCTATTTGGGAAGATTTAATTAATTTTATTCATTTAACTGGGCTGATCAAGTCTTTTTCTATGCAGT
Organism: Danio choprae; assembly: GCA_903798125.1. Classification (NCBI taxonomy): domain Eukaryota; kingdom Metazoa; phylum Chordata; class Actinopteri; order Cypriniformes; family Danionidae; genus Danio; species Danio choprae. Next base: position 8,499,831 of record CAIGQW010054109.1, read on the forward strand.
GGCTCTGCATAAAATATAATAAATTACAAGCATATATAAATACGAAAGAGCAGAAATAAAAGTGAAATAAACAGTGCTTTATGGTTTTCTGGGGAGTCTAGCAGAATTTAAATATAGAAATTGAATGATTCAATTCAAGTTAATTTATATAGCGCTTTTTACAACGATTAAATGTAAAACCAAATGGTCACTATTTTATAAATAATTAAAAAATGTATACATTTAATAATATTTTTATCTTTTAATCATTAACAAATTATCTAATCCTGCGATGGGACTTGCGGATACACACGTTGCAATATCGATGCTCAAATGATATATTGTTCAGCCCTACTTTCAGGGCATTTGTTGTGCTTTAGCATAGCCCATTATTTATTGGCTCTTTTAAAAGTGATGTTGATTTGAATTATGTAATGAATCAACCATCAAACTTCCATAGTTATTATCAATGTATGATTAACTTATATCAATTAGGCTACATGCACTAGAAGCCAGAATTTTTTTTGGCCTTGTCTTAAACAAAATATCAGCGCACTCATGAAACGAACTAAAACCAATGTGGTATGCATGCCAGACCAGTCTGTGGCACTTTAATACTCTCACAGAGATGCACAAAACCACGGAAGATGACTTAAGGCAAGCAGCACAAACACACAGGTAGTCCTTCGTTGTTGTTGTCGCTGATATGTGATTAAGCAAGGTGTGACTAGGGCTGAGACTTTGGCAATCATTGTTCCAATATAAGGACATCCAATATATGGATTGGCTGTTCCCATGAAAGTGCGAAGATATCGTTTTCAGATGTATACGCTCTGGGACCTTTACAGGGTTGTCAAACTCAGGAGAGCCACAGCCCTGGAGAGTTTAGCTTCAACATGAATTGAATGGAACATCAAGGTTTTTTGGAAACTACATGTATGTGTTTTAGAGCAGGGTGCCAATGAAACCGCAGGTCTCTGGCCCTCCAAGTCTTTGACACCTCTCATTTAAATGGTTAAAATGCCCTTGCAAAGGTTTCTAATAGTATTAAAAATCTACTGAAATCATTTCCAAGTGGCAAATTTTAATGTTAGTTTCAAACACTAAAACTCCTGTCTTGTTGCAGTCAGATGATTTCACATCTTTAATGGCAAATACTTTGATGTTGAAAAAAGAACAAATCGTAAATTGATTATGTTAGCAAGCATAATAGCTTTGACCCATTATGCCGGTTCAAATCTTTTTTCCGCCCATTACATACCTTTGCAATTTCCTTAACTTGGTATGTTGGGTCAAATTCTTAAGCTGTTTCATTTCATTTCATTCCATTTTTAGACGTCTTTCCTCAGAAGGTCTTGAAAAGTGCTAAATGTGCTTTACTTTTCTAATGATTGTGTTTGTGTTGTCAGAGGTAAAACAGTACAGATTTTGTGGTTTAGTCCTTCTATAGTCTGCTGTTTACTTTTCTCAAGAGATTTATTTCAGTGGTATGCATGGGACTGACAGGACATCTCATGCATGGTTTTTTCAAAAAAGAATTTATTGCACCTTCAAGGCCTGTTTGTGTATTACACGTGTCATTTACCTTGTAAAAAGAAGCGTAGAACCAGTTTTTCCTCTCCGTCTAACCATGACTTTTCCTTGACATAAAACAGTCTGCCTCTTTATCTAAGATAAGCTCTTTCTGAAGGCGCCAAGCATACTTGTGACTAAAGCGTTATGTACACTGTTTTCTCCTGAGAGCGTATCGCTGCTCTCATACAGGAATCCCTGTCCGCTGGCAGTCCGGGCCATCATTAGCCCTGTGCTGTGATAACGAGGCATCTTGGTTCTCAGCGGTGGGTTAATTGAAGCACAGAGTATGGCGATGCGCGTCAATAGAGGAGGGCAGCTCAGACTTGCATGCTTTATCCTTGTTGTGAATGACCACAACCTCGAAACCGTCAGGGCGTGTGACCCCCCCGTCTGCTCGCTAATCACCATGGCTATGAAGGATTCGAGCGGCTCACTGCTCTGAATAGCGGCCACTTGAGTTTTGGCAGCACCCGGTCGCATTTGCTACATGAATAATGTATGCCTTGAGGCCCCTTGTAGTACTGGGGTCTTTGCATTGAGTGTATTGTAGCAATGTTTTTTTTTTTCTTTGCGGGGAAGATTTGTCAGGCTGCTTTGCATATTGCTTATCCTCAGGGGAACTATGTGGCGGTATGTGGTATTAGTGCAGTTCAGATTGATGTATTTATTTTGTTGTCCAGACGTTAAATAATGCTTGCCTTTTCTAAATATTGCATATTTGTAAATTATTTACATTAGATCAGTCCAATTTAATTACAAACGTTTATGGGCGGATATGTCTGTCTGTCTGTCTGTCTGTCTGTCTGTCTGTCTGTCTGTCACCCTATTTGTCTTGCAGTCTGTCTTTCTGTCTATCTATCTATCTGTCACTCTTTCTCTGTTATTCCAGCTATCTATCTGTCAGTGTCTTTTTATCTGTCCCTCACTGTCTATATACTTATCTGAATCTGTCTGTCTGTATTTGTCGATTTGTCTGTCAGTCCATCTGTCTGTATTTGTCACTCTGTCTATCTGTCCGTCTGTCTCTCCGTCCGTCCGTCCGTCCGTCTGTATGTCTGTCTGTCCGTCTGTCCGTCTGTATTTGTCACTCTGTCTGTCTGTATTTGTCTGTCTGTCTGTCTGTCTGTTTGTTTGTTTTTGTCTGTCTGTCTGTCTGTCTGTTTTTGTCTTTCTGTCTGTCTGTATTTGTCTTTCTGTCTGTCTGTATTTGTCGCTCTGTCTGTCTTTGTCACTCTGTCTGTCTGGCTGGCTCTCTATCTTGTGCTGTAGCGAATTGTCTTTCACTCTCACTCTACCTGTTGTTCGTTCTTTATGTCTGTCTGTGTCTGTTGCTTGTACCTGTCTATCACTTTGTCTGTCAGTCATTTTCTGTCACTCTATCTGTCTGTCTGTCTGTCTGTCACTGTCTATTTTTCTTTTTAGTCGAAGTGTCAGTCCATTTTCAGTCTGTTTATCTCTCTCTCTCTCTCTCTCTCTCTCTCTCTCTCTTTCTCTGTCTGTCTTTTTCACGATATCTGTCTTGTGCTCTGTCTGTCATCGTCTGTGTTTGTCGCACTGTCTCTCACTCTTAATATCATTCTGTCGGTTTCTATATCTGTCTGTCTCTTTCACACTGTGTGTCTTTGTTTTTCACTCTATCAGTCTGTCACTTTCTTGTGTTCTGTCTGTCACTATCGTACTGTCTGTGTCTTCTGTGTTTGTCGCTCTATCTGTCTATTTTAATCATCATGCCAACTGTCTGTGTCTGTTGCTCTGTCTGTCTGTTGTTCTATTGTTCTGTTTGTCACAACAAGTCTGTCTGTCAAGCTGTCTTCTGTGTTTGTTCCTCTATCAGTCTATCATTCTTGTGTCACTAGCTGTTTGTGTCTTTTGCTCTGTCTGTCACTCTATCGTACTGAATGTCACAGTCTGTCGCTTTATATCCCTCTATCTGTTTTCTTTGTTTGTCACTCTACCTTGTACTCTGTCTGTCACTATCTTATCTGTAATCATGTGAACAGCAATACTGTTATGACCTGTAATTACCTCATTTTTTACTTCAACAATGACTACTGGCAGAATATTACATAACAAACGTCACATTACATTACCTGATTAATATTCATGAGTTCTGATTTTCAGCTCATCTCTTCTCTCTTTGTTTAAATTGGCACTCTGATATGCCTTTCATTTGATTCATCAGCCACTTGTTTACTCTCTCTGGTTAATGTTTATGTCACTGTGTGAATGCGTGCTTGTGAAGTCTCTGTTGTAAATGGAGATCTCCACCAGTTGATAAGCATGCACTGAAGTCCTACAGTTCTTCCTATAGTAGCCATGGAGACATCTGTATTGTGAACTGAATACTAAGATATTCTCTGCTACATTTCACTCAACAGCCAGACCCAGACTTTTGGTTCACAAAAACACATTGCCTGAAAATGAATTTTTTTCGGATTAGCGCATCCACAAATAAAAATTCTGTGCAACTTCATCTTTAGTTTTTAGTTTATGTTTGAACAGTTTGTTATGTTGTTGTTGCTTTTTTCTGTTTGTGTGATCATGTGCTAATTAACTGTTACTGTGATCTATGGAGGAAGGAAATTTGGTATAAAAAGTTTTTAAAAATCTGCTCTCTGCCACTTTAGCTCTCGAAAGACTAAATTAATTGTACAATGCTTCAACCTACAAGGTACACAAGAGAACTCAAGATCTAGTCAAACTCTAGACATCACACCTGCAAACAATACCCAAGTCGAAACCAACAGAAAACGACTACATTATTAAATGTTGAGAATTTGTTATAATCTATCATTTGCATGTGTTCTTGAGGCCTGTGAATGTATACGTTTTTTTAAGTGTGCTTGTAACTTTAATAAAGATTCATTTGATTGAATTATTTATAAAACAAAATTGAAAAACAAAATGTTATTTTACATTTTATTATTTAGTTACTGTATCTGAATACTGTTAGACTCCTCTGGAAACAATAAAACACTGTTCATCTCACTTGTATCTTTTATTTTAATTGCATTTGTCTTTATTTGTAGATTGTTTATTATATTTTTTGCAGATGCACTTCTATACAGAATCATCCCAACCTATCAAAAATGATCAATTCTTTCCAAATAGAGCTATTCAAATCATCTGGTGAAAATGTACTAATATTGCAATATATATATCGATTTATATATATATG
>CAIGQW010054109.1:8504962-8566515 GCA_903798125.1 Danio choprae
TGACCAAGTCTGCATCGATGTGCATCGAAGAAACAATTAACTTTGACTCTACATATGTGTGTGTGTGTGTATGTATATGTATATGTATATATATATTATATATACATACACATATACATACACACAAACACACACCAGGGGTGTCAAAGTTAATTGTTTCTTCGATGCACATCGATGCAGACTTGGTCAACTCGATATCAGAACACTCTCAAAAAGCAAACAGAATAACATTTATATTCGTTTATTTGCTATAAATGTTGTCTGCTGTGATTGTATTTGAGTTTTGTATGAAATACTCAAAATTTATACTTATAAAGTACATATTCTACATGATCATGTTCTACATCCCTAATCGTACCCAATGCCTAAATCTAAATACCTTAATAACTAATAATAAGCAGTAAAATAGGAGTTCATTGAGGTAAAAGTCATACTTAATTGTTTGTTAATAGTGAGAAGTGTGACTAGAAATTCAAATAAGCATAAATGGAACACAAAATACACGTAGAAATGACCATCCCTTTTCCCCAATTGTTTCTTCTTTTTTTTTCTCAACCAGATCCAAGCATGTGCTCGCACTAGCCGAACCCTTAAATAATGCCAAACTCCAGAAGAATCATCTAGACCTGGAGCTGGAGATAATTGAACAAGCTGCAGAACTGGCAGTAAAGGAGGAAGAAGAAAAAGACACCGAGAGCGACACCGACGACTCCTCAAGCAGCAGTAGTGATTCCGATGATGAAGACGACAGTGATGAAGACCGTCCCGAAAAAGTTGAAGAAAATAAGCAAACAGCATTCAAAGCTCATGCAGGAGCCTTGACTGAAGCTTCTTGTGTGGAGCTCCAGCGTGGCGGCGGACGATTGATTGAGGAGCTGGGAAAGAGGCTGGAGGAGGAGCTGACGATTGAGGAGGACGTGCCTCAGGAAAGACGCTCTATTAGTGAGGGAGAGGGAGAGAGAAGGAGAGAGCATTACCATACGCACGCAGCTGAGACCGAAAGAGACGGCACCAAAGCAGCAACCGGTAAAGAGCTGCTCGATCTGTGCCTTCAAAGGAAACCATTGCGGATTCTAAACACTGAGGAACTAGACAGTGACGATGATGATGATGATGATGATGATGATGATGGAGACCTACGGATTACTGTGGTGGAAGAAGGACGATAGCGAGGACATCATTGCTTAACGGATATATCCTCAAATCTACAGAAGAGCTTTTTCATGGATTTATTGTTATGGATTGTGACGGTTTTATTTGTGGCGTTGTCGTAATTCTTCATTTCACAGTGTGTGTGCGCCGTGGAGGAGAGTCTTCTGTACATTTTTACTGTAATTCTGTGTAGTTTTATATTAAATATGTTTTTGCATTACTTAATGTTATTTGTGTTTACTGAATTTCATTTAGTTTTTGTAGTTGATAGCAATAATAAAAGTACTTATTTTATTACTATAAATATTATTGTTTTATTTTATTTTTTTGTATTTATTATACAAAGTTAAGGGGCTGCACGGTGGCGCAGTGGGTAGCACAATCGCCTCACAGCAAGAAGTTTGCTGGTTCGAGCCCCGGCTGGGTCAGTTGGCATTTCTGTGTGGAGTTTGCATGTTCTCCCCGTGTTTGCGTGTGTTTCCTCCAGGTGCTCCGGTTTCCCCCCACAGGTCCAAAGACATGCAGTACAGGTGAATTGGGTAAGCTAAACTGTCCGTAGTGTGAATGGGTATGTGTGGATGTTTCCCAGTGATGGGTTGCAGCTGGAAGGGCATCCGCTGCGTAAAACATATGCTGGATAAGTTGGCGGTTCATTCTGCTGTGGCGACCCCAGATTAATAAAGGGACTAAGCCGAAAAGAAAATGAATGAATAAATATACAAAGTTAGATTAACAATCTCTTTTGTATTAATCCTTACGTTATTACAATACAAAAATTGTGTATAAGTATAAAGTATAAGTACTAAATATTGTAAAAGTGTAAAAAGCTATTGAAAGAAATAATGCATGCTTTCCGATATTACTTAATACAGCTTTCTCAACAAAACGCCACCTCTGCAGTTCGCTTAGATATACATTGTCTTTTTGAAATAGAAAGAAAATCCATTCAAAGCCAAATTCTCTATTCCTGTTGCACTTCAGAGAGATTTTGGGGTTGTTAATCTGTACGAGCTGATCTTTGTGCAGTCTGTGATGCTGCTGTTATTTACATGTTTCCTGTCTGTGGTGAAATGCATGTCAGTCCCCCGCTCTGATGAGTGTGAGAATAGCATGTTTGGGTTGAGCGCTGTCATTTCCTTGGAAGTCGAGGAGGAGGAGGAGGAGGTGATCGTTTGACGATTGCAATAAAAACAGAAAGCGGGGTTGGAAGTTTATCAACAGGAAATGTTGGCTACAGCCCTGTGTTGATGTCTGTTAACATTTGCCACACAGGAGAACTACAGACATGTATTGTTAGGAATTTGAGATGCTACTTTTCTGTATTTTTGTTTTGTACTTTTATTTTCTTTGTGCAATGTAAATTATTAGATCATTGGATCATAATTTGCTTGTCAGATTAGCCGTTTCGTGTGTGAGTGATTGATATGATTGATCTGTGCTGAATAGAGGAGTGTGGTGAAAACCGTTCGATAGCGTGGAGAGGCGAGATAAACAGGGAAGCACTTGTCAGGCAGATAGATGGGGGTTGTGTAATGTGCAAGTGGAAATTGAGGAGATAAGGTGGAAAGATTCCACCTCTTTCCTTCCAGAAAGCAGACAGAGTTTAACAGACTGCAGTCAGAAAACACAGCTCACTTTAACTGACGTTTATCAGCTAAGGAGCAACAACCAGCACAATACCATGGCAGTTTGTATCTATTTTATACACTGTAAAAAATGCAGGGTCTCACACAATTCCTTCATGGTGTCCCAACACAAATCGATTAAGTTAACTTAATTGTTTTTACAAATTTAAGTGGATAGAACAAAGAAAATAATGTTTTCCCTCCAAAAAAACTCACGAATTGTGTTGATTCAACTCATTTTAAATAAGTCATTTGAACAAGCAGCAAATATATATATTTTTAAATGTATTTGACAAATAGTTGACTAATTAGTATGAATTCATAGTCTTATTTGTATGTTTTAGTCTGATTATGCCTGGTAGCAGTTACGTTTAGAGAATTGGTTGGGGTAAACTACCATGCTTTCATGTTTCTAGAAAAGTTTTTTTTTTTTTTTGTTGTTTTTTACCAATTTCTGAAATCATAAAATAAAAATCGACAGTGTTGAAATGTTTTTGACTACAGTCAGTTCAATTTGCAATCCCTATTAATTTGTCATTTTAATATTTCTGTACAATCTACATATTCTCCATTGATGTTACATTGAGGATAGGAATTGCAGGTGGACCTCCATGTGTATTTTTATTACAACTCGTATGATTTCACAAAATAATAGTTAAGCTTTCCTGAGAAGTTGAATTGTAACAATTGAAAGCTTAAATTCAGATGAATCATCTATAATCATCTATAAGCATTAAAAGTAAAGAATTCGTTCTGGCACTAGATCAAGATGCTCTTATTAACATGACCTTCTTGACCTTTGTTTTTGTCAAAATTGAGTCCATTTGTGTTACAGGATTGGAGTACATCCTTACAATCTCATTAATGTATGTAGCATCCTATCTAGCGTTAATGATATAATCAATTTAATACATAAAATACTAAGCCCTGTCCTTCCTTTTTTTCCTCTACAAATATATTCTGCTCAGAAATATGTCTGAGCGTGGAAGTAAAAAGCGTTGTGTAAGCCACTTCACATTGACAGTCTGGTAGCCGCTAAAGTGAGGAAGCAGCTTGAGTGAAATGCTGTTCCTGTTGGCTGTCTACCCTGTTCACTCTCAGACTGAGTCTGTCTGATACCTTGGAGACAGACGCTGTCTCTGTCTGTAACTAGAGCTCTTTATTTTGGTCCGTCTCGGTCCCTCTTGCTCTTCACAGTTCCTCCTTTTCGTCTTCTCTTTCTTTTCCTGTCGCACTTTGCTGAGGATGGATGATGTCGTTAAAGCAGCTCCCTCCGAGAGAGGCCGACCAGGCTCTCCGGCAGCACCTTGGGAGCCTAATCATTTGTCCGACCTCTATCAAACCCTCCTCCTTCATGCCTCCATCTTTTATTCTCACTTCATTGCTCAGTAGCTTGTGGGAGCCCACAGGCTGTAGCCGCTTCTCCCCTGTGGGGTCCACCATTGATTAAGTGACACTCTGTTGAATTGTCGTTTTTCATGGTAAAGAGGTGCCTATATTTCCCATTATGATGCCCGCCCCTGGGAACCGGACTGGTGCTTCACACCGTATGCAGGCTTGAGTGTTTTCCAGCCAACTTTTTAATAGATTTCACCTGCAGCTAAAGGGACATTTGTGTCTTTAAATGTATTCAGCTGACAAAACTGGATGAATGCGGTCGTGTTTCAAGAGACTGGGGTTTTTTTTCATTCTTAATCCTCTATAGTGCGCAGTAATTATGAGTAGCTTTGACACTCTGCTGTGAGCTCCTCATTATAGACCAGATATGTCTCATCTTTTAACTGTTGTTTGTGCATATTGTCAGTAGGAAGCTCATAAGAGCGAATGACCAAATTAGCTTTGCTGGTGTTCTGCTGCTCAAATCAAAATTTAACAGCTTGTAAATGAATGAACAAGGTAGTCATATTTCCAGTAGACACCTTCTCATTAAAGTTGTGACACCAATTGGGACTGCATTAATGTCTAGATATAAAAATGTGCTACCTAGTTGTGGCTGGTTGTCAGTGCTTTGCTTGGGGATGATCTTATATAGTTGAAGGCAAAATTATTTAAAAAATCTGGAGAAAATATTAGCCACCTTAAGAAATATATATATATTTTTGGATTGCCTACAGAACAAACCACTGTTATCTAAGAAATTATGTAATTAACCTAACTTGTCTAGTTAATCATGTTAACCTAATTAAGCCTTTAAATTGCACACCAAGGTGATGCCAAACAACTAGCAGTGTCAAAACCCAACTGTGTTGTCGCCTCGCTTTGGCTCATGTCTGGTTTCGTCTGGACCAAATAACTATCCATGAACACACCAAACAGACAGCAGACAACTTATTCAAGAGGGCACATTCTGGACAGTAGCCTGTTTTTTCGTTGAGAAGGGGAGACCATATTTTCCGACGCAAGATTCACTCCCTCAAATTTGTCTCATAATCTAATAATCCATATTGTTTGCAAATATTTGAGAAATGTAGCGAAATTGCAGCTCGCCACTTTGTGTTCCTTTTTGACTTTAATTGTTTACTTGCTACATCACTTCACTGTCACATTCGCGTTCTGATTTATTGCTGAATAACCAGTCAGATCGCTCTCTTCTGCCGACGTCGATCTGACATGCTGAATCAGGCCAACAAGCTCTGATGTTAACCTGACGAGAGACGACATGTGGAACACACCAAACCAACTAGGCGGGCCGTCGCTGACCGATGGACCGACAAAGCCCAACGACTGACTGTCGGCTTGGTATGTCTCAGCTCTAAGCTAAATTCTAGTTTCTTGCAAAATGACTAGTCAAATATTATGTTTATCATCAAGACAAAGACAAAAGAAATCAGTTACTAGATATCAGTTACTATATGTTGAAAAATGTGTTGAAAAAAAAAACTTCTCTCTGTTAAACAACACTTTTTTAAAAGAATTAAAATTTCACAGGAGGGCTAACAATATTGACTTCAACTGTACATAACCAGACCTTCAGAAGGTCTGGACTCCATCGCAGCTTTTATTGGCTGAAGACAGCAAGAGAGAAAGTCATGTTAAGGCCTATGTGAACACAAGGTCTCTCCTATAACATGTTTTCATGTATAGTGATTACCTCAAGCAAAGATCCGCACATCTTATACTTTTAAAAAACCTTTTAGTCAATTCTCATCCTCATCAGTCAGTGCTCATTGCTAAGATATACACAAAATGGATTATTCCATGAATTGGTTTGACAACATGATGTATAAATGACCCAGGAATCCTATAGAATTATCAGATGAACTCCTGAAGAGTTTTTCATTTTGTGTGCCTCTTCCATTAGGTATTCAGCCAATGATCTGAGGCTTAGACTACCACAAAAATAGCTATAAACTAAACATTACAGAATAAGTACATACTAATGGACAATTAAATCAGAAATCATATTTATTTTAGATATTTTTAATAAGCATGTGCCAAGTAGTTGTCGTCTTCTTTAAATTTTCATCCTCCTTAAAACAATAAAAAAAATAAAACATATCAGTAATACTCTTTTACTGTCTTCTGTATTGTTATAGTTGTTAAAATTGTATATGTAAATATGGTGCATTTTCTATTCAGTTGATCAATTCTGGTTACTTGGGGTGCTTTCACACGTGGTTCTTTCATTTGGTTTGACCAAGGGCAAGAAATTATTCATTGTAGCCTTTTTCGACAATTTTGGTTTTTTTTCCACACAACACTGTATGCTCTGGTCTGAACCAGTTGAAACAAAGCAAATTGTAGTCATATGACTACATCCACATCAGTCATTGGCCAGATGTGTCACTGAAAGTATTTCTTTTTGATTGATCAGAAGTAACATGCGTGAATATTCCTGCAGAACTATTAAAAGTAAACAAAAGAGATGAGGAAAATCCGGCAGATAATAAGACACTTGTTAATATGGAGAGATGACTCTGCATTGGCTGACTGTTTCCGTTTGTATGCATTTGCTGCAGTTGTGGAGTATGATTGCTGCATTCACAGCTGCCCAAACAAACTGCAGAAAAAGAGAAAACAAACTGTGAAAAAAAGTGCAATTCAACCAAACTAATTTAAAATGAGCTGAAATAGCACAATTCTTGAGGTTTTTTGGGGGGACAGCTTAATTGTTTTATGATCAATCCACTTGAATTTGTAAAAACGAATAAGTTACCTTAATTTTTTCATGTTGTCACGACACAAACTTTTGACACCCAGCATTTTCCTTAATACTTATTGGGTTGTACACAGATGTCAGACACTCTTGTTGATGAAAATTGTGTCAGATTGCAGATGGCCGCAGGCAAGTTTAAGCTTAACAGTTTAGGAATCAAGCTGATCTGCTTGTGCAAAAAACGTTTGAGGATCCAACCATGCTAAACACTTTTGTAGCACCACTAAAAATTAGTGCAAAAGTTTTTTTTTAAGGCAAAGGTCCTGAATCTGAAGGTAAAATGCGCATGCGAATAACGTTTGGTGGCCACACAGGTCCAGAATTGTTATGCGAAAGGTAATAAATAAATTCTCAACCCTACTTTGTGGTCACTTAACCTGCTAATGGCTTGCTCATAGTCGCATAAAACTTAGATAGGATAAAATATTGTAAAGCCCTAAATATTTCATACTTCACCATTAAAGGTAAAATCCAGTGCCTTGGCTGTCAGATATCATTACATTTGCCGGGTGATATCTGTGACACATTGCCTCAAACTTTCCCGACCTGCGAGTTTACTGCTGACAGAACAAGGACAGTGTGTTCACCCCACACACAGCATCCCCCTGTGTGCCATACTAATAGAAAACTCAATCTCCTCTCCTTTTAAGTGGTGCGATTCTGCCACTTGAGCACATGAATAACCCTAAAGGAGAAATGAATCTGGGCTTGGCTTCTCCAGTGACCGAGTGAGGAAGGTTTCTTTTGTACCGTCTCTCTCCTCCTGTCACTCCCTGATTGTCTTTTTAATCTTTGTCTCCTCGTTTGTCAATCTTAGGAATGTAATGGATACTCATTTGTTGCTTCACTAGGCAAAAAGCGAAGGCTCTTGTCGGGACTTAGGCCCAATCCCAATTCTACCCCTTAGCCCTTCCATTTACTCCTACTCCTCCTCAGTTTGTGCATTCATGAAGGGGTGGGGTGTCCCAATTCTCTTCTGCTTGGAGGTGTAGTGGTAAGCAAAAGGGCCATTTAACTGGGCTGCAACATGGCGAGGAAAGAGACCCACAAAGGTTAAAAAAGGCATTAATAAGGATTTTTACTACAAACAAGCATCTTATTTATTACATTCATAATAGTGTTAATTCGTTACTGTCATGATCTTCAAAGAAATCTTTTTTTTTTTTAATTGCTAATGATAGTCCCTTATAATAACCACTGTAAAATTCTACAACATATTTTAAATTCTTGTAACATTACCGAATGACTTGACAGAATAGACCAGTCAAAAATGTCTGGTAGCAGGGAATTAGCTTTTTACAGCACATATGATGGTAATCTTGTTTTCTTGTGGTTACTGTATATCCATGAATATGAGCACTGTGTAAATACAATACAGTTTTGTGCTTCTTGCAACATGATCCACCAGTCGTAACAGGCACATGTGGAAGCTCATAACCTCAAAGACTTTTGAGCTGAAAACTAACAGCGCAAAACAACTCTGAGTGGGACAGAATGCATTTTTCAATTCTGAAAACACGAGATGCACTGCAGTGCCTTTCTGTTGACATTAGAGCAGTTTTTATGTTTCTAGGCAACCACTGTATCATCAGACTTGGTGCTGGAGCTAGTAGTTTCAGCCTCAGACATCCCGCCAATCACTGCCTATGGACCTTTGGCTAAACGTCTGATGCATATGGCACACTTTTCTGGAAACGCATTTGCAGATCATCAGTCTCCTCTGATTGGTTTAAATATACAGGATTTCCGGGAGTTGTGTGTGCAGCAATCTTCATCAGCCCGCCTACAAACAAGTCTGTCATTTTGGTCATAAAGATAAGAGAAAAAGACATTGTTCAAAAGAGTAGCTGTTTTTTGTTGTTATTGTTTTTTGTTCTTTTGTGGATACTCACAAATACCTTGCTTTGATCAAATATAAATCTTCTATTCTATCATCTCCATCTGCCTGATCTTTATGTAGAAATGTGTCACTTATCAGATTGAATCTCAGAGCAAAGTCTACATACATGTCCTGCCGTTTTGCTGAGAGATCATTTATAATATTGACACGTCATTGTTGTAAACTTTAAAAGATGTTCATGAATGAATGATCCAAAATTGTGCCTCAGACTGTTATTCTGAGGGAAATTTAACGGCCAAAAATATGGCGCAGCACAAAATGAAACGTGTTTGTTTGGTTAACCTGTCAGTCATATAACAGTCATTGCCCATTCAAACCGGCAAAGCTCCCAGACGTGAGACTATGGAGCTAGTGACAACATGTGATGACATATGGCACAAAATATGATGATATGGTATGCATGTGTAGTAATCATCTCCCATTTCTTAGGCGAATTTTTCATCCCTACCTCTTAAAGGGCCAAGGGGTAGGCGTAGGGATGTATGGGGTAGGGGTATAAAAGAGAATTGTGATTGAGCCTTAGTTGCGAGTAAAGCTATGCTTTGGATGCTTTTTCTTATGTTCACATGACAACTAGAGCAAAAAAGCGATCACAAGAGGGCCCATTGAGAGGGCTTGCACCAACAATTCCCACATACTGAGCTTCCGGATGCAGTCTAATTGGCATAAGCAGCATCCGTTAAATCGCTCCTGTTAAATGGAGAAATTAAAGTAGTACGTGCCTGAGAGTGTGTTAAATCACTCCTAGCTGGCCGCAGACGTTTTCTATCAGCCTGCCTAATGGAAACGATTACCTCTGCCTATCTAATAAAGTTGATGTTTGGTACACTAGTGCATGTTGGAGCGAGAGTGAGTATCTATAAGCCATTGTCCTATTGTTAGCTCTCACATTGCAAAGGCACTTTACGCTGTGCTGAATCTCGCACTGTATAGCTTTACTCCCAAGGCTACGGTAACAATTAGCCGAGGTGTCAAGTTCAAGTAGCTTGACTGTAATGTGAATATACTCTCTTTGTTTGCTCCATTAAAGGTTTTTCCAGCCTAGAGAAAGATGGCTTTTTTTGTTGTCTTTTCATGCCAGAGGCTTCTTTCCAATAGTTATTCAACTTTTCAAGACCGCCTTGTTTGTGTTAAAGCTTTATAAGTCAGTATAGATTCCAGGATTCAGTCTGAGAGTTCTTTAACGCAGAGGTTTATAAAACACACCATAAAACTTGACTTTGAAAAACTGCTGCTTTGACAAGCCGCAGTCCCTTATTTGTTTTCCATTTGAAACAAGTCAGAGATTTTTAATATTTTAGCACAAGTTGCTGTTGGATGAGAGATGGTCTGCTGGAAGAGATTGAGTTTTGGATGCCTCAGCTGTCTTGTCTTTCTATTTTTGCCTTGCTTTTCCCTAAGCAGAAGTAACAATGATAAGCTGTGCATCCTTTTATTTAGTTTTATTTGTTTAGTTGCATATATTTACTGCCCACATGCCTACACTGCACCCACAAATTGGCACTTAAAAGTCTTAAAAAACACTTAAAGGTCTGAACTGGGGTTTATAAATGCGCCGTATGCAAAAAAACAGGTGTGGATATGTGCGTGCGCAACTCCCAATCCAAATGTTGTGATCTATTAGACACAAACTTGATGCGAGAATGAAACATATTTAACTTCCCTATTGACTTAATTTAATCACTTTAAATCACTGTATGTGTCATGTTCAGTTTTAGGAAGGTTTTAGGAACGTTTCTTACAATGATTTCTCTTTCTGGCTTATATGTTTGGTCACAATTCTTTTAAACTTAACTAATGCATGGTGTTGCTTTTTATTTCTTTAACAACTATGTCATAAAGACATGTTCCATGGTCATATTCCAGGATGACATTGCCAAGATTCATGAAACTCCTAAATCATGTTGAAATGGATATGCTGGAGCTGACTTCACAGAGTAGTTCTCCTCAGGGTCAGATAGCTCACATTTTCAGCTCAAGATCTCTGCCAAAAATGAATGCAATTTTTATTATGAAGAATCTTAGTGGAATTGAAAAATGGCTGTCAAAACAATAACCTGACCATAATCAAAGCTAAATTTGATCCTAGACTTTAACCCCAGTGAATGTCTACAGATGTAATGTAGTGGACTTCTCCCATTATCAATACAAGATCTCAGACTAAAATCAATGCAACTCTTGATGGAAATAAACTGTGACTTTTTCGTGGTTGTTGAAACCATACCTCGATGAATGTACAATGTAATCAATGCTGAAGACAACTGACAACGTATTGGTAAAGACTACCAAGTGCTGGACTTAAAGTCAGCATTAAATCTAAATTTACTCTTCGCATTTTTATATGTATATAGTACTTCTTGTTGTGAATGATGTATCAGTGCATTTCATTATTTTGTACAAATTAATTTCCCTTCGTAATCGGTTATCAAGGGGTGGCACGGTGGCTCAGTGGTTAGCACTGTCGCCTCACAGCAAGAAGGTGGCTGGTTCGAGTCCTGGCTGGACCAACTGGCATTTCTGTGTAGAATTTGCATGTTCTCCCCGTGTTCACGTGGGTTTCCTCCGGGTGCTCCAGTTTCTCCCACAGTCAAAAGACATGCGGTATAAGTGAATTGAGTAAAACAAAATTGGCTTTAGTGTATGAGTGAAAGTGTGTATGTGAGAGTGTATGGGTGTTTCCCAGTACTGGGTTGCATCTGGAAGGGCATTCGTTGCATAAAAACATATGCCGGAATAGTTGGCGGTTCATTCCGCTGTGGTGACTCCTGATAAATAAGGGACTAAGTCGAAGGAAAAATAAATGAATAAATGAATGTTTTATCAAATACCATAACCTTCCTTCACTCCTAGAAATAACTTTTCTTCACTTCTGGTCACATGGAATGCTTTTTGGGTGGGCATATACGTGTGTCTTGTTCCAACAATCCAGTCTGTTCTCATAGGACGAAATCATCCACCGCCTTAATTTATTTTCTAATTTCAAGAACGTTTAAATCGGATGTATGTCACAATATGGGGGAAAAAAACATTAACTTCCATTTCATGTCGACTTTAAGGTAGTAAACATAGGCCATGTCACAAAGCGTCATACAAAAATGCATCAATCCACTTTATAAGACATGTGATAACCATATGGCTGCATATAGCTTAGTTTTAAGATGGATTTATGCACTTTTGGAAACTTAAAAAAGGGGGCACTATCCAACACTTTACACCATGGAAGAGCCAGGATAAAATTTCAAACTACTCCGACTATGTTTATCTGAAAGAAGAAAGTCATACAATATATACCATTGATAGCTAGGGTGAGTAAATTGAGGTAATATTCATTTTTGCATGAACTATTCCTTTAAATATTTGCTTAAATCCGAACAGAAATCAGGCAGTGTGTACAAATGTAAGTGTCTAATCACAACTTTGTTCCATATATACTTCTCTACATAACAGTTTTTGTTGACAGTTTCTTACAAAGAAACATGCCAAACTGTCAGCTAAAGAAAAACACAGTTATGTGTAGTCCAGAGCAAAACGTTCGGCGAAAAACAGCCAGAGGCTTCCTCAAACGCCCTCACGCTTCATTCTCCGAGCTCGTAGCTTTTCAGCGAATGTTGTTTGACAAGCTTTTCACCTTGTTTTGTTTGTTTGTACCCCAGCTATTCATTTTATAAGCTCCTGTTACCTTGTACAGCGCTTAGCATTGTTAGAGCCGGGCGTCCATTCACTCCATCCACTGCCTTGTTATCTTTTCATAGTTTTGCAAGGATGTGGCGCTGTCACATGCTTGGCTTTGTGTCTTTTCTCTCATTCCAAACACACACACACACACACACACAGTGTCCCAGTGCCCCTGGGGATATGGTGTAGCGAGACAGATCTCCTTACATGTGCATGGCTGAATGTGTTAGCTTGTCACCCCCTAGACTGCCCTCTGTGACTCCAGCTCTCACTGTCTGAGTAGTGTGCATTGCATCTGTTCACTGCAGGCGCACACACATATACACATGCACACATGATGGCACTAATATGCATAGACAGAAACAGGAAGCTATGGCCCAGCCAACGCTCACAATACATGCCAGCACTGTTATTAAACATAATGAGCTGCCTTCTCCGTGTAGCATAACTGCACAAGTAACTGATTTGGTATATTTATTAAAAAAGGTTTTGTGATCATTTTTAGTAAGTGTTTTGTAATTGTGTATTTTTTATTTATTCTCCATTTTATTAGTATTATTACTCCCCAATGCTAGTCAATAGCTATGTTCCCATCCAAAGATGCTAATTAGATTTATACGCAAAACTGGAATATGTCATAAAAGATTTGCGAATTAAGCACCATTTCCATCCAATAAGTGACAGAGAACAAAATGGTCACTTCCTGATAAACTGCTGCCAAATATTAAAAAGAAAAATGCTATTTGCTGCAGTAGGAGAAGCCAATATGAGCCTTTTTTATTATAATAAATTGTGCCTCAGACAATGAAACACAATTGTGTGGAGGTTTTCCAACGCAATCTCACGGCAATTAGTAACTTTTTGATTTAGTGGCTAATTCGTATGAATTTGTACGATCTAATTCGTACAGTTAAGTACGATTTGCTCATCAGTTGGGTTTAGGGGTGCCATGCCTCCTTTTTAAAATTGTACTTTTTTGAACTCTTACAAATTAGTAAGAATTAGCCACTAAACTGACAAAACGTAAAATACTTATGTTTTCTCGTGAGATCAGGCTGGGTTTCCATAGGCGTGAGGCGCTCTTTGGGAGTGCAGCCAGTCAAGACAGTTCTGGGAGGTAATAATACCAAACAGCTTTGATGACGGACTTTGGCTAAGGGATTTTAGAATGACCAAAACAACATTTCAGATATGTGACAATGTGATCGGTCCACTGGTTTTCCCACTGATGTTGCCCCACCGTGCCCATTTTTATCATCATTTTGTAACATTAAAACAAAATCACATGGCTTTTTTGTTGAGCATGCTGGAATTCATTTGATAAAATCTGTTTTCCTTGTAGTTTCTCATGAGAAAAAAGGTTTATCCTATTCAGTTGTGTGCGCAAAGTTTTTTTTATGCACATTTGCAATATTCATTCATTCATTTTCTTTTCAGCTTAGTCCCTTTATTAATCTGGGGTCACCACAGCAGAATGAACCGCCAGCTTATCCAACATATATTTTACGCAGCGGATGCCCTTCCAATTGCAACCCATGACTGGGAAACGTCCACACACACACTCTCATTCACACACATGCACTACGGACAATTTAGCCTACCCAATTCACCTATACCGCATGTCTTTGGACTTGTGGGGGAAACCGGAGCACCCAGAGGAAACCCACGCAAACTCGGGGAGAACATGCAAACTCCACACAGAAATGCCAACTGACCCAGCCGAGGCTCGAACCAGCGACCTTCTTGCTGTGTGGCGATCGTGCTACCCACTGCGCCACCGTGCAGCCCATTTTCACACATAAAAGTAAGTCGATGGAAACAGCTAGCATGTGTGTGTGTGTTGTGTACTATTTATTCAGATGCAGAGAAGATATTTGTCAGTTTTCATCTCGTTGTCTGCCTGCCACAAGTAAAGTGTTTTTGTTTTGTTTAGTTTTTTTGCTGCTGCTCCTCCTACAAATCTATCTGAACAGATTTATGATCTTCCCTAAAGGCACAGTATGTCATTTTCACCTCTAGAGCTGTTTTTTATAAAACCAAACTGGAAATTGAGGCTGTGTTGACATCATTTGCATGGCGACACAGGACACTGTCAGCCTCAGTAGTTTAAATAGCTTATTTCTCAGTTCTAGTGGTGGTCACGAATTTAATTTTGGGGTCTATAGGACAAAATGTAAAGCGGCACTGCTAGCTCAAAAATTTATTTTTCTAATGGTTATAATGTTTATTTCAGAAAATCGATCACAATCAACAGCTCACATTAAGACTTCTTTAAAGTAGAGGGAATGTACAGGATATGCAGTTTTGTAGTATGATTTTTCACTTGCTTATTGAAAATGTGTCCAATTCCCATTTTGATATTTGCTATGAATTGCAACAGCTTTTGAATGATTTGACCTACAGTATCTGCTCAAAATTTGGTAGTAATTTGTTAAAAGTTCAAAGTTACTTAAGAAGTTCGGACACAACGCACACGTACATGCGTGCGTGTGTATGTGTGTTGTGTACTCTGGTTTATTCAGATGCAGACAAGATATTTTCCATTTTTCATCACGTTGTCTGCCTGCCACAAGTAAAGTGTTTTTTTGTTTTGTTTAGTTTCTTGCTGCTGCTCCTCCTACAAATCTATCTGAACAGATTTATGATCTTCCCTAAAGGCACAGTATGTCATTTTCACCTCTAGAGCTGTTTTTTATAAAACCAAACTGGAAATTGAGGCTGTGTTAACATCATTTGCATGGCGACACAGGACACGGTCCATGTCAATAGTTTAATTTGCTTATTTTTCAGAATTTAAACGTATTGTGATATAATTAGTACGTTTTTGGAATATTTTAATGAAAAAATCGTACATATTGTATCTTTACTGAAAATTAAATTTCTAATTTGATGCTTATTGCACATACAGTAGATTATCGTTGCATTAATTGTCATGTCCTCACACTCTTGCCTTTTGACTGAACACATATGCATGCATGTTACGCCACTATTCTCACAAAATCATGTTTTTCTAGTTCTACGGCGAGACCTGACTTTTGACTTTGCATCAACTGTTTACATTTAAGACCTGAAATGCTGTCTAGATAAGCAGCTCATAAGTTCTGAATCGTGTCTTTTATACCCTGCAAACATGTAGACGACATATTCAGCCCATTATACATTCTGAAAGTCAAATCCATCAATCATATCGCACTTTCATGTGCAGCTAATGTGCTAACAAACAGATTGTAAATTTCTAGGTTGCAAACATATTCTGTCAATGTCACACGCACATACTCAGTGAGGGCGATGTGAGCGGGGCTTCAGGAGGTCTCATCAACTCGGCATGTCATTAGAACGTGTCACCCTGCTGATCTCTCTATCTCTCTCTCTTTCTCTCTCCCTCTCTCTCTCTCTCTCTCTCTCTCTCTCTCTCTTCATGTGATTGTCAAGGACTTCCCTTGCCTTGTCAATGCCACCAGAATCCTCTTGTTTGAAACGAGATACTGTGCACTTAATATAAGCCAGAGTTAAGAGTCAAGACTCAGACTCAGAGTTCAATGGTATTGAAATACACAACCCGATTCAGTGGAACAAACTGACTTTGTCATTAAAATTTCTCATTTACTGTCAATACTTTGTCAAATCATTTTATTACAGCATCATTAATATTCAATACCATTTTAATGACAAATCCATTCTTTACCACAGTAGTTGTTGAGGTCAAGAAATATATTAATGATGCTGTTATGAAATTCATGACAATTATAATGGCCTCATGATAATCATGTTCATTCAATTCAATTAATCTTTATTTCTATAGCGATTTTACAATGTAGATTGTGTCAAAGCAGCTTAACATAGAAGTTCTAGTCAATTGAAATTGAAACTGTGTCAGTCCAGTTTTCAGAGTTGAAGTTCAGTTTAGTTCAGTTTAGTGTGGTTTAATTTTCACTGCTGAAAGTCCAAACACTGAAGAGCAAATCCATCGATGCGCAGCTCCACAAGTCCCAGACCAAGCAAGCCAGCGAGGAACAAAACTTCACCAATTGACGAAAGTGAAGGAAAAAACATTGAGAGAAACCAGGCTCAGTTGGGCATGACCATTTCTCCTCTGGACAAACTTCTTATGTAGAGCTGCAGTGTAGGTGCCGTGGGCTGGAGAATGCTGGACATCCATCGTGGAGAAGGTGCAGGTGTGAGTAGGTCACCGGCGGGTGTACAAGCTGGCCCTTCAGGATCAATGCGAAGACTCATCTGTCACTGGGGTCTTTCAAAAATCAGTCTCATGCTCTCCACTCCTCCATGACCGCCACAGCATCTGCTCAGGATACGGCCTGGTCCAGGGTTATGGAGACCTCTAGAAGTCCTCTATGGTTGGCATCATCTCTTCACAGGATTTGGATCACATCAATGGCGCTGCACAATCTCTAGAGGCCTCGGGATGAGAATCCCCAGGTGGAAATAGAGACTTAGCGTAGCGTAGACTTAGCGTAGCATGTTCATGACAGATTTATGACAAGTTATGTTGTCTTGGTTACACTGCAAATAAAATAAAAAAAATAAAAAGATTTTACTTAGAGTTTTTATCTTGATTCTAGTCAAAATGCCTAAAAATTCTTATATCAAGAAACATTTTGTAGGCAAGCAAAGATATTGTCTTGTTTTTAGAAATATTATGTCAAAATGAACATTTAAACAATATTATTTTGCTTACCCCATTGGCAGATTATTGTGCTTGTTTCAAGGAAAAACACACTTCATTTTGACTCATTATTTCTGAAACCAAGACAATATTTTTTGCTAGTCTAAAAAAATGCTTCTTGATTTAAGAATTTTGAGATACTTTGATTAGAAACCAGACAAAAACAAAAACTCTTTTCTGATTGAAATGAATGACCAATGCAATAGCGATTTTGTTTCCTCAAGCGTGTTCTTGTTTACTTCACAGCAACACTTGATGATTGTAGCGTTGAAGATGTTGTCTGTGCAGCATTCTTGTGGAATGAGTAACTTAGTACTCAGAAGTCATCCCCTAGAAAGTGTGTCAAGTGAGATAAGATGCTAATACACCTTCACGGGAATTTGTTTCTATTGGCTTGCTCTGACCCTTCTTATGTAATCTCTGAATGGACTATTACAGAGTCCATTACACTCTCAAGGTGATTGCTGACTTTTGAACCTTTAGTGATTGCTTCACCCTGCTAACCTTCATATGTGCTTGTTCATTATTCAAGGCTTGTTCTCCTCGGGACGGCACAGGAGGAGGAACTGCGTTACGTAAAGTGAATGTAAAAATAAACTAGCTGCACCATCCCATCCCACAGATAAGAAAACTGCGCTGAAGTATTTGAAATGACTGCTAGCAGTGGTGTAGTGTACTAAAAAATTATACTCAAGTAAAAATATCATTTCTTACCAAAGAATATAGTGAAATAAGAGTAAAAGAGTGTTTTAAATACAACTCAATACAAATGAAAGTATAAGTAAAACGTAGCCCTTCTAAAAGTACTCAGGGGTATAGGGAGTACAGTCAAAAAATATATTTTTGCTGCTTGTTCAAGTTACCTAATTAAAATGAGCTGAAACAACACAGTTCTTGAGATTATATGGGGACAACTTAATTGTTTGTAATTGTCTTAAATTTGTTAAGTTAACAATCGATTGGTGTTGGGGCAAGTATTTTTTACACTGTGACAATTATTCCACCTTATACTCTGCAAATTAAAAAAATGTAGCTTATTTCAATGCTGTTTTCTTTTTATGGTGTTTCCAAATGTAAGTTCAATTATTTGCCATTCATGGACTTAACATTTAAAGTGTGAGATTAATTTGATGTGAAATTATGATTACTTTTAATAAACTGTCAGAAAGCTGTGTAACCTAAGAAGCAAAAATCTAGCTGTGAGGATATGCTGTATGCTCAGGTTACTGTGTGCACTTTGAACCCTGACTAATAAGCGAGTGTCCAGCAGTTGGAGACGCAAACCAAACTCATGCAGTCCTGATAGAATATATGCACTTTGTTCATGTGTTTGAAAACGTAACATTCTGTAGTGCATTTGGTTAGTGTTTAAGGCCATTTGGTGATTTCAGTCATCATAGACATGCAGTCTAAATGGTTTCTCTGTCGTCACGTGCAAGGTTATTGTAGTTTTGCATTTTTAAATAAGTTTTTATTACTATATTATTTTAAAATTTGCTATACATTTCACTTTTGTTGTCGTATGTTTAGTTAATGGTTTTGTTCGTTTTATTTTAGTTTTTAGTTTGTAAACACATTTCTGTTTAGTTTATATATAATTAGTTTGGCGCCATCTACTGTTATTTCTGTAAAAAGACGCAGGTCATTTTCAGCCACAGAACGAATGCTTATTAATTCTCATTCATTCATTCATTTTCATTTCAGCTTAGTCCCTTTATTAATCTGGGGTCGCCACAGCGGAATGAACCGCCAATTATCCAGCATATGTTTTAAGCAGCGGATGCCCTTCCAGCTGCAACCCATCTCTGGGAAAGCTTATTAATTCTGAAAACAGTTATTTTTTTATTTTCAAACTATTTTATTTCAGTCATTTTTTCAGTTACAGTGGTTTTATTTAGTTTTTCATTTATTGTGAATTATTTTATTTCAATTAATGAAAATGTGTTTGTTTGTTTTTTAACCAATAGTTTTAGCCTAAGCCTTAGCTTTAGTTTTAGTTTTCTAAAAGGGCATTGGTTGCGTGTAATGATTTTCCATCTTTTTGGAAACTTTTCATACTTTCACACTGAACATGCTTGCTGCATTTATAAAGCGTTTGTGTCTTCAAATTCAAGTTTTACGTTTTTTCCTTTATTATTGTCATTCAAAACATCACAGGAGATGTAATGCAGAATGAAATTACAATTCAACAGTACTAAGAAAATCTAAAATATATATTTATGAAAAACACTTTCGCAGCATAAAAACACAATAAAACCTAAATAAAGCTTTTGTGATGCACAAATATCAAAATTCAATTGAGTTCAGTTCTAAATGTATTTTATAATTTTTCTATTATAAAATATGTAAGACAATTAAAATCACAGAGAGGTCTTGAAGAAGGTCTATCATAATATTTTTCTATGCACAATTTGATTGGATGGGAATTGCAGGACTGATTATTCTTTAGCCAATCACCATAGACAAGAAAAAATAAACATTATAAATGCAGGTTGAAGACAGTAAAAGTACAGATTAAAAACAACTAAAAGTGTACTCAAGTACTTAAAGTGAAATTCCAGAAAAATAACTACACAAGTACAGCAATTTCTAATTTGAGTTTTTACAATTCTTTACTTTACGCCAAGGAATTATGATTAGAAAGGAAAAAAAGATTAACGTTTGCACATCCAAAGCATCTTAGCCAGATGTAAGTTCACAAATTACTTTTTTTTTTTTTAAATACACTGTTGTTTTTGGCTTTTCTTCAATGTGGCAGTCTAATGTTGATTAATATACTATTGCTGTCTACATGATTTCTTTTTAAATGAATAAAATAACTTTTTATATCGTTTGAATTATGATTAGAGAGCATTTTGTTTACATGATATCCCCGATATAAACAATCTTTTCAAATGCTTTGACTTGACATGACCTCCGTCTGAAGCAAAAGCATGTCCGCTTCTTTCTAATCTATCCCATCCACGAATGTGTGTAACCTTTACATGCTCTAATCTGCTTCTGACACCGGATCAATAAACCGCCCACCCAAGTGCGATTCATCTGCTGTGGTCGGCAGTAGACTTGTTCTAAGCTTCGGCACAAACCTCACCCACCACACATCTGTACGGCATTAGGAACGCTGAGAGATTTACAAGCGCTTTGTGAATCCCCTGAATGCAAAGGCGTCCTCCGTTTACCCCGGCTGGACAAGAAATGCCGCAAAAATTGAGGACACACCTATAAATTTGAGAAATCACATTTGGGATTCTGTTGTACTAGGTCAATAATTTAGTATGGTTCACATTGCATTGATCTTTCATCCTCAGCTGCATGCATTTAAATCCACTAAACTGTAGACTTAAGATAAGTGTGGCCTAAAAAAAATAACACTTCATTGCTACATTTTAACTAGCAGTAATTAGAGTATTAGTAGAGTTTCTGCTTCTTATCTGAAAGAGGTTTAACTGAATTATGTAACTTACTCTGCTAAAGCAACCTTATCCTAACAAGTGTACTAATACCGTATACTCTAACGCAAGTTAGTTGACATGTTGTTTCAATGTTACTGTAAATAGCCAACAGAACATCTAATAGAGGCCATCAAAAAGAAGTTGACTGTAAAAATAATCAAATGTTCATGTACTACCTAATTTTCCACTGACCACATATTTAGCTTCTCTTAAACTGTAGGGAAGACAGATGTGGATTATGTTTCTGCACACCAGATGTATTTACATCAGGTTTGTTCTGTTATACTGAACTCTTGAGATGTAGAAGGTTACTCATCTACACCATCTGCATCAACACGAAAGATAAGTGCAGCGAGAGAGAGCTAATGTTAGTGGAATTTACCTGTTATCTGCCTGTTTGTTCTCTTTATTTTATGAAAATGCAAAGTTTTTGTTGTGATTATACAAGGTAGATTCTTCACAGTTTTTAATGTAGTCATATCTTGTCTATATGACCAAAAAACAAAAAAATAATGCCATCTAATAATGTCACTAAACATGTCATCTCGATCAGTGGTTGCCAAAGTGGGGTTCACATGGCAATGAGGTGGGGGTTGCTCAGGGATCTAAAAAATAAATCCAATAAATTTATTAATTAAACTATTAGAAATACCATGTTTTATACATAACTAACAAAAGAAAAAAATAGTAGTTAATAGCTACATAAAAATAATGTGTATGGGTGTTTCCCAGCACTGGATTGCGGCTGGAATGGACATTCGCTGCATAAACCATATGCCAGAGTAAATGGCAGTTCGTTTCACTGTGGCGACATCTAAAAAATCAGGAAATAAGCCGAAGGATTGTGAAAGTTACATTTATTTATTTTTTAAAAATGCAAACATAAAGCCATCAGCCTTTCGATTTAATTTTTTATATGTTTTTTTTCTTTTTCTCGATTGTATTGTGACCCCTGGAGCGATTGCATCAGATCAACAACACAACATTATCGTTTGTTGTCGCAGATCAATTTTAAGGCACCATGTTAAACTTTTCAACAGTTTTCTGCACTCATGTATATTAAAAACAAGTCGCAAGCGAATGTAGAGTATGATATCTGAGTGCTCAGTATGATATCTGAACCTCATCTCATTAGGTGAGGTTAATGTTGAAATTAAGCTAATTAATAAATGATATAAAAAAATGATATGTTTGTTAGACTGTTGCATTTTTGTGTTGTCAATATGCTTGTGTTCATATAGGCCTATTGGAGTGTGTCGCCGTTGGACGTAACAATTGTTTATTTATAACCACCTCTGAGGATAGTGGGGGTCCAAGTCACTGCCATTGTTATTAAGGGGGTCGTGGGCTGAAAAGTTTGGGAACTCCTGATCTAGATGGCTGCTTTTAATCTTGAAAGCTCTTAATGTGTCAATCATTGTTGAAGTCTGAGGAATATTATCCTCATTAACCAGGTGATGTGGTCGTTCAGTTTTACCCTGGGACCTGAAGGCTTTAACCTCAGTCTTTATTTAGTAACTTTATTTTTATCCCAAGTTATATCATTCTAATATAAAGACATTTTCATTTATTTCTGTCTGAAATAAATGAAGTGTTATTTTTCCAGTGTAACTGATAGGTGAAAATGAAAACTTGCCGGTATGAAAACTAGCATAACGGTTGCAGGGCTTGTTTATCAGATATTGTCTCTCTTCTTGTTCTTTTGATCCTTTGTACATTATGCATGTGCTGTTCTGTTGCCACTTTCAGAACAAGCTAAATTCTCAAAATCTGATTGACACAAGCAAGCAATGGTGTCAATTTCATAGTTGTTTTTTGCCCGTCATTACTTAGCAACAGTAAACAACTTGCACTGAGATGATGCAGATCATGATTAACTAAAACCATAATTAACTAAAAACCGCACCAATCAATCAAACTAGGTTTCAGACAATTGCCCTTGGTGTGAATACTATATATAAAGATAAAATTATTGGCCAATCTATGAAATTTTGACTTTTTCAAATGTTTGCCAAGGACATTTTCACAGCATTTCCTATTATATATTTTTCTTCTGAAGAAAGTCTCATTTATTGTAGGCTGGAATTATAGCAGTTTTAAATTTTTTTTAATGAATTTTAAGTCAATATGGCGATGTGGTGGTGCAGTGGGTAGCACAATCGCCTCACAGCAAGAAGGTCGCTGGTTCGAGCCTCGGCTGGGTCAGCTGGCATTTCTGTGTGGAGTTTGCATGTTCTCCCCATGTTCGCGTGGTTTTCCTCCGGGTGCTTCGGTTTCCCCCCCAAGTCCAAAGACATGTGGTATAGGTGAATTGGGTAAGCTAAATTGTCCGTAGTATATGTATGTGGATGAATGTGTATGGATGTTTCCCAGTGATGGGTTGCAGCTGGAAGGGCATCCACTGCGTAAAACATAAGCTGGATAAGTTGGCGGTTCATTCCACTGTGGCGACCCCAGATTAATAAAGGGACTAATTGAATGAATTAATAAATTTAAATCAATATTATTAGCTCACTTAAGAAAAATTTGGAATGGCTACAGAACAAACCACTGTTGTCCAATGACTTGCCTAATTAACCTAGTTAAGCCTTTAAATTATAAGCTGAATTCTAGTATCTTGCAAAATAACTTTAAAATATTATGTATTGTCATCTTGACAAAGATAAAAGAAATGGGTTATTAAGACTATTATGTTTAAAAATGTTTTCTATGTTAAACAGCACTTCGGAAATATTTAACATTTCACATATGGGTTAATAATTCTGACTTTAAATATATACCAACTTATATTATAACAACTTTTGACTATTTTTCGACCAATCAACAACTCTGATATGCTGTGGATATTAGCATTGAGGGGATTTTATGATAATGTGGGTACATGTTTTACAGTCTTTGCTTAAGTACCACTACATCGTACATTTGATCCCTTGTACCACTGTGGCATTCTTTGAAAAATGTGCATTTTGTCAACAACACATATATTTGCAATTTAAAAAAGCATGCCCTGTTAACGTAATAGATTCTGATTTTAGCACTGCTGGTCCGTGTCTTGCCGGGTTCTTTTCCAGTCTAAAAAGAGAGGATTTGGCAGCAGCGGGAATTGCCATGCAGTGTTTTCCTGCCACAGTTACATGGATCAATGCATAACGCATGACCTGCCCAGGGCGCATGTTTTATAGTTGAAGTGAGTCGCTCCAGCGATCCTGCCACAATGCAGCCCCTCTCGCTCGCTCACTTTCTTCTCCATCTCTATCTCAATCTCAAAGCTAGCAGGGGGAAGCTGCAGGCACTGTCATTTCAACAGTTTCCCTTGAAACTGTCTAATCACTCTTCACCCACATCTGAATTGGAGCACCAAAATTAATTCGCAAGCATATGCTTACTTTAATAGGTACACCAATACCAGGTTGGACCCAGCCTGGTCATTCTATTCTGAACTCTGGCATCAACAAGACTTTATTTTTATTTGTATTATTGTTATTTTCTATAACCACTGCTCACTGGATATTATCTCTATTTCTGGCCGTTCTCTTCAAATCCAAAATATGGATCTGCATGCAAACTCCCAACAGATCAGCAGTTTCTGAAATGCTCAGACTTGCCTCTCTGTCACCAACAACCATGACACATTCAAATGCCATTATTCCCCATTCTGATGCCAAGTTTGAACAGCAGATCATATTGATCCATCTCAAAATTCCTAAATGCATTGAGCCATGTGATTGGCTGGTTAGAATGTTAGATAAACAAGTTGAATAGGTGAACCTGATTAAGTGGCCAATTAAGCTAGCTCATATTTTTTGTAAAACTGTGATTCACTTCCATTCAAAATGTGGTGATAAGATAGAGAACGCTTTTATACAGTAAGGATGCATTAAATGATGACAAAAACACAACATTTTCAAAACATGATTATATAGGAATCATTATTCATAATTGAGCAAAGCAGCACATTAGAATAATTTCTAAAGGATTATGTGGTACTGGGGGCACTGTCACCTCACAGCAAGAAGGGTCGCTGGTTTGAGTCCCGGCTGGACCAGTTGGCATTTCTGTGTGGAGTTTGCATGTTCTCCCCATGTTCACATGGGGTTTCCTCCTGGTGCTCCGGTTTCCTCCACAGTCCAAAGACATGCGCTATAGGTGAATTGAATAATTTTTTGGAAATAAGATTTATGCATTATAATAAAGTGGAATAAATAAGCTTTCCATTGATGTATATTTTGTTATGACCGGACAATATTTTAGCCAAAATAAAGCCATTTAAAAAAATTTAGAATATATGAGCTAAAAAAAATCAATATACTGCAAAAATTGCATTTAAATCAAAAATTGAGGATTGATATATTTACAGTAGGAAATTGACAGAATAAACTTAATGAGACATGAACTTTACTTAATATTATAATAATTTTTGGGCCTCACAGTGGCGCAGTGGGTAGCACGTTCGCCTCACAGCAAGAAGGTCGCTGGTTCGAGCCTCGGCTGGGTCAGTTGGCATTTCTGTGTGGAGTTTGTATGTTCTCCCTGTGTTGGCGTGGGTTTCCTCCGGGTGCTCCGGTTTCCCCCACAAGTCCAAAGACATGCGGTACAGGTGAATTGGGTAAGCTAAATTGTCCGTAGTGTATGAGTGTGAATGGGTGTGTATGGATGTTTCCCAGAGATGGGTTGTAGCTGGAAGGGCATCCGCTGCGTAAAACATATGCTGGATAAGTTGGCGGTTCATTCCGCTGTGGCGACCCCAGATTAATAAAGGGACTAAGCCGAAATGAAAATGAATGAATGAATGAATAATTTTTGGCATAAAAGAAAAATTTATAATTTGACCCATACAATGTACTTTTGGCTATTGCCAAACACTACCTGACAAAGTCTTGTCGTTGATCCCAGTTGTAAGAGCAACAAATAATAACTTGACTTCTAGTTAATCATTTGGAAAAGTGGCAGAAGGTAGATTTTTCAGATGAATCATCTGTTGAACTACATCCCAATCATCACAGATACTGCAGAAGACCTATTGGAACCCGCATGGACCCAAGATTCTCACAGAAATCAGTCAGGTTTGAAGAAAAAATCATTGTTTGGGGTTACATTCAGTATGGGGGCATGCGAGAGATCTGCAGAGTGGATAGCAACATCAACAGCCTGAGGTATCAAGACATTTGTGCTGCCCATTACATTACAAACCACAGAAGAGGGCATATTCTTCAGCAGGATAGTGCTCCTTCTCATACTTCAGCCTTCACATCAAAGTTCCTGAAAGCAAAGAAGGTCAGGGTGCTGCAGGATTGGCCCGCTCAGTCACCAGACATGAACATTATTGAGCATGTCTGGGGTAAGATGAAGGAGAAGGCATTAAATATTAATCCAAAGAATCTTGATGAACTCACAGAGTCCTGCAAGATTGCTTTCTTTGCCATTCCAGATGACTTTATTAATAAGTTATTTGAGTCATTGCAGAGATGTATGGATGCAGTTCTCCAAGCTCATGGGAATCATACACAATATATATTTTTTTTCCACTGCACCGTGACTTTATATTCTATACTGTACATTATTTCTGTTTAGTGACAAGACTTTTGTCTAAGCAAAGTCAGACCTTACTGTCCTAATTAAATAATTAAGAATCAAGGCATGATCATGTTTTATTTTGGTAAAATAAACGAAATCTAGAGGCCTTTGCCTTTCATATAAGCCACTTCCGATACCAAATGATCAACTAGAAGTCAAGTTATTATTTGTTGTTCCTAAAACTTGGATGGGTGACAAGACTTTTGTCAGGTAGTGTACCTGTGCAACATAAGACATATAAGAACAGATTAAATAAATATATATTAAATTGTAAAATATTTACAGTAAATATTCACAGTGGTGAACCGAAAAATATCTTATTCCAACCTTTGTGTATATTAATATCTCTATATAAGCTATATAGCAAAATTATTTGTATTAACTTGCTGTCTACTTTCTGTTTTTCATCTAATCTGCTTGGTCTCATTACCTAATATCATGCAATAAATTAAGGTATCCAATGACAGCACGGGCTGTAAATCCAGAGGTGGATGTTGTTGCACACTCTAGCAAGCTGTTGCATTCCGTTGCAGCATGAGCGAGCGCATCATTCATTTAATGGAAATGCTGAACAGCTCTAACAGGCTTAACGCTGAAGTCCAATGGCAGACCCAGAGCAGAACTGTTTAATGCATGAAGCGAGCGTACACGCTGTGCCAAGAATCCCCTTACTGACGGGAAAGGGCAAACTCCAACCCCCGGCGAAGCTCAGCCAGGTGGATTAGCAAGTCAATGCTAACATCATGTGCGGGTAATCTTACTGCAGACACATGTGACCTTTGTTAATGATTTGACTCAAAGCTGCAGGTGGTGTTTCAATTACAGCCAAATGAACTCTCCTAGGGGCGAGCGCTTGGCAAAATAGTCACTCGCAAATGTGTACTCTAATAGAAGTACTGCACTAATTTGAAATACAAATAATACCACCCTTCACCGGGATCAGGTACTGCTGTAGGCTGTGTAATTGAGCTCTGCTTCTTTTCATCAATTTATATAGACGAATTGACCTTTTTTCTCTCCTCGGTGGGAATAACTTTCACATGATGTACCTTATGATGTATGTTTATGCAAGGAATTTATGTTATGCTTCATCTAAAACCACAGTGTGATGAGTCCCAATTAAAGTCATTTGTGAGAGTCAATAAGTAATCATAGATTTTGGAAACTAACGGGTTCAAGCTAAAGGTCCTTTTTTTCTTCAGCCTTAAACTTGACCCCTGGACCAGATAACCACAAGGGTCCGTGTTTTGGAAATTGAAATGTATTTATTTCACCTGAAAGCTGAATAAATATACTTTCTATTGATGTGTGGTTTATTAGGACAGGACAATATTTGGCCCAACAGAAAATGTAGATTCTGTTCAAAATAAAAATGTAAATATTGAGAAAATTGCATTTAAAGTTTTTGGCAATGCACATCAACAATAAAACAATACATAATAAAGTAAATACAATAAGTACAATAATTTTTTATTTTATATATGTTCACAGTAGGAAATTTAAAAAATGTCTACATGGAACATGAGCTTGACTTTTATGAATATTATAATTATTTTTCATATTTTTATCATGTTTTACTTACTTTACCATTTTTAAAATATTTATATTTTATATAATTTTGTTGTATAGTGTTACTAATTATCACAGAAATGTTTATGAAGGTTATGGTTTGTTTGCTCAAAATTAAAGTTATTGTCTTTCAGCTTATAGCAAGTTTCAGCTGTTGTTTTGTTTCAATACTGTATCCCCTTTTTTTGACCATCACAAGATTTAAAAAAAAAAAATGTCCTGCTCATGTTCATATAATAGTATAGCGGTTAGGGAAAAACAAATCTAAATTGTGATCTCAGCTAAATAAAATCTACTTTTTCTTTATGCAGGTTCTTTGACTCCCCCAGAAGTCAACGCAGATGCAGCATTTTGATAAATAAACATAAATAAAACATGAAAAACAATGTCTAGAAATCCCTCCAAAGGAGGCAAAGTTTGCAGATTAAAAGTCAGAATGACATTTAACAAATTAATAACTATTGTGAGAAATTTGACAGGAAATTTCTTTTTATCATCACGAGAGTTTCCTCTGGGTGCTCCAGTTTCCCCCACAATCCAAAGACATGCGGTACAGGTGAATTGGCTAAGCTAAATTGTCCGTAGTGTATGTGTGTGTGAATGAGTGTGTATGGGTGTTTCCCAGTGATGGGTTGCAGCTGGAAGGGCATCCGCTGCTTTAAACATATGCTGGATAAGTTGGCGGTTCATTCCGCTGTGGCGACCCCAGATTAATAAAGGGACTAAGCCAAAAAGAAAATGAATTAATTA
The DNA here is from genome assembly GCA_903798125.1 of Danio choprae. Taxonomy (NCBI): domain Eukaryota; kingdom Metazoa; phylum Chordata; class Actinopteri; order Cypriniformes; family Danionidae; genus Danio; species Danio choprae. The sequence continues at coordinate 8,533,500 of CAIGQW010054109.1, forward strand.
ATTTCTTTTTATCTGATCATCATTTGTGTGCTTTTTTAGGGAGAGTCATCTTGAACGGAGCTGGATGGAGCTGGATACAAATATCCAGTCAAAGACTTTGAGGTAAAGCTCACGATCATACATTAAATTTTAGTTTACAATAAACCCATATTTCTCCAGAAAACTCAGAGTATCTGTCACTACAAGTATGTCACATGGTATCATACTTTCATACCATCTTAAAAAAATATAAAATGAAAAAGGTTTGTGGTATGAAAAAGAAATAAGGGCAAATGATAAGAGCAACACCAGGGTGAGTGAATGATGGTATGGTACCATTTGACATTTTGGGGTGAACCATTCCATTTAAATACTTATATATACGCATATTTAACCAGAAATATAAAGTTTTTTTTTTTTTTTAAACAATTAACGATTAATCTAGTAAAGATTCATACTATCAGAATGATAGATCAATCTTTTTGAGATAAAACAAGAATGATCAGGTAGTGCAGAAGTGCACAATTTATACTACTATAATAATGGGGTCTCATTTATAAACGTGGTGTACGCAGAAAACGGCGGTAAAACGTGCGTATGCCACTTCCCACGCAAAGGTTGTGATCTATAACAAACTAACTTGAAGAGAGAATGTGCACAGCTGTAAGTAAACTCTAAATAAACCTTTTTTTACTTACGTTTTGGCTTAAAATCATCATATGAGCCAAAATCATTAATAAATCAATTAAAACTTTTGTAGTATACGTTCACTTATAAAGGTTTCTACTTAAATTTTATAAACTCTCAGCAGTAAAAAAAAATGCATTCTGGAAGTTGCAGTATGTTTTTATACTACATAATGGTTTTTAGAGCAACACAGTGGCTCAGTGGTTAGCACTGTCACCTCACAGCAAGAAGGTCACTGGTTCGAGTCCCGGCTGGGTCAGTTGGCATTTCATGTTCTCCTCGTGTTGGCGTGGGTTTCCTCCGGGTACTCCAGTTTCCCCCACAGTCCAAAGACATGCGCTATAGATAACTAGAATAAACTAAATTGGCCGTAGTGTATGAGTTTGAATGTTAGTTTGTATGGGTGTTTCCCAGGTTGCGGCTGAGTAAAACATATGCTGGAATAGTTGGTGGTTCATTCCGCTGTGGCGAACCCTAATGATTAAAGGGACTAAGTCGAAGGAAAATAAATGAATGAATGAATAATGCTGTTTAATGTCAGCAAGAAAGAGCATTCTGGTTCTTCATGATATGACGACTTTAGGTTTCTCCTGTTTGAAGGCTTCCTTTGATTGCATCATACATTCTTCCTGACACCCGCATGGAGATTTCATCATAAGTCGCAGGGAACTTTTCCTGCTGCAGTCAGAAAACAGTTAATATACAGCATATCTTCTGTGTAAATGTTTTGCTCTTACCCATATCATTTAGCCTGAGTTCATTAAAGCAGGACCATTTCTGAGTCTCTTTCATCAGGACTTTTCTTGGAAACCCTTCTATATGTTCCTTCTGCACATTAGCTGCTTGCCCGAGGTTGCCTACTTGATCAGTCTTTCAAGCACAATAGCTTTAATACCATCATGAAAGGTTTCTGCTTGTGGAAAAATGTCACCTCGCTTGTTACTGGAGCCAAAAAAAGCCTTGGTTTCTCTCACCTCAGCAACAACCCCCTGCCATCTTTCCTGATTCTGTCTCTCGCCTGATGTTCTGATGAAACACTCTCCATTATCCAATCCCACTTAACCTATTGTCCCCCATTCTCTGCCTTTCTCAGCCTCTGTCTCTGGATTTAATGCATTTTCCCACCCACACTCTCTCTTTCTCTCTTTCTCTCTCTCTCTCTCTCTCTCTCTCTCTCTCTTCCCCCTCCTCTGCTTTTCTGAATCTCACACTTATCGCATGTAATAATATGAGTCTAATGTGAAGGTTTCTTGCCCTCTCAAACTGTTGCAGACACATCATAATGGAGCTTCGGGTGTGGAGGAAAGTGATAAACTCATAAAGCATCTTGTTCCTCTTCCACGTGAATGCCAGATGGATGTTTTCTGATAACTTCATTCTGCTGGCAAGAAAAGAACTTCAGCACTGTCTTCAATCATTTTTTTTCACAGTTCACGTAGGCTTGTGTGCTTTGTAACCAGCTGAGTCACCAGAAATGAAGAGAGAAAATAAGAGAAAGAGTCTTCTAAGGGCCCTCGGTTAAATTAATCAAGCACATGGGGGATTGATTGGCCAGTTGATTGCATTGCGCTTGTCAATGAACTAATCAGTCAGACTGAACTGCAACCTAATGTTACCTGGTGAGATTCTGGAGCAATTACACAACGCTGTTTTAAACATATAAATTGGATTTTTTTTTTTTAATGCATTATGCCCAATCAATTATACAGCAACATCTTATGGGGGTTTAAAAAATGCACATTTTTGGAAAATGGCTTTCAAAGTGCACTTTCTTCAGAAATACTATTATTCTTTTTGTGTACATTTCTAAAAAATGTTGACATCATTTACCTTCGGCTTATTTATCAGGGGGCGACGCGGTGGCGCAGTGGGTAGCACAATTGCCTCGCAGCAAGAAGGTTACTGGTTCGAGCCTCGTCTGGGTCAGTTGGCATTTCTGTGTGGAGTTTGCATGTTCTCCCCGTGTTTCCCCCACAAGACCAAAGACATGCGATATAGGTGAATTGGATAAGCTAAATTGTCGGTAGTGTATGTGTGTGTGGATGTTTCCCAGTGATGGGTTGCGGCTGGAAGGGCATCCGCTGCGTAAAACATATGCTGGATAAATTGGCGGTTCATTCCGCTGTGGCGACCCCAGATTAATTAAACCGAAAAAGAAAATGAATGAATTATTTATCAGGGAATACACAGCGGAATGAACCGCCAACTATTCCAGCATATGTTACACAGTGGATGCCCTTTCAACCACAACCTAGTAATGGGAAACACCCATACACTCTAACATTCTTACACACACTCATACACTACAGCCAATTTAGTTTATCCAATTCACCTATAGCGCATGTTTTTGGACTGTGGGGGAAACCGGAGCACCCGGAGGAAACCCATGCGAACACGGGGAGAACATGCAAATTCTACACGGAAATGTCAACTGGCCCAGCCGGGACTCGAACCAGTGACCTTCTTGCTGTGAGGCCACCTTGCCATCATGTTGCTGTTTTCACAGAATACCAATTTGTTGTTTAAGTGGAGATAAAAATGGTATAATTTTCAATTTTCATTTATAATTATTAAAAATTAGCACTTTAAAGCCTTTTTAAAAAGTACTGTAAAAAAGTTACACACAATAGAGGAATTAAATTAACTTGTTAGTTTTTATGAATTGAACATAAAACAATTAAATTGCCCCCCAAAAATTTTAATACTTGTGTAGTTTCAGCTCATTTTAAATAACAAAAGTCATTTTTTGAGTGCAGTTTTAACATCCTCCAGCTGAAGCCAAGCCCATTAACCACTATATACCATCTGATGCATATTCACAACACGTAAAATCAAATCTTGTGTAATATTCAGAATTGGCTTTTTTTTATTCACATTAAATCTTTGAATTTAAATGAGGCAGTAGATAAGAGATAGATAACCTTAGTTGCATTCATTTGTTGAATTGCAAAAGATTCCAATAAATTAATTTCTTTCTGTCTTTCCGGTTCAATTTTCACTGCAGCTTCCTGCATTTTGTGGCTATAGTTCAAATGCCAGTTCTGAATTTTATTCATATCTAACTGATTTTACACAGTGTGCAGATTTTTATCAATCTGCTAGGAACGTGAAAATTGTGCAGTGTTTTTTTTTTGAGATAAACTACAATATTCCCAAAGATAACTCTAAATGATTTAATTACTTCGTATGAACTGACATTCCTTGCAAGATAGTATATTATTGTGGTATCATCGATCTCAAATGTTCCCACCCCTAAACGGTATGTAAAACAAACAGTGGTCGGCCTGAACGTGAGTCAGACAGTTTAATGTCTAGCTCTGTGAGACTAAAGTCTACTTGACTGCACAGAGTGATTTATAGTCCTCTGAATAAACCGCTCTTGTCAGAAGTACCACATAAAAGCATTACAAAGTCTCTAAACCACTCTTTCCTTCATCTAAAGGTGACCTCTGCTCAAAGAGCTTGATTTGAGGGTTTTTTCTGATCAAAAACTCCCCCACAATTCTTGCTCTGTCATGCTTGATTGTTTTCAAGTGACTTTGGTTTTGATGAACCTTTTAGGAACTGTGAAGAGTGACAATTTGAAAAGATAAGCAAGCACTCTTCTTTTCAAAGAGCCGAACGACATCTGAAAGTGAGAGTGGGAGAGCTGGCAGCTGACGCAAAGCGACTCGTTTTCTTGTTTAAAGTTACAGTCTGCCTCTGAGTTAACAAACCATGGGATTGAGCCTTCCCACCATGCTGCCTGCGTGCATATGCATACTCTCCTGCACACACACTTAGCTCACAGGCCTTTGTTCTGCAACCTTTTGTGAAGCTTGCCCTGGATTCAGCAAAGCTCTGTGCAGTAGAATGAGACTAAAGGAGTCTCTCTCTCGCACTCGTTCTCTCCCCCTTCGCCCCCCAACATTCAGTCTGGCTCCCTTTGTCGTAATTTTTTCAGTCTCTTCACCTGACTTTCGCAGTCTGCCTCTTTCTTTCTTTCTTTCTTTCTCTGACAAATAAAACACTCGCGCTCTGAGAGTTTGCCAGCATTTGGTGGGATAATCTACCTTCCTGAAGATTTGGCTGCGCTTCTCCTTATCACTATGGGCTCATCAGAACATAAGCAGTTCTTGGCTCTCTACCAAAATGAGAGAGCCACTTTCCAAACAGGAACTCTTATGGAGACATTCCTTGTGTGGAAAAGGAAATCATGTCCTCCGTTCCCCCCCTCATTCTCCCAGAGCAGACACGCACACACATATAAAAAATGTTAAAAAGCCTCCCGCTTTGATTTGACATCATTGAGACTCTGACCACCAGTGTTTGTTTCACTTGTAACTTAATTTTTTTCAAAGTTGTAAGTTTATAGGCTCTCTAGACTATTAGGCATGACTAGAGTATTCTGTGTTCATATGTTAAGTCTATACAGTATCTTATAGTTCTGACAATTTGACATTGCGACTATTTCTTGCAACTGGGATTTTATTGGCTTTTTCTCAATTCTGAATGCATGCACAGTACATCTCACGAATCTGTCTTCTCGAGGTATGATCTACAACCTTACCATTCTAAGGAGAAAAGTCAAATTTGTGAGATATAAGCTGAGAATTACCAGGAAAAAACATCAGAACTGTCAAATATAAAGTAACATTGAACTTTTTAATGTTTCGTTAGGTTAAAGCAAGCTTTAATGTGCCATAGATCTAAATGATGGGTTAATAGTGTGGGATCCTAAAAGAATTTGCATTTCAAGTATGCAGATGAAACCCTTCACTGATAATGTGCTAGCTGAGAGCTTAGGCCAGATTTTGTTTTGAATCAGTCAGGGGAAAAAAAAGTCCATAAAATTCCCAGTGTCAGTGCCAGATATGCATAAATGGTCAACCACATCTGTCCCAAGAGAGAACGTGGATTGTAAGTAGCTCAAATGTGTCACCAAACACTGTGTTTACTGATCATTGAAAATGTGTTTGAAGCTTAGCACGCGCACACACATTAAGTTTAGCCAACAAGAAGCAGCCCTAGGGGCGGCAGCCAGATGTGTTTTATCTGTAAGGTGAAAGGTCAAGTAGAACAAATTGCATAAACTCATTCCCAGTAGCAAGAAAATTGTCCACAGGGCTGCAGATATGCATCCGATTCTTTCTTCTGCTCTTTCTGGCTTCAACAACATAAAACACTGAATTAGCAGGCTCCGCTTTGCTTCTTTATCACTTGCCTTTAGTTACAAAAGTAGAAAGGAAAAGTGCTGTGGAAGGTTAAGCGAGACATGTTTGACAACGGCAGCAAAGGTCAAAGTGGACCTTTGTGCATTACAGTGCATCCGAGGTAATTGTCGAATTATGGGTTTGAAACTAATCAGGGACTAATCATGAACCAAGCACATACTAAATGAGAGAACTGTAGAGGTCGCCCTGATTTTGTCCTTGAGCCAGGCATAAAATGCTTTTTATCATGATTATTATTTTTAGGATACATTGGCCCCCTCTGATTTAATTGATTCATAATGTGCTTTATTTACCCAAGAAACAAACATTCTGAATTAATTGAAATGACCTAGTAAAAGTAAGCAGGTCAAAAAAAAAGTGGCTTTTTAATTGCCATCGTTGCACTTCATTGCTTTCAAGGCCTCTTTTTTTTTTTTTTTTTTTATTTTTTTTTTTTTGGTTTTTTTCCTTTTATGGATAGGACAGTAGAGAATTGACAGGAAAGAGAGGGGAAGGATCGGCATAGGACCTCGAGGCGGGAATCGAACTCGGGTCGCCGTGAGCACCGGAGTGCATGTGTCGGTGCACTTTCCACTTCGCCATTGGCACCGACCAAGGCCTCTTTTAATAGTACATTTCATAGTGTGGTGGCTGCACGGTGGCTCAGTGGTTAGCACTGTTGCCTCACAGCAAGAATGTCGCTGGTTTGAGTCCCGGCTAGGCCAGTTGGCATTTCTGTGTGGAGTTTGCATGTTCTCCCCATGTTCACGTGGGTTTCCTCTGGGTGCTCCAGTTTCCCCCACAGTCCAAAGACATGCGGTATGAGTGTGTGTGTGTGTGTGTGTGTGTGTGTGTGTAAATGAGTGTGTGGGTGTTTCCCAGTACTGGGTTGCAGCTGGAAGGGCATCTACTGCGTAAAACATATGCTGGAATAGTTGGTGGTTCATTCCGCTGTGGCGACCCCTGATAAATAAAGGAACTAAGCCAAAGGAAAATGAATGAATTTTGTGTTGTGTGTGCGTGTGTGTGTTTTCTAAGAAATAATTCATTTAGTTCAGTTTTCTAACCTAACATTTCAAAGAAGTCTTCATTTCAAGTACAACTGACACACAAAAAAATTATTAAGTATAAAAACAGGCCCCTGTCTTATTTTTAATATACATTTACATACTTTACACACATAGATTGACTGACATGAGTGCGGAGTTTTGAGAGTCAAACACAGGAACACTCGATATGGAAATATTTTGACCCATTTAGACCTGTATTATTTAGTACTTTCTTTAAAGTTACAGATGCACTGATTAATTTCTGAGCTAATATACTGATTATTATATCTTATAGGCAGTTATTCAGAGTGATATCTACAGATACAAAAAGTGCCTTGTACATATATTTATGTGAACCATTGGAATTGCAAATATGTACATATCCAGATATATTCGCTATAATTGTATATATGTGTTCATATACATATTCATTAATTCATTCATTTTCATTTCGGCTTAGTCCCTTTATTAATCTGGGGTCGCCATGGCGGAATGAACCGCCAACTTATCCAGAATATGTTTTACGCAGCGGATGCGCTTCCAGCTGCAACCCATCACTGGGAAACATCCACACACACTCATTCACACACATACACTACAGACAATTTAGCTTACCCAATTCACCTATACCACATGTCTTTGGACTTGTGGGGGAAACCGGAGCACCCGGAGGAAACCCACGCCAACATGGGGAGAACATGCAAACTCCACACAGAAATGCCAACTGACCCAGCCAAGGCTTGAACCAGCGACCTTCTTGCTGTGAGGCGATCGTGCTACCCACTGCGCCACCGTGAGGCCTCATATACATATATAATTATATATAACATATATGAACATATTTGTACATATTTGTATTTCAAACAGTTGAAACAAATGTAAATGGCCATTTTTTAAAGGTTTTAAAATGCTGCAAATATAGTAAATAATTTATATATTCATTCATTTTCATTTCGGCTTAGTCCCTTTATTAATCTGGGGTCGCCACAGCAGAATGAACCGCCAACTTATCCAGCATATGTTCTACGCAGCGGATGCCCTTCCAGCTGCAACCCATCTCTGGGAAACATCCATACACACCCATTCACACTCATACACTACGGACAATTTAGCTTACCCAATTCACCTATACCGCATGTCTTTGGACTTGTGGGGGAAACCGGAGCACCCGGTGGAAACCCACGCCAACACAGGGAGAACATGCAAACTCCACACAGAAACGCCAACTGACCCAGCCGAGGCTCAAACCAGCGATCAGCGACCTTCTTGCTGTGAGGCGAACGTGCTACCCACTGCGCCACTGTGACTTATCATATATGTAATTTGCATATATTTCCATAGATCTGATTTCTATAAGGGAAAACCACATCAATGATTAATTTATTCATTCATTTTAGTCTCGGGTTTGGTGACAATTTTAATAAACTTCTCTCTTTTAAAATACATGTATCCAAAAAAACACTGGCTGTTTAAAAATGTATCCTCAAAAAAGATTGACCAGTCACACTGAGAACAGAAAGAAACCACGTTCTCAGTTTCTCTGCATTTCATCGACTTCATCTGTGATCGCATGTGTTTATCTGAGTCATCTTTATAATTCACCTACTCCCACATCCCGTCATTCTTGAGACAGCACGCAAGAGCTAGAAATCTGACATCAATCTGCTAGCACAAAGGTGACAGTCAAATGTACCTTTCTAATTTTAAAACATCACAGGCAAGCTCATCTAAATTAAGGATTTGACAGATTCTCACAAACATTCAAGCTCTTTTGAATTCAATAATGAATCAGTGTTTGAAGGCAGACTGTGAACTTGATGTTTGTAAGTTCAGGTAATCAGAACTGTGTAATATTTCATATTTCATCTGTTGTGACTAAAACACTTTGTTGTATTTTGTATTTACAACAGTGTGGTTCTGGTATCGTTTTCTGAATTGTATTTGACAGATTTGTATAACTTTTCCAAGTTCTTTGCATTCAATAATGAATGAGGGTTTGAAGACAGAGGGTGATGTTTGTGAACATGAACCTGATGTTTCTAAGTTCGGGTATTCAGAACTGTGTAATATTTCATGTTTCATCTGACGTGATGAAAACACTTTGACAGCGTCTGTGTTGTATTTTGCATTCACAACTGTGTGATTCCAGTATCCTTTTCTGAATTGGCCTTTGAAGTTCCTGGCTTTTGCGAACCTTAGATGTTTGTATTCTTTGCTGTCCTGGATTTTGTAAAAAACCATCTGCAAAGAGTTCCAGATCAAACCTCCAATCAACATCAGTGGGTAATAAACTTATGAGAGTCTGTCATGAAGTTGCAACATAGACCCAGCAACACATGGGGAGAAAAGGGGGCACAGAGGGGCTGAAACCCTGGAGAGCAGCTAATGATTCACATTTCATATCCCCCCCACCCCCACACAGGGGCCCTTGTGTCTGCCATGAGGGGCCTCTTCAAGGGTTTGTTTTCACTGTGCTATCCAAAATAAATGGGAGCCGCAGATGAAGACTGGACACTTGAGAAATTGAAATCATGAAGTCCGTAAGAATAACACTCATATCTCGGTCTGTTGCACATTATGTGTGTGTTCTCCTCTTGATCTCATTGACTGTGTGGTGGGAAACAGGTATATTGTGATTATACTCAGTAACACAGCCCTTTATTTTGGCACAGTTAGTTTCTGGTCATGCATGTCACAGCAGATAAAAGGTCATGACATACATTGGTTCTTGTGTGTTCAACAAGTGCAGCTTGTGCAAGCTTAAAGTTGGTATAAAACGAATGTCACTCTCTTTGTGCATATTTTCATCAATTCGTGCTGTTGATTTGTACAAAAAATTACAGGTGTAATGACAACTCAGTTTTCTAAAAGGTCTTTTATCCAACAATTTCCCAGTCCAACTTTTTAGGCACAATTTTCAATAGGCACAATTGCAGAAATAGAGACATGTTTAATTATATCACAAGGCAACTTTTTTATAATAATATTTATAATTGATCAGTTAATCATTAATACAATGAATATTAGTTTTATTTATTTTATACTTTAATTGCAATGATTGTTTCATAAAAAAGAATTAAAGCGATGTTAAGAAACAACATAAATAGAAACGATGACAATATATGTATATTTTGCCTTCTATAATAACTTTTTTTTACTCTCAAAGTGCTGGTAACTGTTTTCACCAGATCATGGATTCAGCAAAAAATCGGTATTGTCCTACTGAAGAGGAAACAAAGTAACTTGAATGAGTAAATTAAGAGCAAATTTTCTTGTTTTTCAGGGTTAACCATACCTTTTAAAACTGAGACACTCTATATCAGAGATATAAAAAATTAAAAGTTGGCCCATGGTAACCTTTGATTTGGCCCACCATCCCATCTGAGAAGAGAGGGAGAATGACTGGGATGCTTTAGAGATTGTGATTTTAAATTTAACGCAAACTTTTATTTGTTTGTTCTATTGTTAAGCTACAAAAAAAGCTAACTGAAATTAAATGTTTCAATTTAAATGCCGTAATTTAGTTTAAAATGTACAAACGGTCACCCAACGGATAGAGGACAATGCAGAGACTTTGGTGAGCAAATCAAGTCAAAGGCAGATTCTGCTTGACCAGTGTATTCAGCATTGAACTCCACTGTGTTATAAATGTGATTGTTTATGCTTTTATTGCAATAAGTTATCATTTAAAAAAAAGCTATACCGCATTAATTAATACAATACAAAGTGATTTTTAAATATTATCAAATAAATGAGGAAATTACCAATGTCAACTTTAATGTAAAATAGTTTGGTATATTTATCTTTGCTCTCAGTGATATTTAGTTTTTGGCCCTTCATACGCAAAAGATTGGCCACCCCTGCTCTATATTGTATCACTTCTATGGGACTGGCTGCAGTGACAAACTTGTTGCACTCTGAGATGCTTGAAGACAGACCTAAAACTGTCACCATGTTCATTTTATTCCTAATCATTCCCATGCATTGCTTTGAGGTGTCAAGGCACAGAATAAAGGAAACATGCATGTATATTCCAGTATGGGTGTCCCAAGTTGAACTTGACTTAGTAGCCCAGCTCAACGCGCACTCCTCAGCGCCGTTGACGTATAGCAGAGTCATTCAGTCATCGAGTCAGTCATTCACTGCTGCTTTCTCTCACTTCGACAGGCACAGTCTTAATTACGTTTGGCAATCGGAGAGCAGTGTAGTAGTATTACTCCATCCGTGCCGATTATTTCTGGCGAGACTTTTAAATCGAAAACCGCGGTGATTGGACGGCGCAGTCACGGGGTCCGCAGTCTCTTCGCCCTGCCTAGAGTCAGTCAGTCAGTCGGGGGAAGGCGAGTCTGCCTGCAAGCGCTTCTCTCAGTGTGGATCCACCATACACACACATACACGCTCACACGGACCTTTACGCACAATTATTGTTAATTACGGAACCCTTTTCGGTCTTCTGAGAGTCTGTTTTTTCACAATGGGCGACAAAAAGAGCCCGACCAGGTAAGAAAGCGTCAACAGTCGGTAGTTTCTGAGGCGATTTTGGTGTCCGCGCGGCTGTTTTTTTGCTCGGTGGATATTCGGATGCTTTTCTCGAGGAGTGTTTCTCCTTTCTCTCAGAAACAAGCGCAGCTATGGCGGCTTTCTCTTCTCACAGAGGACTCTAAACACGACTCGGTGCCTCTCAGACAAAGAGATTTTTCTCTTACGGGATACGCCTGGCCTCTTCGGACGGGGTTTTTAATCGAAGTTCGCCGTTAAACGGACGGTTTTTGACATTCGATTTCACGCCGTTCACCGACGCGATATCTTTAGCTCGCTGGCTAACACTAGCTGCCGTGCCAGCGGACACCAATCTAGACCCTTTAAGTGAATTATATGTCTCTGGTGACTAGAAGCTGTGGAGAATAACCGTGGCTAGTTAGCTGGTTAGCGTGCGTTTCCAGTATTTTCCGGTTCTAATAAACCGTCCTCGCGCGTCATGTGTCGGATTTTCTGTCACTTTCTATGCCACTTTGCTTCGGTTAAACGCATTCGAGTCGACGTGTAGGATGTTAGGGGACAAACGTGAAAGTTGACCTTAATAATTTGAGCTTCTCTTGTCATTAAAGGCCAAAAAGACAAGCCAAACCGACAGCGGACAACGGATTTTGGGACTGTAGCGTGTGCACTTTCAGAAACAGTGCCGAAGCCTTCAAATGCAGCATCTGTGATGTACGGAAGGGCACGTCTACCAGGTATGGGCATTTACAATGGACTTCTGCAGCATTGCAATCCTGATCTCATCACTAATGCAGTCGATTTGGACGCTTTACTTGTTGATTTGCTCTTTAAGATTCATAGAAACACCAGTCATCTCATGCAAGTGAAATGTCATTTGTTCAGTCTGATGACTGGCGCTAAATTGAGTGTGGCAGACAGCCTGTGTAGTCACTGCAGTGGCAGGCAAACTTTCTTTGTCTTTCATTAGCTTGAACGCATTTTATTGCATTGGATTTGCGTTCAAATGCTTTCACTGCAGCTCCATGATCGTGCATGCTTGCAGACGCATACCTGCTATTGCAGTGCTGCAGTGTTTGTATGTTGTGGCTTCAGCCAGATTTCCCATTGAAAGCTGTATGGCTGGCATTTGTCTGATTTAATAAAATGCATTTAATGTCTGTGTGTATTTTAAGCTGTCAAACTGTTATAGATACCTTTGCTGTTCAGATCCATAACAGGAAACTGATTTTTCTCGGTTTTTCCTGCCTTGTTTAAGCGGTTGCAACAGTTTAAAGGTCATCGTGGTGTCAGAAATTCTTAATCAGTCTTCATGATGTGTCATTTGTTTTGACACACATGCAAGTGAAACGATTCTGCTTCATTTTACAATTAGACTAACATGCTGCTCATTTGTAATAAAGCTAAGGGCAAAGAAGCTGACGTTAATGTTGTTTTTCTGGTTTGTCTAATTGGATGATTTCAGTGCTCCAATTTCTGAGTGATTCAGTTGGAAGCCGTCACTAACAGTTCTAGGTTTTTCTTGTCCTTTCATAAAGGTCATTTAATCCAGTGGTTCTCATTCTTTGTTCTAGACATGTTGGAGGTCACCCTTGATTGACCCCCCCCATCCCAGTTCAGAATGGCTGGCTGCTTTCTGAAAGTAGCAGATGCATTCTTTGCTACAGATTAAACCCCATAAACTATTTTTCTGCTGTTGAACAATAATTATACATCTATAGCACGTTATCGCTATCTGGTTAGAAGTTATCTGCCCTTTTTTCATCTACCTATTACATAATCTGCATGGTCTGCTTAAAGGTGTTTTCTAGCCAAAGTAAAATTTTCAGAATATTTGCATGGCAAGCTGTTTTGAACTCTTCTTCGATTTTTCTCAAAGTGTGACAGGGCTTTTATTCCAGCTGTTGAATTTGACTGTTTAGGCCATTCTAGTAAGTGGATGTTCTGCTTTTTGCAAGTTAGTATTCTGAAATGTTATAAATAAGAGAGATGTCTTCAGGATTGTAAACCCCTGATTGAGTCAAATAAATGTGTGGTTTGCCTAAAATGCCACCGTGGTTGTATTCCTGTAAGCAAATGTAGGTATGTACGTATGTTTTACGTACGTCTGGACTCGGCTGTGTTTGTTATGATGTGTGAACCCGCCAACACTTCTCATCAGCTGACTGATGTGGTGTCTACAGCTATGAGTAATATGCGGCTGCACACAGTAATCCCGTGCTCTAACCTTTTCATCTGCTCTTTTACACCCAGTGCTTTTCTGACATTTGGGGGAAAGAAGAGGTGTCGGGAGAAGTCACACGCTCCAAAATGGTGTATTTGTCAATAACGATTAGTCAGTTTATTTCATTCGAACCGGCACAGGGCTCATGGATCTGTTTGCAGAAAGCAGGCGCGTTATGTTTCGTGGTAATGACAGGAAATGATGCCATGTGTCGGAAACCCCTCGTCTCTTACTTGCTGGCAGCAGCCCAGCTCCTATCAGGCTGCTAAATAGAAATCGCACTATATTGCTGAAGAGAGCCGCTCTGTCTCTGTTTGATCTGCGCTGTCAAGCTTTGATGGATGCGATTGTTTGCTGATGTAAGAAGCCTGGCTCCCTTTGTAATGAGGACTAATTAGCCATCTTGTCCACGTTTGATGTATTCCAGTGGTGCACGGGAGGGAGCTCAGGGTGCTTGCAGAGAAACGATGCGCTCTCTTACAAGTGTGCAGCGGTTTATGCTCCCATCTCAGCACCTTTTATCTCTGTTTCCCTCAATGAATGAGTCTTTGTGGTGTGATAACGCATTCCACTCACCAATTATTTTATCTTTGTTGGTCTATAGAGTTCAAAGAATGCGGCAACCCCCTGTGCAAGAATGCTTGTAGATTAGCAATGCATTTTTTTGTCATGCAAAAAAGGTCTGAATGGTTTTGTAGCGTAATCTGATTTCTGAGCACATTAAATTCAGGGAGATCGATTCATTTCATGCTGCGTTACCTAGCAGTGTGGTCTTTGTAGACTTTTTAAATGAGGTTTAAAAACAACATTTGAGGGAAAATGTTAATTGAGCATAACAGTAGTGTTTTGCACGATTGACTGGCTGACTAATAGATTGCACAAAGGTTTGGATGTTCACTTAATGGCCTGTTACGAAGATGCATTTTAATGTTAATTCAGTCACAAGTGAACAACAGGTGTGAACAGAAACTGGAACATTTTCCAATTTCAGAGATCGTTGACAGCCACAAAAGGCCACTTACTTAATGCGTGCTGACTATATTCCTAAACTTATTGGGACATGTTAAAGTCAGCTAGCCAGATTTAATTTTCCCATCTGAAATCATTAGTTTGTACTGAAGGTGAAAAAGGGTCAAAAGCACAACTTTCTCGTATTGGTTCTAATTTGAATACAAATTAACTTACAGTCTTCGGCGTAGTTTTGCAGTTGTCATAGCATATTGTAATATAAATTGTGCAAGCATATTTCTCAATATTAAATAGATAGATTAGAAAATACATGTCTACATAAACCTGCCAGTAGACTCAAATAAATTAGCAAAGCATTTAAAAGTGTACAAAAGAGATTGATTAAAACACCAGGTGTAAACAGGAATGTGTGTCTCCATCGTTTTACTTGTGATCCAATCAAGCCAAATGCATCTTACTGCAGATTCAAGCAAAGTGATAGGCTGGGCACTTTGACGCTCAACAGTGTGCTAATGAAGTGTTGAATGAATTGTATGTATGCCTTTCATGCTCGAGTATCCACAACTTGCAGGATTGTACGGGTTGGATGACATCTTTGCTGGAGGGCATGTTTCTCACTGTTTTTCCCACACAGCAGCTGCACACTTCGTAGACTCATTTACTTAGTGTTTCCATGGCAGTAGGGGTTATCTAGGGTCATGCTACTGTTAAACTGGAAGAAATTTGCACTGATACCTTGTAGGCTTGTTGTCTGATATATAAGAAGCACAGAGTGCATATTATTATTTGTGAGGTAGTACTTTAGGATTCAGGTTGCCTTGAGAGGGCCTTAATGTTCAATTTTGACTAATCTGAACTAAAAAAACCCTGTCAAGCCTCAAGCAGAGCTTCAAAATGATCTCCTTTCCTCTGAGCCCATCGAAATCAAATTTCCCTGCACAGCATTCCTTACACACCTTAAAGCACCATGTTTTAATATTACATTGGAATCTTGAGAACAGTAGTGAAGAATGTGACACCTTGTTTCAGTATCTGATTCCGTGGTTTCTGTGTTCCAAGATGCATATCAGTCACCCACAGGTTAGAGGGAAGAATCCATTAGGGGTTACTTAAGGTGATTAGCCGCATTTCCACTGTCAGGCCAGTGCGAGCCAGGGCTTTTATTGGGCCGGGCCGTGCCAATAGCCCGGGAGCTTGAGCAGTGAGGCCGAAATCATGTTGCGTTTCCACTGTCAGGCCAATAGTTTGCAACGCGTCACGCAAACCCCACCCCCAGAACGTCCCCCGAATCAAACGTCACACAACCCGCCCAGTTCAGCGGGAATCAGGCATATAAAGCACACCATCGCATCATCACGAAACGATTAAAATGAAGACAACTGAAACAAACAAATTACACATTACTTTTACATTTATATGTCTATATGCATAGGCCTATGTGTTTTCATTCATTATATTTGTTTACTCGCCGACTGACTGTTGGCATCGTACATCGAGTGGTCTCGCCAATAACAGAGGGATGACCCAGCGCACCATCCATATATAAATATAAAACCACACAATTTCTCCGGTAATAACTTGGTATAAAATGTATTTGATAACATCCTTGTTTCAGTAGACGCCGTCAAGCATTCAGCCTAAATGCTTTGGAGAAACCTAAAACATATACATTTTTCCCTAGGCTATATGACACTTAATAGGTTTTCCCCTTTATTAAAAAGAATGATTTAAGGATATTGCATATTACTTGGTTATCTTAAGTAAAGGTAACCGTTAAGTGTTTCAAGAGCAAGTAATAAAATATAGGCTACCTTTTATCGTTGCGCTCAGTTTTAAGAAAAAATGTATCATTTGATAAAAGTAGTGTTCAATATTTCGGCATATCTCCACTGATTTTCCCCAAAGCAAAATAATTACGAAATATTAAATATCCTTCTAAACCTTTTTAAATTTACGATTTAAAATATGAAATATCCTTCTAATAAAGCTCTACATTAAAAAATTTTATTTAAAAATTTTACCACATCATTTAAAAACATAAACATTTGTTTGAGGACATAAACATGTTTTTTACATGCAGTTTCCCAATCCCTTTGTAAAGCAGCGCTGCCAGGACTGGATGACTGAAAAGAAGGTCGTTTCTGATCGTTTCACTCACCCAAAAATCTGTTTGCTTGATTTTATTAATATCATCACATCCAAATACTTTATAAATAATATTTCAAAAGTCCTCCTTGGTTTATTATTTTTAGAAAAGAAAAGAAAATCTTTTGGAAAAAAAAAAGATTTTTGATAGGCCTTGCTAAATTTAAAGTTTAAAATGGCTTAAAACGGTGTAATTTATTTGTATTGTATATACCTACATTGTTATAGCTTTTGTTTGTTTTATATTGGTTTAATTATTTAATGTGATTTTATTATATCCGATAATTCTTTAAATGATTTCACTTTGTAGCCTAGGCTATTTTATCTAGATCTATGACACTGTTGTGATGAGCCTATAAAAGTGGACACGTTATTTGTAAAGTTTTATGACTTTTTGTTGTATTCATATTTAGTATTCTCTCCAAAATAAATAAATAAAGATACCCAGCCGCTCGCGGCATCGACAGAGCTGTGAAGCGATCACTCTTTTGCCGGTCTCTCACACAAATGCATCTAAATGCACACGTTTCATGCACAAACACGCCAAACTTGACAAACTTTAAACAACTGAAAGTTACTGGCTGCTGTGTCTTTAATGTGGTGTAAAGATTATTATGCGTTATTGAAACATCAAGGAGGGCGCAGCGAAGAAATATAAATTAAAACTTTATTATTTTATGCAACACCCATACATTTAAAAGGGAAGCATAAGGGTGATCTGAAGCAAAACAAAAAAAGACTAAAGTGTTCTACACAATAGCCTATCTTAAACTACCAGCTATATGTTATTCTTTCCCTTATTGATTTATTTTTTTTGACGCATGTACTCGTGTGCAATCAGAAAACTAGTGTAATGGCGGCACACCATCTTTACCAGACTTGGGCAAACTCCGCCCCGAAGCCCGAGCTGGCCTGAGGTATTCGGCAGGCCGAAAAAGGCTGACCGCTGGCCCCGAGGAAGCCCCGCTTTGGCTCGATCAGGCCCCGGAAGTGACAGTGGTAACGCGACTGTCCCTTGCTCTCCCTGACACGCTCACTTTAGGCGCGATAGTGGAAACGTAGCTATTGATGTGCCGGATCAGGAGGAAGTGCCAGTTGGTCTTTGTTTCCTTGATCTTTAGTGCCGGTGTACTTTTACTTCACCTGAAGCTTCCTCCTTGCAAGGTCCCAGCCCAAGATTTTTCTTCCTCAAGCAGTTTTGCTTCCTTCATTTTCAAATGCTTTGCATACAGGAACTTTTTTCAAATTCACTGGAGTTCAGTGAGATTTGTCATGTGAGTAAAAGTAAGATCCTATGAAATCGATTTGCTTTATTCTCTTATGAAATTGTAAAATGCTGGTGAGGTGACTCTAAGAGAAGCTAATTCCATTTTTAGAACTGGATTCCACAATTCCATAGGGCACTAATTAAGAAATCCTAATGAATCAAACCTTATTGTAAAGTAAATTAGCTCCAGTATTTGTGATTTTACACAATAATTTTATATTAAACCTACTCTGTGGTGGAGGTGGGAAAAGTCGATTCACAGATGCACCTTGGTGCTAAACTAAGCTGCCAAAAAATAAATAAATAATTTAAAATTTAGTTTATTGGTAAAGTATACAGAACATTATGTAAATAAATGCTGTGTAAAAGCTTGCAGAAACAGTGTCCCAAATGCATGTGCATCAATATACATGTATGTGGAATATAAATTAATTAAATGTTACAGTGAATGTGTATTTTTTCAAGTGCATTGTATTCACTGAAGTTGATCAGTCTCATGCATATCCACATTAATTGATATAGTTTTAGGTCATTCTGACGTTGAACGAAAGCTGTAGACCCTCCTTTTATTGTGTTTTCTATCGTTTGGCTATTGATTTTTCCATAGAATTTGACAACTAGTCTCTAGCTTTGAGCAATGTTTTGTCAGGTGATCGTTTTAGAGTCACTGAATCAAAATTGAGTCAGATTGTGAGGTGTCTTCCCGCTCAGACTCAACAGACGGTGTCTTTGTTGACAGTCTTTCTGTCATATAAAGGTAGACGCAGAGAGAGCAAGCAGATGGAAAATTAAGTATGTCACTGTGCAAGAATTTCATACAATCTGTTCAAATGTGGAGGCTTTCATGATTCAATGGGAAATTGAGGTTTTAAGTGCCTTGTTCCACTTGGAATAACATAATGTTGTCTTGACACTATTGATTCGTGAAATCAGCAAGGATGGCTTAGATTCGGTGTGTGTAATTGATGGAGCACAGATTTACAATCCAGTAATTTTCTTCGCCGTTGCTCGAGTGCAGATTGTCGAGGATAATGAAATTACATAATCAGGCTGTGCTAACACTGTGTCAGATTCCCCCATCCCTCTGCACACACATTTGGACACACTTTTGCTTATCCACAGTTATCAGCATTTAGACCCACACTAAACCACAGACGTAAGCTTTTAATCTATTGCAGTGTGTTGATTTGAGGGTTTAAAACTTCCTAATGAGATTGTAGACATTTAAGCGAATGTGCAGAAAAGAATTCTGAGATTAAAGTAGAAAGCTTGACATACGTGGATGTGATTTTGTGTGAAGTAGAGCTTTTGAATAGTGTTCGAGCTATATCATTTAGACTGATAAAAAAAAAAAATGTGTTCAATATTTGTACTGTTTATTTTAGGTTACCTACAGGTGCGGAACATGTTCAAATACTTTAAAAATCTGCAGTTTTATGTAGATCTCATTTGCTGTTAAATTGTGTTGTAATAAGTGGAGTTCAAAAGTCTGAGACATACATACATATACATATACATATATATATATATATATATCTCACAAGGGTTCGGTTCATGAGATAAGAAGTGAGTTTACAAGCAGAGGAAGACATTTTAACTTATGCATCTAATATGCACTCCACATGTTTTCTTCATTGAGACACGTTGAATTATTCTTCCATCATTTGCAATGTTTCCAAATTCCATTGTTATTATTTTTTCTTACCAATTTTTTAATCTGTTTTATCTATAACTTTCTGTAAAGGTGCTTCTGACAATATGTTCACAATTAATGGTTATAAGAGATGTGGTTAAGGGATTATATGCAACATCCTTCATTTATTCTTTTGGTTAAGGAGAGGCCTCCACTTAAGTATCATACTTTGAGGGACAATGTGTTTTATGCAATGGCAAAGTAATACAAAGCTTGAAGCATCTCTGTATCATCTGATCACCATGATGAGGCATCGATACTCTGTATTGGCTACAGAAATTCTGATTGGAGCATACCTAGTTTTTGTTTTTGTTATACTTTTATATACACGTTATTTCTGTACATACAAGTTTTCCATTTATGTTTGCGTCTCTTCTGCAACGATTTTTGACAAGTCATTTGATTAACATCACCACAAAGTTGACCACTTCATTTGTGGGAAATTTTCAATAAAATGGTTAATAAATAGAGTATTATTTAAATCAAGTTGTAGTTTTATATTTAAGCTAAACATTAAAACGTCCATTTGAATCTATTGAACATACTGAAAATTGTGAGATTCTACGTATTTCCACACTGTCCAGCCATAATGTATTGAGTTTGAACTAAGTGTGTGTGTTTGGGTGGGCTGAAATTGGCCTGAAAGTGATTTAGCAACAGAGAAATTGCTGGCCATGTGATTTTGAAGGGAGGCAGATGACAAGGCACCAGGGAGGAGATAAAAAAAGGGCCCAAAAGAATAGAGCGAGCGAATGAATGCAAGAGAGCAAGTGTGCGTGTTGTACGTGTGTGCGCGCTGTGAGGAGGGGGTTGTGGGCCACTGCCTGCTGAGTTTGATGGACGGCTCTGTTGGGATGTGCTCACTCAGCCAAGAGGCTCTCAGAGGGAAGGCAGAATGGAGCACATCATTACCCAGCGCAGGGAAGCACTAGGCTCACCCTCTTTCAACTCCCGCTCTCCTCCTCCTCACCCGCCGCATGTCATTCAGTCAGTGGAGCAGAGGAGGCTGCTATTCGCCTGACTCATGCATAGATCGCGTAACACAGTCAGTGACGTTCGGTGACCACACTTAATCAGCTAACTGAGTGGGAACGTAAGCAGTTTCGATTGAGAGCCGCTGCCTCGCTGTAGTCTGTGGAGCAGGGTGCTGATGAAGATGGCAAGGCAGACAATGGAAGCCGACGTGACTGACAGCTTGTCTTGATATGAGCCGGAATCTGTTTTTGCCGGAGGAAATATAAAGCCATTACAATCTGCAGCTCTGCTTGTATATAGATGTTAGTGGTAAGAGGATTAGTCAGCTTACTTTATTGCTTGCTGATGTGTTTTTCTGTGACATATTGAAATTCTTCAGAGCAGTAAGGGCAGGGATTCACAGATAACATATGAAGGTGATGGAAACATCTTCTTTTTTTCTGGGAGCTCATGATGGTTTTTCCCATTTGAAAACATTAAGGAAGTTTGGTTAAAATTTTATAAAAATGTAAAATAAAGCAGCATTCTCGAACAAATGCTTTATTATTTTAATAATACAAAAACTTTTGGTGAATGTTCTGTTTGCACAGCATGCTACAAAATGTCTTTAAATGCCACTTGTGTATATTTTTATTTAACGCTGCTACTCTACATGTTACAATAGTGTTCAAATACTTTGTATGCCCACAGTCTCAAGGTATTTTAGTTGAGTGTGGGAGTATTGAAACTTTTCTTTCAGTGAATCACAAAGGAGCAGTTCATCTACAAGAGATGGTTTCCTATTTGAATGGGTAACAAAAAGCACTTTGTTGCATTTCTCCTTATTAGTTTAGCAGAGTAGGCCAGTCTAGACATAAATTTTCAGCAAATTGTTTTGTTGAATAGTGCATATTGCACAGGCTTTAGCTCGTTCATACTGATTCAAAAAGTGACCTGTAATTATATAGGTCAGAGGCAACAGCAGGTCAAAAGGTTGAGTGAATCTGACAGAAAAGGAGTCACTCTTTCAGCTCATCATGTGAAAAGAAACACGGCAAGCCTCTGCTGATAGATGGATCCTTATGTGTGTGTTAAACACAAACATTACACCTGGTTTGCAGTCTGAGTGATGAGGGGAATTGTGTGGTTTCCTTTGGTGAAAGGTCAGACAACACAGGAAGCTTTCTCTTGGATAGATCAAAAAGTGAAAGAGATGTTTAGAGAGAAAGAGAAGCTGTTTTTACTGCTTGCTTTTTTGCTGGATATAGACAGGCCCACACAGAGTCTTTGCCTGATTTCCAAATACAAACTGCCTTTTCATTTTTTCATACCGCTTATGGGATAAATACTGTCTTTTATGAGGGCTAAAAATGTTTTCTTATTTATTTTTATATAAAAAAATGCATTTGTAAATGGTTTGTATTATTATTTTGGTATACCATTTGTGTAAAACTAGGCTAATTTGATCATATTGAATTGAGTTTTTTTTTTTTTTAATCTGTTTTATTCAGAGCATTTTACATTTGATGGCGAAAAAGCAAAACAAGAACAAGAAAAACAGACTTTTTATTTGGTGTTTGATTTACTTTTTCTAACACTGTTGGCTACTGCCCAGTATTCACATTGCATTTCACATCCACATCAAGGAAGAGCAGTTGGATATCACACTTAGATTTTTCACCACAGCTGAGATCTCCCCAGAGAGCAATTTCCTCGGGGAAGAAGGAGGGCAGAATCCCTCCAGAAGGTGGAGATGAATGTTTAATGTCCTCCATCCAGTTGAGAGCGACAGCACAGGAACCCAAGGCCTGCTCTCTAGGTGCTCTCTTCGCTATCTCCGTTCTGTACTGCAGGCACAAAGCCACTAATCGCTTAGTAGAATGGCTTATGGGAGCCCGGTCCCAGAGCTTGTTCAACACGCGCACACATGGCAGCTTCATCATCCCCCACCAGCCAACGCTTAATGCTTCTGCGCCAGAGGATCAAGGCGTTGTGTGAACTGCCACTGCATATAACTGTCACGTTTGCTGTGATATAAGAGGCGAATAATGTCAAATCTAATGGTGAATCTTAAGGATGTTGTCAGGAAATGTCAAAAAAAAAAGCAGTGTATATTTAGGACAAGAACATCTTCATTGCCTTTACATTCACAGTCCTCCATCAGAGATTAATTAAATCCATAGGCTCAGTAGAGAGTCTGGTTTCAGTTTAACTAGCCTTGTCCTTTAAATGACAACAGATTGCTTTTTAGATTGCAGTCCGCCTATAAAGGTGCAGCCTTGTAGTCCGATACTATGTGCGAGTAGCAGATATGACCTGATTGTCCGCTCTCGAGTGCACTTTGTGCCCCCATAGCATGCAAGAGTCAATGACCATGATTGCCTGGTTATGCTGCACTTGAATTGGAGAGCTGTGTTAATTGAGCGCTTTTTTGTAGCCTCTCTTCACTGAAGCGTTCTCTCATTCTGTCTTGCCTCTACAAGCAATCTGTTTCATTTAACACTGCCGTAATTTACTGCACTGCTAACGTTTTGTAACTGAAGCCTAGACCCGAGTCTCACGGAAATGCCAACTGCTCCAGGAATTAAAGAGCCTCCATGTGTGCTGTTATTAATTACAACACATCAGTTTAAAGTGACACATGCCACCGTGGGGGGCTTTTTACACTAAGGCTTGTTGTCACTCAGTTCTACATTTAGAAAATGACCAGTTATACATTCACTGTCTGCTTTATTAGATATACCTTGGTATTTTCATGGTGCTTTCAGATCGTCCTTTATTCTTTATGGCATAGAAGTGGCATTAGCCAGTTTCAACAAGCCCTTTAAGCTAAGAAAACTTTTAGTGATACTTTAAGTTATGAACCAAACTTATTTTCTAGCGTATGCAGTAGTTTACAACTGACTTGTATATTTGTAATAATATGGTGGATCTTGTGGGTTGTATAGGGTTTGTGACTTTTAATGGTCCATGCTTTTTCTCTTGTTTTATTATGAGTTCTCCTTTTTACTTGAGCTGGTTTCTGTACAACAAGGGAATGAGTTCTAGACTATGCTTGGAATGGAGTAGTGGTTTACTTTTTACTGTACTGAACCGGAAATGTTAGCATTCTGTAACACAACACATGTTTTATTCATCAGGTTGCATCAGTTTATCATCTTGGAAGAAAATATGAATCTTTAGCATTTTTAATGTATTTTTAATTTAGCATTTTCTTAATTTGCATAGAAAATGTGAATCTCTTTACATCAAGATTAAATCACATGTCAGGTGTTATAGGGAAAATTGTGGTTGTTTCTTTCCCGCTCTTTGGCCAAACTATAAATGGATGGGAGTGCATCTTGGGATACAGTGTTCTACATGGAGTGCTATATTGAATTCTGCAGTGTTTGTCAAATGTAGGTCATCTGGATGTTCCATGCGTAAAGAGAATAAGCTCTGCACAGTATACATACTATATGAAGCAGATAAGGATCCTAGTTAGAAGTTGGCAACATTTAATTCGATGCAATTAAAATTGAAGCTATGAAGCAAAGAGTTTGCATGATCAAGCAGCTTTTCTGTATTTTTATTTTATTTATTCATTAAATAGCCTTGGTTGCTGACATGGCATTAAATTAAAACAAACAAACAAATTATTTATTCATTTGTTGTACACAGGAAATGGTTTTAAAGGCCAATCTCTGTGTTTGTCAGCTGTATGTGTATGTGACTCCAATATATACAACAGCACATTGTCCCTCATAGCCTTTTCATTTGTCAAATTAAATGTGGCATATGCCTTGATTAATCCATAGTACGAGCAGTATGTTTTACCAAAATATAGTCCATGAACCACAATGACCTCTCTCATCCAACTCCAATCAGGTTTCCTTTGACTTGGCACTGTGTGTTCGCTAATGTGAGTTTGGTCGCTGTCCATCTCAAACTGTGTGCTCTTCCCACTGGAGAGGTGCCACCTGTGTTCATACACGACTCCCAGTCACCAGGGCGAGGTTGTGATGAGGTAGTCATGTGTCGATTAGTAAATAATGCATTGTGTGGTTTTTGTGGTGCTCGGGCAGTGTTGACAGCAGTCCTGACATGCCAGTGAGCTCTCGTGGCTGAGTTACAGCTGGCACTGATTCATGGCTCAAGCGCTCGGCCTGTTTCTGTCTCGCTGAACTGCCCCTGATACAAATCTCCCCGTGTGGCAGGAGATCCACCGAGGGGAGGTTAATCAAATCAATCACGGGCCTGTCCTGCGCTAGACTCCCGGGCTAACCTTACGTTGGAAGGGATTTCTGGATCCCCCTCAGGAGGTAAACTAAGCCAAGTACCTGTTAAGTGGAGGATCGTGCACTTTTGACAAATCCTCAGTCTGGATTAGAGCAAATTTCCCAGTGCTCAAAGTACTACAGTGGAGGGTCTAAACCATGCTACTGTCTGTGCTTTTTAATTTTTTTTTATTATTGACTTTTGTTTATTGTTGATTGTTTTCACATTATTGTTGTTAACTTCCTACCTTACTGAAAGCTTCTTACCTCTTTGTCACAGAAAGTTGTGCAGAATGCTGCTGCATGGCTTTTAACTAGTAGTAGGAGGTTGCACGTTACTTAAGGGCCTTCATTAGCTCCCTATTCGTTTTACAGTTCATTACACTGTTTTTAACATATAGAGCTTTGCATGCTGAAGCTCCCCTTTATATCCAAGATTTGTTTACATACACAGTCTTGTGGCCAGTCTCTTGAGGTCTTCTGGCCAAGACCTTTTAGCCATTCCCAGAACACATCTTAAGACTGAAGGTGACCATACTTTCTGTGTGTGGCTCCAAGTCTCTGGGACTCTCTCCCTCTAGCATTGAGAACTCTGGGCTCACTTGAACTTTTGAAAAAATGTTTAAAAAGACATCTTTTTGGTCAAGACTTTTATTCGAGCTGGCTTTACATATGGTGGTATGTGTACTTGGATTTTAATTTGTTTTGATATATATTTTCTTTTACTGTAAAGCACTTTGTAACTTGTCTGTGAAAGGTGCTATATAAATCAATTTTACTTTTTTCACCCCTCTACACTTAATTTGATGCTATTATTAATCTTATATTTTGACAGATTTGACTAAAACTGAAATGTAACTTTTTTTGGTTCAAATTTTTGAGCAAGCACATAAGACATCCGTGCTCCAAACTCCTTACCATACCTGGATTTGCAATTGAAAGCTTTTAATAATAATTTATAATTTCAGTCAAATGGTCTTGATAATAAAATATTTTATTTTATTATTATAAAATATAATAATAAAGTGTGCGGGAAATGCTGTTTTGACATCATTCATCATTGTACGATTATCACTTAGATAGCCGCTTTTGATAGTGCTCTAAACAGCAGTCATTGTTGTTATCTAGGGAATCACCTCTTAACAAAACCAAGAAACCTCTATCTGTGAAAAATAAATATGACATAGTAAGTAATGGCATGGTTTGTGAGGTGATGACAGTGAAGGGATTAAAGTGATGTGAAGCAATGGCTGTTTCTCAATACCAAGAACGCAGAGGATGGACTCGCTTTCTCGTCTTGCCAAGTTTCCTAAGAAGAACAAACTTTGAAGACCGCTAAAACACAGAATGCATCTTATGAGAAATAAGATGCTGCGATCTTTCTGATGTTCGCATGACCTTCAAATAATTCAGTTTTCAAATAATTTAATCATCGAGATTCATATAATTAGTTTTTTTCTTTTCAATGTGTATAACAAGTACAAAAGCCTTACAAAGATGCTTTGCACAAATAAAACATTTTACAATTAATGCAGAAAAAGCAAAACAAGAAAAAGAAAAACTGATTTTATTTGGTGTTTTTATTTTGATTTAGGGTGCTTTCACACTAACACTTTTGGTCCGCACCCGGGTTGGTTTGACGTCAGAGTACAGTACGTTTAGCTAGTGTGAACGTTGTCTTCTGAACTCGGCTGCGCATCTTCTGCAGACATCGTGTGATGTTCTGAACGTTTTTAATATTTTTTTTGCAGCAGATAGATGCAAGTGGCTTTCTGTATTTTGGTTTTGATAACAAAACCAAAAGTTTCAGTAAAACCTTACGTCTCCATTTTGGCACTTTGTTGTTTTTGGCTGTCACCTAGCAACAGCTGTACACAAAACAGCAGCTTGATGACACAAGCATACCGGGGTTCAGAAGGAAAAAAGACAATGTGAACACAAAA
The DNA here is from genome assembly GCA_903798125.1 of Danio choprae. Lineage (NCBI taxonomy): Eukaryota > Metazoa > Chordata > Actinopteri > Cypriniformes > Danionidae > Danio > Danio choprae. Next base: position 8,560,355 of record CAIGQW010054109.1, read on the forward strand.
CAGCTGAGGGGGGACTATCGAACTTGCGTTTGCACCAGGCATTCAGTGGACCAGGCAGCCAAGTGTTTATGTCTTCATGTGAATATTTCATGATCTCATTTAGGTAAACCACTGAGATAAACAAGTTATATACCTGAACTGTAAATAATAGTTAATATAAAATGCTGAACTTCCTTTCTCCTCTATTTAGCCACAATGTATTCTGGGACTTTGAGTGCTGCGTGCTCAATCTGCATTTGATTCATCCTTGATACCAAGAACATATCTAATTTTTTTTTCCAAGTGTCCTCTGTGCTTGTGGTCTTGAATATTGGTATTGAACTTCGGTGGTTGATGATGATGTTACACGAGAACACAAGGACCCAAGATTACTTAACACACATTAAGAAAATGTTTTTTGTTTTTTTTAATGAATAATTTTAATGACATTTCCGTTGCTCAGCAGATTAACTAGTGCTGAGTATGCCACTTGGTTTTAAGATATTTTTTTTTTCTCATTTTGCTGAGTGAGTGAAGTAAATTGTATTTATTTTCTTCTAGCTATAAGATATAAGACCTAAGCATGATTTAGATCTAAACATCAGACACTACAGTACACAACAGCCAGATATATTACTTGTTCAGACCACATTCAGATATGCCAAGTAGAACATATAGTCATGTCCATGTGCAGTGACAGATCTACTCTGATGTGGTGATCACTGATTCATTCACACTCATTGTCATTCATTAACTTTACAAGAGACTTTAAATAATATACGTTTAAAAAGATATGTTGTTAGAGGCAAAAGTCCATACTGTAGTTATAATTTCAATTTATATGCTTTTACAGCTCTTCTACATGTATTTCATAGAGCTTCCCTCCCATGTTCTGCACTAGATATGCCGTTTCTGGGAAATATTTGACTTTTGTATACTTTCACTTTTTAAATATTGTACTTTTTCTAAGTTATTCTGCAGTGTGTTAGTTCCTGTTCTTTTTTCTTTTCCATGTCTTTACCAGCACAGACTCAATGCATACTATTCCCACATGCTCTAAAAGATGCGCTCCAGTATATTTTGCCAGCGGCCCTGAAGCTCATCTAGATTCCTTGCAGAGGTTGTATTGATTGGAGTTGTGCTGGCCTCTTGAACATGATTCCCCATTATGAGGGATTGATTGGCTTCTCATTGGCTGGTCTTTGTGAGAAAGGCTGCATCCCATCAGTCATGGGGAGTGAAAGAACTATCGCTATCTAAGGGCCACAGGTTTTCTTAAAACCCTCCCGTGCTTCAGATGTTACCTCCAGCATGGTTTATCTATTGGTTTTGAGTTAAAGGCCATCAACAGGACCAACAGATTTGGATTATTATTTGCTATTATGTGAACTCTTACACCCCTAGCTAGGCATTACATAACCCTATTCTATTAACAAACTGTTGGGACAAATGCCAGACAGTGCAATGTGTGGATGAGTTGTCCCTATGCGTGCAGGCTTGCAGTCATAAACATAAATATGCAAATGCACGATTCTTGTTTTATGTCACATCTCAAAGGATAAAACAATTTGTGTGCTATTCTCAGGTTTATTTTCAGTGGGTTCCACTGTAGTAAAAAAAACACACAATGGCCCAAGACTCCATGTTTGTGCACTTGCGTCGAGTATTTGTTTGGCCTTAATCTTTCATTCATGAGTTTTAGGAAACTAACCACAATCTAAACAGCCAAACATTGGCAACTGCGACTGATCTAAAATATTGAGGTGAAGGGGACTCCCAAGTCTAAATGTTTAGACAAAGCAAAAAGCACTCGTGGGCCTGAGCTCTTCCCCTATGATCAGTTGAAATCCTCTGTTACCCCCAGCTGCTGCCAGATGTTGGCCATTATGCTTGAGGAACGTGAGCTGGCTCAGGCTGCATGGCGCTCTGCCTCAGATCTCAGACACAGCCCCTCGGCTTTTAATTAACTCAACACCGCACAGAGGAGAGAGCCTCCAGCACCAGCCTCTGCCTGCCTTCCCACCGTTACAGAAAGTGTGTGTCTGTGTGTGTGTGCGTGTGTGTGCATGTGTGCGTGTGCGTTTCATTACGCACAAAGATTCTTTGCATTACTAAACAATCAAATTGTCAGTTTTTTAAACACTTAACTGGTAACATTTCGCTTTTAAGCGTTCAACCTCCACAAACATTGCAAAAAGGTTTTTAAACCGAAACCGTGGTGCGTTGACCACCCTGTTCTGATGATGCAAGAGTTGCAAGTATGGTAGCTGAGAAGGCCATTCTTTGTTCTTTATAAAGAATTTTTGGACCCTGATGAAATCAATATAAATAAACATTAATACTGCCAAAAAATACACTTGTTGTTGAAGTTACTGACCTTGCAGTCCAGGAAAAAAAGAGAACAGACTTTACTTGGACCTATTGTCTGTAGGCATGGGCCGGTATAAGATTCTGACGGTATTATAACCTTAGATCAAAATATCACGGTTTCACACTGCTCTAAAATATGTTTTTTTTTTTAAATGTCAGGGTAAAATACAACCGTTGAACACACTGTTTTTATTTTAAGAAACATTTTAAGTATTTTGGAACATTAAACATGTCAGGCTAAATAATTAAAATAAATCATTGACTTCTGCTGTCTTCATTAGTTTCAAAAACACAGATTTGGCGTCTTTGGATATTTCTTTTCTTTGCATATACAGCAAGCCACTGTTCAGGCCCAGATCATGCTTGGATGTTGGTGTAGAAGCGATGTTTCCTGATTCGAGGCTGAGCAGTAGCTCTTAATGTGGGTGGTCCTTTTCTCCTGGAGATACCGTTGCCCTAAAAAAATCAAATTAAATCATCATAAAAAAACACGTAAAAAAAACAACAACTTATACAGCAGGCAACGTAAAACCTTAACTTTTCCAAACCGCGGTAAACCTTGAAACCGGTTATCGTCCCTTTCCTAATTGTTGCTGCTGATTGGGTATTTTTTTGACACAGCCACTAAACAAAAGAACACGTCAAACCTCAAACCCTGTTGCACACTGTTTTCAGCATCAATCAACTTCGAAACTGTAGCAAAACATTGTGCATTGGTTTGAGCTTAAATGTGCCCATTGTGTATTTATGATACATGCGAGAACAGACAAATATCATCAATATTATTGTTAAACTTATTATATTTTATTGTGTTATTATTCTGATATTATTATTATTATAGATAGATATTATTAGGCTTGCACTTTTTGTAAATGATGCATGTTGGCAAGAGAAACTGACAAGTTTAAACTTTCAAAAATGACAAAAATGTAAAAAATAAATACTTGTTGTGCTGTTAAATGATTATTCGTGATGGACTGCATACAAAATAAAAGTTTGTTTTTGCACAATAATGTACAGTACACACATCCACGTGTGTCTTTTGTATTTATGTATACAAAATGTTTATATTTAGAGTTGAATTGTATAATATTAGACTGTAATTCAAGACAGCAGAACTCTTGCAATGCATAGAAAAGAGCAGTTACACATTTAGACAATCTGAGCACAATCTCCATCAATGGGCATTTAGTTGAATAGGCTGTTTTATGGCAGTTTTTGTTATTGTTGTTTATTGACAACCCCTTGTTTTGATGGAGTTGATTTCAGAGGACTACCAGCTTGAAAACCTCTTTCTATCCGGTTTGTCACAAATGGGGCCAAACCTTCTAGCTAATCTGATTAGTCCCTATGACAATGACATGCCGCAAATGTCCCACCCTATGATCCTCACAGTCATTTATTAAATGTGTAGAGTAATGAGATTACACATTCAGCAGACCCACACAGCTGGCAAAGGGTCGTCGTCACATTCAGAGGACCAGTGAAAGGGTTTTAGGCGCTGAAGTGCTTGTGAAGGGCATTAGCTGGCTAGGTATGTCTTAATGTGTTCACCACAATCCACAGCGTTTGTGCTGTAAAGTGGTTTTGTGTAAACACTGGCTGAGGTGGATTACATGCAGATGTGTTTTGGTGCTGTATATTATTCTAGAAAATGGTGCTTGATGTAACTGTTCTTCATTTTTGAAATTAGCTTTGCGATTTAACCCTTTTGCTCTGAAAGTTGGTCTGAATTGTTTTTGCTATGTGAATGGTCCCTCAGATCATATTTGTTTGTGTTATTTATTTATATGTTGGTTTGGGCTGTAAATCTGACTAGTTTACGGTTGTTAAGCAATGTTTCATCTGTTCTAGATTTTGTATTATTTCTTGTAAGTTTTGTTGTACATTACAAATTATTATTATATTATTTTTATTATGAACATTGGTAGTAAAAATGTATTTATTTAAAGTTATATTTCTGAAATATTTTTTATAAAATAAGGAAGCATTTTGTTACTAATTTTTAGGTTTTGCAGCTTAAACTTCCAGAAAATGTTGAATTTTACACAAAAAAAATATTGTGCTTCTTGTTCAAACTACTTATTTAAAATGAGCTGAAACAACACAATTTTTGCATTTTTTTGGGGGGGAAACATAATTTTGTTATGTTCAATCTACTTACATTTGTAAAAACAATTAAGTTAACTTAATTGCTTCATGTTGTCCTAACACAAATCGATTGTGTGGAAACCAGCATTTTTTTTATAGTGTAATATTTTTAAAATATTTTAATATCTCTAACGTTTGGTTGTACGTTAGGGCATTACTGCAAGTAGTTTATTTTGCCCTATAAATGTGGGACACCTAAGGGGAACTGTGATTATAATATGTTAAAACCCACATCATTAATTTGAAATGGATTGTAATTGTACATCAGGCTTTAGATGGTGAACTTGCACTTGACCAAAACCACCATGCTCAGCAGGTCACTAAAGAATTTACTCTGTTGGTTAAGACGGATTTAGTGGCACACTGATACTGACTATCAACTCTTGTTGGGCCCCACAGGAAACCCCGGATAAACTCCCAGCTGGTGGCACAGCAGGTGGCTCAGCAATACGCCACCCCTCCTCCGCCAAAGAAAGAGAAGAAGGAGAAGCCTGAGAGGCCTGAGAAAGATCGGGCTGAGGATGAGCGTCCTGACATAAATCCACCTGAAGAACACCCCATTGAACAGAGGGACAAGGATAAGAGCGAGAAGGAGCAGCCCGAAAAAGAGAAGAAGGACAGGGAGAAAGAAATCACCCCAGCCATCACCAAGAAACCCAACAGCAAGAAGAACAGGTCTGTTAGTCACTAGTAAGAATCTGAGAATCTTCTGATTTATGGCTTGTGTAACCTGAAGAGTTTTTTTCCTTACAGGCCCAAGTCAGACATCCATCAAAGCCCACCCAGTGAACGAAACAGCATACAGTCGGGCAAATCCACAACCAAGACCAAGAACTCCCACATCTCCAGGTATCTCACCTATATCTTTGTAATTTGATCATAAAGCAGCCAAGTATGCAAGTACAGTGAAAGCAGTTGCTACTTTTCAACATTTTGTTCAATGACAAATCCACTTTTTTGAGAGAAACCATGTTCAGCACTTGTTTTTGCTGATACTTCTTTCTACAAGTCCATGTGTGCGGCTGGCAATAATGCACACAGATGAATTATATAAATTAATTAAATGTAGTAATTTACATTCAGTTTAGTTGAGTTGAGGCTAATACTGTAGAAATGGTTTAAATTGCCTTCCATTCTAATAGCATACTTGCCAATAAGCCAAAATGGCAATACTTTTGAAACTTTCCTGCAAGTGACAAAGACATTTTAAAATGTTGAGATCAATATGCATATCAAAATACTTTCTAAAAGATCATCTGAAATGCAGGACTAATGGCTTTTGAGAACGTTTGCCATCACAGGTTTCTGTTCTCTGTTCTGTTCTTTCATTTGTCGTTTAAAGAACTTGCTATTAAACCTTATGCTGATATCCAAAGCACTTTTGTTAGCACCAGACAGTGCCATAAAGTTCCATAAAGGTGATTAATCCTGCTTTTTAATAGTGAAAATAATGGTAGTGTAAAGATAATAATACATGCCGCTGCATATCTGGCTTGAGAATGTGTTGAATGTCACTCTGACAGTGAACAAAGCTGGCAGACAGCAGTGACGAAAGTCACTTTAGAAACCTCTCTGATTCACACATGCCTCTCTTTGCCACATGCCACATCTCTCTCTCTCTCTCTCTCTCTCTCTCTCTCTCTCTCTCTCTCTCTCTCTCA
>CAIGQW010054109.1:8566615-8601544 GCA_903798125.1 Danio choprae
TCTCTCTCTCTCTCTCTCTCTGTCTGTCTGTCTGTCTCTCTCTCTCTGTGTCTTTTTCTCTCTGTCTGTGTCTTTCTCTCTGAATGAGCGAGTCGTGGGCTGATCTCAAATGAGCAGCACAGTTTTACTCCCACACACGCCCTGTTGGCTGCCGTCCCACCATTCTGTTTCTGTCTGCTTCTGCCAGCACAGCTCATTGTGTCACATTGTCTTGAAGGCATACTAACAACTGAGGCTAATGCCAATCAATGAGATTTAGCTTTGTGCTTTTGCCATGCACACAACCCTAAAACATGTCTTCGTTTTTTAAAAAGATTTTGTATTGGGCTTTTTGTGTAAATGTCAGTTTTGGTGATGTTTAACTATTGAAATGTATGCCGTTCTGTGTTAATCTTGCTGATCTTTGTTAATCTCTTTTTCTGCTTTGCTGTTTTTTAAGATAAATTTGGCTTTATTTTATTTCAAAACCATCTAGTAAAGTAACTTAATTTTCTGCTGTTGCTTTATAGAGAGTGTAGTATATAGCTACTTTTGTTTTTTGTTTTGAGGTCTGTGTGGGTGGACTGTTTTTGCTGTTTCTCCCCTCAACGTGGTTTGCATGCAACGACCATACCCCTCTCCTTTTCAATATTTAAATCCAAACCATGCAAATACTGCCAAAGGTGAAACGCAGGTCATGTCCCCAGTTGTTTAACTTTATATTCAAAATATATACAAAAGTCATCTGTGTCATGTCACATTTTATTAATGATAAAAAATATCTTTCTAATATGCTGATTTGGTGCAGTAATACTAAATAAAATTAGTAAGAAATTATAATAATAACCCTTTGACTTGCTAACCTTAATTGGTTTTAATGATAACCTATGGATAAAATTTACACATCTTTTTTTTCCAAGTTAAAAATGACATGTTGTATGTGTTTTTTGTTTAATCCAGACCCATATTCACTAAACATGTTTGTTTTAGTTCTCCTAAATTACAGTAAAAGTGTAAGAAAGAAACTATTCACAAAGCTGCTGAGACAAACTTTTACTAGGAAAAAGAGAAGAGCCTTAAGCTGGGAGTCAGGGCAGGATTGACTTTGTTGCTGTGGATGTGGACGATGTCCACAATCCCAGAAATCACAAAGTCATTGGTTGATGGGGAAGGGAGGCGTCTCTTGTCAAATGGAAACTTTGTGGAGAGCAATATTATGTTATAAAGTATAGTATAATAAAAGAGTTAAATATTAAAAGATAAAAAAAATCCAGGCTAAGAGAATTCTAAATGTATGGTCCTTTTTTGTAATGCTATAGACACTAAATAAAGATTTTCTTCCAGTGCTACAAGTAAATGTATTTTCTTTGAAAATTATTAAGCAAATCTATTTTTAAATTATATTTAGGGAAAAAAAATTATTTATATATATATATATATATGGCTGAACTTGTATTTATAGGAGATATTTGCATAATAAATGTATTTGCATAAAGTATTTTTGGTTTTAAACTAAGTGTATAAATACCTTCCCTCATTGTGGTCAAATGTTTTTAAAAGGTTTTCTTTCAAAGGCAGGCTGCCAGCTACAGCCATTTTAGGATAGTTTTGTGGTTTTGGACTCTTCATTACTTCTAACGTTTTACTGGAGCAGGTCTTTTTATTGTTGGAATGCTCTGCTAAATACTTTTAGAGCAAAAGTTTAGGGGTCCTAAATTTAGGACTGACATGCCAATTTGTTAAATTTGATTGCTTTCATCTACCAAAACTAAAAACAGTAATGTCATGGGAAGAAATATTGCAAGTTCAGTCTATATGCATAATTAGGTATTTGATCACCAAAACAACAGTTGATTTATTTATTTATTTTTTATTTTATTTTTTGTCAACTAGACCAGTGTTTCTCAACCACGTTCCTGGAGGGCCACCAACACTGCATGTTTTGGATGTCTCCTTTGTCTGTCACACCCATTACAGGTCATTCAGTCTTTGCTGATGATCTGAATCGGGTGTGTTTGGTTAAGAAAACATGGAAAATGTGCAGAGCTGGTGGTCCTCCAGGAACGTGGTTGAGAAACACTGAACTAGACTGTGTTACAAAGTGACATCATCAGCTACTTGCCTGTACAGTACAGCAATTTCATGATTCCACGTTGAAATTTTTTTCATTGTCAAGGAAATACAAAACTTAAAAATACAAAGGAAAAATATGTCCTGTTTTTAGTCATGTAACCTATTTTGTGCACAAATGTGAATGTCACAGTCACCTTCTTGACTGAATATCTCTCTCTCTGCATCTGCAGGCCCAAGCTGAAGAACATTGACAGGAGCACAGCCCAGCAGCTGGCCATCACGGTGGGGAACGTCACAGTGATCATAACAGACTTTAAGGAGAAGACCCGCACCTCCTCCACCTCGTCCTCCACAGTGACCTCCAGCGCCAGCTCTGAACAGCAGCATCAGAGCTCCGGCTCCGAGAGCATGGACAAGGGCTCATCCCGTGCGTCGACCCCAAAGGGAGACCTCTCGCTCGGGCACGATGAGTCATTCTGAGCTCCACAGATGCTGTCCATACAGCAGGGATGTACTTTGCCCCCATTTTTCCCCTCACCTTGCCCTGAGCCAACTCGTATTTCTTTCTATGACTGAAAGAGGAACGTTTCATTTCTGTGAATGGTTGGACCATGGCTTTGGGCCATTGAACAAACTGTCCCTCCTTTCCCTTACCGGAGACATCCCACTCTTCTAGTACGTATTGTTTTATATTTGTACGTGGATGTGCAGCTGAATCAACTTTTTTTTTTTTTTTTTTTTTTGTAAAAATAATTATATATATATGTAAATGTCCGCTGTGCACAATAACCACCAACATTTGAACTATTCTGGACCATTCTTGTTCTTATTTATTATGCTTCAACTTTTAGAGATTTTTATTTTTTTCTCTCTCTCCTGAAGTTTCACTTGGCTAAAGTAGCTCCTACTGATGGCTCCCCTTTAGTGTTGAACCAATTTTGCAGAAGATTCCTGAGAAACTTCCCACAATGGTGCTAGATTCACTGTGAATTGGTTTCAGTCTTCAGACTGACGTTCACACCATTGAAACAGATCCCTCTGCTTTTGAAAACAATGAAAATATCTGTGTCCTGGTGTCAAGACTACATTCTTCAGTTGCTTTGTTTTGGGATTTAATTTCTTTTTTCTTTTTTGTCCATTTTGCAAGACTTATCAGAACATGTGTGCACTGGGGGTCCCAACGTCTGCTTTTGTCAGTGAACTAAACGGATACATCCATTGTGAAATGGAGAAGACAGCTGGGATTGACAAAACTGCAAAAAAAACATGCATTGCGAGCATGATGTGAGCTTTGGATTTGAACATCTGGAACGGAGCTTTCTTAACGCTCACTTGACTTAACTCACTAAATGTATTGGAAACATTTTCTTTGACAGCTTTTTGTTGTCCTTCATGGTCTACATACAGTGTGATGTATTGTAAAAACACTACAAGGGTTTGGACGTCTCAAAGGTCTGTAGACCTTTAATGTTGAAGAACTACTTTTGCCTTTTCTATTCATTTTTGATTGAAAGAGACTATTTTAATGTTAGGGCTTTTACTTAGCCTTGTTTTAATCTGAAGACAAACTCATTTTTCTCCCCATATTATTTTTAAATAATCAGAGCAGATTTACTAAAACAAGACCCTACATTAGAAATAAAACTCGAGTTGAATGCACTTGAACTTTCTCGCAAGCATTCACTACTAATATTTTCCGAATTGTTTACTTCGGTATCAACCAAATAAATGACGCAAGCATGATTTCACGCAATATTCTCACAAAAAAAACTCAAGATGTCTAGCTGACGGTCTCACAAATCTAAAAGTCAGCCTATTTTCCCTTTTGAACTGTATTAAACTTGTACAAAGTATGTGTATATGATATGAGTTTTATTTATTGAAGGACCAAAGGAATTTGATATTGATGACATGCTAGGCAAATGAATAATTCAAAATGTAATTACCATATGTGTGATATAACATTTTAATAAAGTCTAATATAATCCATAATCATATGTGTAATTCTTGTCCTCTTGATATATGCAGAAGATTTGTATACTTGTAAATTCATAGACATCGAGTCTATTAACACAGAGAATCTGTCGCAGTGCTGCGTTTTCATTCTGGTATTACAGTGAAGTCCCATCAAGCTGTTTTCCCTCCTTTTAATCTTTTGTATGTTTTGATATGAAGTGATAAATGGACATTTTGATCCACTGACAACTTTGATGCTCTGCTTCTGTTAACAAACATTCAAATTAGACCATTGCTGGAGTGTGAGGATTAATAAGCGTCATGTATAAATGAAGGCTTCGCTGGGTTGTTTTGAGACCGTAACCGTGTGTCTTGTTTATGTATTTGTGATGTTAACCAACCAAACCGGTATTGATTTGTTTGATACGAAGCATTTAAGTTGTATTGCTATTGATTTTGCTTTCTGACCCAGTTTAGATCGGTGCAATTCAATATAGACACTATTTGTAAAAATCATTTCTTTTTCTCAGAAGTATGCAACGTATTGACTAGAACGGGGGATGTTTGACGAATCACAGATCGATGGGGTTTTAATTATTCTCATTATTAAGACTTTACTGCATTTTAATCCCTGCGAAGTTGTTGAATTTACAATGTATAGCTTAACACATTTCGTAAAATGTATGACTATAGCCATTTTTTTCACTTGCCTTATCCGCTGTCAGAAATGGTAATCTGAATTTTGTAAAATTGTAAAGGATTAAAAAAATAACAGTGAATTGTATTTTAATTTATTTAAATTTGAGGGGGAAAAAACAATTGCTGAATTTAAACTGTGCTTATGTATGTCTCGAAACGGTGCAAAAGCCAACATAATAGGCTATGAATGGCAATGGAGCTAAACATTTTCTTTTCTTTTGACGCGCAAGCAGTTCTGTTCTTGTGTACGACCAGTAACCTTAATTTACTGTGTAAAGATGGTTACACTTTTTTTTTTTTTTTTTAGCTTTGTTTGTCAAAACCCAAATATATAATGCTTGTTTACATATGCAATAGCGTTAACCTTGTGTGATTTCAGTGTACCTATATAGTCCCGGATCCTTTCATTTTGTGTTGTACAAATGCTTTTAGTTTCTTTCTTTTTTATTTTGTCAGTAAGAGTTTTCTTGTTTTGGTTTTCTTGCTAGTTGCTGTTATTGGTCAATTTTGTGTGAAACTCATTAATTTCACTTGTACATTTTGCTGCCCTCTTATTTTTATTTTTTTAATATTGATCTGCTCCTTGTCTATAGCTGAAGCGATGCTAACATTCAACAGACTTCTGGCATGTGCACGACTTTTTTGCTTTTAGAGGCTTCTTTATCATTTCCCTTGCGTCCAGTAGAAATGTCTATTGATGCATTTTGCTTGTGTTCTTTTTCCACAAATAAAATGTTCGATTTATGTAACTTTGTTTGGTTTTTGGTCTTTATAATGCAATTCCACTTTAGCACACATACAAACAGTTGAAAAATTGCTGTTATGTTACACAGCCAAGATATAGCAGACTTTTTTTCCATCTATAAAACATTAAAGAAGATTAATTATTCGTAAAATGAATGGTTACTGGCACTAAGAGTAAAAAGAAAGCAACAGTAACTTTTTAAAACAACTTAAAGTCCACGTGAACTGGAAGTTGCTAAGACTTTTATTTTAGTATGTTGATGTAATTCCAACTGTAACTAAATATTAAGTAGGGGGTGTGGCTTTCTTTTTGCGCATCATTCCCTCGTAGCCAACCAATGAAAAGAGTGGCTTGGTTAAGAATATTGTGGCTGAAGCTGTCAAACTTACGCCAACATGGAAGAACCGTGACTCCAAACGCAGAAGCAAATAGACGTTGAAGATTACCAAAATATTAATTTTTTCAGTGGAGTAACTTGAAAGGATTAATTATTCACAACAATGTGCATTAGCAAAATAAACATTGTAAATTTTGATTACACATGCGCTTCAAATGGACTAGACACCAACCTGATCTTACGAGGAAACGTAACTATTTTACGTCTTAACTAATTGGTATGAATTCAGTGTCAGGCGAAAATGTGCAATTTTTAAGGCATGGCACCAAATCTTACCCTTAAATCCAAATGTCATTGGGGGACGAGCAAATTGTACTAAAATGCATGAATGAGATTGTACAAATTCATTAGCCACGAAATCAAAAATGACGAATTGGCATTAGATAGCAGGACACTCACCATTTTACCTATTATATAGCAGCTATAATAGCCATGGTGATGTCATCTTTATTTAAAATAAATGTCATTTATATTATGTCTATTACAATGAGATGCGCAATAATCCAAATGATTTCAGAGCCACTTCTCCACTGTATTTTTTTTTTTGTCCTTCTCCATTGACCTTTCTGATAAATAATTTGCTATGCAGAAATTCAGCTTTCTCCTCTGCGTGTTGAGTGATGTGTGCTGCTCTGATAGCGAGCCCTGGTGCCCTGAGGCATGCTGGGAGCTGTGTCATCTGGGATGGAGATGTCAGAGAAGAGCTCTCACCTCTCGTGTAAAGCGCCGAGACACTACACCCCGAGGAGACCAAGTGCTTTAGCCCTACTGAGATATTCAGCTCTTCTTCCCTCTCAAGCTAAATGACTCACATCAGTGTTCCCCAATGCACTGGACTATATGGAGGCATTAGAGCCCTGCACTGAGTGCTTGTCAACACGAAATCTTTCAGTCATTTTCATTTTGGTTTCATTCATTGCTGACTTGTGAACAGGCAATGATTACTACTGTAGGTGATTTGCATTATATGCTTTTATGGCTGGTGCTACTGAAATAAAATTAAACAATATGGAAAGGAGATGTGCATCCAGACAGTGACGTTGAAGCAGGGTTTTTTTTTTTTTTAATGCTAGGGCAATCTAATGGAAAAATTAAAAAAAGTTAGTATTTTAGAACAGCCATTGATTGATCATTATTTGATCATTATTTGATTTGAGCCATTGATTGATCATTATATAAAACCGATTCTGATTTGTTGACTGTTAATGGGGTTTTATGCAACTCCATTTTCAGCTACAAACTGAAAACTTTCTATCTGTTTTGTCCATTAGTTAATGTGGTTTAAAGAGCAAGTTTTTTAAAATACCTGTAAAAACTGCAAAAATGGTTTTAGTTTGCTTTCGTAAAGCTCTGCAAAAAGCCTATGGGAATTTAAAACATGGTGGGTGAGTTCTGCCATGTTTTTGGACACGCTCATGAGTGCACAATGATAACCAATATACAAATCACCACAGCAAAAGCTGACTGTTTGATATAAAACCCTCACAATGCAAAAAAAAAGAAGAAAATCATATTCATTGATACCCCGTCACTTACAGAGAAGCTACTTCATTTACTTCATCCGTTCCCGCTGCATCTGTAGTTCCACTTTAGCGCTGGAGACATAGTATTATGGAGTGCGTACCAGCTGTCAGACACGCATGAGCGTTTATAAAGGTGTATACTTATTAGTTCATTATATTCTCAATGTTTATAAAATGTTTTTCGAAAGGTATTACTATACAACAGTCTGCTTTGTCTTTGGTGATTTGCAATGGATTACATTGTACACTTCTAAACGTGTCCGAAAACATGGCGGAACGCAATTTGCCATGACTCCTGTTCTCTATTGTCACAGATTGCTAGATTAAAATGAAGTACTACCACTTTAAGAAAGTCGCGGGGTCTGAACAGAACGTGCGCCGCAACGCTAATCAGGAACTTTGTGTCGTGACTGCCGAAATCAAACGTGCATGTGTGGAAAAAAGTCCAAAGATAAGGGTTAAAACAGGTAAAAGAAACAAAAGTTTGGTGTCCATCTTTTTATCTTCATCGTCATCACGCGTGTAAAGGTAGGCTAAAATACGTTATCTTTTTTCTCTACTTTGTAAACCGGGTAGAAGGCCGTTTACACCACAGAAACGCAATTATGTTTATTACTCTCCCAATTCTGAAGAACATTGTAAGACAAAGTTGGATTTCTGAGTTTGTGACTGGCCTTTCTGACATAAACAACTAATTTCTGAGGAAAAAGTCCAATTGTGAGGTAAAAAAATTGTAAATACAGTTTTTATATCCACCAATTCAATGTTATATCTTGTAAATTCTAATTTCTTTAGTGAGCTGTAAGAGATAAGTGTAGGCCTAACTTATATAAAACCTGAGTACAGTCAGCAAATGTCACTAAAAAGAAATGAGATGTAAGTTAACAATTGGAAGAAAATTAGAATTGAGTGTATAAACGTCAAATAACTTTTCATTATTGTATCCACCATTCATCCCTCCTTTTCTTTTTACCATAGCAACCTCATCAAATCATCTAATGCATTTGCTGCACTTTAAATATAAGGTCAAAATGGCACATGATGCTCGTTTTGAAGGACGTGTTGAAGCCCTGACACGTGAAAGGGGTTTAATGCTGATTATTGGCTCTTTAAGTAAGATAATCAGCCTGAATAACCATGTAAATGTGGCGAAGTTTGCCTTTGCATGTGATTATCTACGACCTCAAAACCACTTGTCTCCATCATCACCCAAAATCTGCTCATAATCCTTCAGCTGTGTTCACTAAGCCTGTCTGTTTCTGCACTCGTCCGGTCTCCAGTGTCCTGTAGCTTCTGTCATTAAACGGCAGAACCAATTGTAGTTTAACTCCTCTCCCTGGGCTATCCGGTGACAGGCTCTGGATCGGCCTGCTATGACTGTATGTCCCGACTGATGCATTTCCAGACAAGCCCAAGGGTTCTCCAGAGAGCCAGGCAGAGAGGGGGGCCTTGTCTCTACCATTACCCACCTTGTTCCCACTCCAGATGGGTCTCTTCTGCAGCGTTCCCTCCCTCCAGACCACAGGGTGAGGAATTCCATATGTTTGGGAATGGGAGAACATCTGCAGATAAAGGGAAGTGATTTTAATATGAAGGAAACAGGCCAATGGTTCTAAAAAGTGTTTAACAGAAACTGAGTGGGGAAAACTGGTAAATGTGTTGAACAGCACAAAATAGCTGTGCAATTTTTGAGTACGTAAATGTGAGTGTTTTTACATGTGTGAGTAAAATGGACACCAACTGTGCACAAAGTTGTGATTATTATTAACAGTATTTCTGTAACATATAAAAATTGGAATGATAAAATAAATCGGCGGCCTCACAGTGGCGCAGTGGGTAGCACGTTCGCCTCACAGCAAGAAGGTAGCTGGTCGCTGGTTCGAGCCTCGCCAGTTGGCGTTTCTGTGTGGAGTTTGCATGTTCTCCCTGTGTTGGCGTGGGTTTCCTCCGGGTGCTCCGGTTTCCCCCACAAGTCCAAAGACATGCGGTATAGGTGAATTGGGTAAGCTAAGTTGTCCGTAGTGTATGAGTGTGAATGGGTGTGTGTGGATGTTTCCCAGAGATGGGTTGCAGCTGGAAGGGCATCCGCTGCGTAAAACATATGCTGGATAAGTTGGCGGTTCATTTCGCTGTGGCGACCCCAGATTAATAAAGGGACTAAGCCGAAATGAAAATGAATGAATTAATGAAAATAAATCGAATTACTTTGAGGCGGTACGGTGGCTCAGTGGTTATCGCTGTCGACTTACAGCAAGAAGGTTGCTGGTTTGAGTCCCGGCTGGGCCAGTTGGCATTTCTGTGTGGAGTTTGCATCTTCTCCCCGTGTTCGCGTGGGTTTCCTCCGGGCGCTTCGGTTTCCCCCACAGACCAAAGACATGCGCTGTAGGTGAATTGAATGAACTAAATTGGCTGTAGCATATGTGTGAATGAGTGCATGGGTGTTTCCCAGTACTGGGTTGTGGCTGGAAGGGCATCTGCTACGTAAAACATATGCCGGTATAGTGGGTGTTTCATTCTGCTGTGGCGACCTCTAAAATAGAGATTAAGCCGAAGGAAAATGAATGAATTACTTTGAAAAGTATTGATCAAATCAGACTGAATATGTTATTACCATTGGTCCATATTGTTAAAACGAATTAAGTAATTTTGGCAAAATGTCTGTTTATTGGGGCAACACGGTGGCACAGTGGGTAGCCCTGTCACCTCACAGCAAGAAGGCATTTCTGTGTGGAGTTTGCATGTTCTCCCCGTGCACACGTGGGTTTCCCCCAAAGTCCAAAGACGTGCTGTAGGTGAATTGGGTATGCTAAATTGTCTGTCGTGTATGTCTGTATGTCCTGGTCCTTGGTTGGGTTAAACGTTGGGCTAACAATCCACCTCATTAAAACTAGATGTTACGAAACACCAATATGGTGCAGCTAAATATCAACTTCGATATAAATGGCGCTGGGAGTAAGTATAATGTCTGTTTAACCCCTAAATAATGCATTCAAAATCTGAACACCTTTTTCCCATTCCTTGTCTGTTGTACTCAAATGAATTGTAATATTGTAACAGTAATAATGTAATATTTTTCAGCAAAAAACATGGTTATTAATGAGTGCATTTACACAGTTTGGATTATTATTAGTCTAAGTTATTTAGGGGAAAAAATTTAATTTATATATTCAGTATTTAATGAATTTAGATGAGAATTCTTGAAAATATTTTTGCATTAAATATGTTGTTTTTTTTATTTATTAACTTGCCTTCCCTTGTATCTTTCCAGGTCAGAACATACTGAGTGTATAAACTAGCTTTTAAATCTAAAATCTAACCTCTAAAAATATACTTACAGAATAATGGACATCTTCTGGTAACTTTAAAAATGTACTTAATTTGAATAATCATGGACAGTTGTTGTACTTTTGACCTGTATTGTCAGTCCAACACTGCGGAAATGCTCAATACTATAACTCATGACAACCAGCTTGAATATTGTTATACTGACTGACAATGACTTTTTTTCATTCATCTTAAATTACTCTGTGTTAATTAAATTAGTCAAATTGGCCCAGTTCCAAAATCCCCATACAAGCAGATGCATGCTTTCACAGAGCATGATTGCTAAGCTTTTCCTTTTTTTTCTTCAACCCGTAACATAAGATATGTATTTGGATAGGTAACCTATGACCAAGCGTGTTCGATTGTTTACATCCACAGAAATGCACTTACAGATCTTACCATAAAACAGCTCAACTCCTCTGGCTTCCACATGTCAGTCTTCGGGCAGAATCAATAGGAAAAATCATTTACTCTGATGAGTGTGAGTCAATATAGCATTGATCTCCATTTTGCGGGAAGGAAATCTTGCCTGCTTAGAATTTGAGCCTCTCTTTGTTCAGTCCGCAGTTTGATGAATGTAAGACAATAGTGTTTGCAAAGGTTTGAAAGGATAGAAGAGCGGTGGAGATTTAGACAGCTGCGGTGATCTGTTTGGTTTAAGTGTTTACACCAGAGAATCTATGGCAATCTTTTTTTAATCTGTCTCTTTTCTCATCCGTCCCTATCCTTCTTCTCGCCTCCTTTTAAGTTGATAAATTTGGCGCAGATACAATATGACAGAATGCCAGGGGTTTTCTGACATTAAGAAGTAGATTCTAATTTACGTTTCAATGTGCATAATTATAATGCCTACAATTCTAGAGACAGGTTACTTAGGGTGTGTATATTCCCAAAGTGATGCATATATAGGAACCTCTTCAGTTTTTGACAAGTGTTGCAACCCAAAGGACACACTATACACTTAGATATTTAACCATGTAGTGCATGACCTTAGTTTCTTTACTAACCGAAAATGTAAGCCATTTCATAAACTGTCTCATTCAAAGTTTAATGGATGTCGAATTAGTGAAATAAATGACCAAACTATTTCATGAGTACAACCACATTCACCATTGGGAATCCAACCTTAGCAGCTAATAGCTCCTCCCCTTACCCTTGAGTGTATGAAGTGTTCAACATTCCCCACTTCTTTTTTTTAATTGGTTGAATAAGAACATTATCTGGGAATTTAGAGTGCACTTATTCTTAATTGGTGTGAATGCGCTATGTGGAATTACAAATGTGTTTTGGGACATTTAAGGTTTGGCTGTCCAGAAATGGTTTAAATGTGCATTTGGTGGAAAAAATAACGTATAGATGAGAGTCTCTTTAGTTTTTGTTTGAACATGTCTTTGGTTCATAGAAATGTAGTCTAGATTGGTGACTCAAAGGTGAGTGTTAAATGTGCATATGGTGCTCAATTTTGTCTACATTGGAGTTTGTTTAGTTTTTGCCTATGTGTTTGAACTTGTCTTTGATGGCCAGAAATGCACTCTAGGTAAGTGACTCACTATTGACTAGATTGCAATGTGCAAAATACTTTATTCATGAGAGTCTCTCTAGTTTGTGACTAGATTTGAACAATTGTTCAATGACCAGAATTATGAGTTTCATACTCAATTTTATATACAGCAGTCTTTTTGGGTTTTGATTCAAATGTTTTGTATGTTATTTAGGTGGTCAAAAAGGAGTTTTTATTCTGCCTGTAATTGCTAAAATGTTGTCTAGACAGAGCACTAATTATTGAACAGATTGACATGCTGCCCTGAATCACTTTTAATTGGTTTTGACTAGGTTTGAACATGCATTTGATGCCCAAATGCATGTCTGTAGGTGATTAGCTGTTAGGTTTTAATATGCATATGTTGCTCAAAATGTTTTCTTAATGGAAGTCTCTTTAGTTTTTGACAAAAATGCTGCCTAGACAGGTAGGTAGTCAAAAAAAAATTCAGTGATGCTTTAATAGCCACAAAATCCTTTCTTGATAAAACACTAGGTTTTGAACAGTCACATGCAGCCCAAAACATTATCTAGTTAGTTTTGACTAGTTTGAACATGCCTATGTTGAACACAAATGAAGGTAGTTGACTCATTGTTGACAAGGTTTTCAATGGGCTTTTTTGATTCCCTATATTCTGCCTTAGCTGTCTTATTGGGATCCAATAGGTTGAATTTATCAGTGATTAATAACAGCTGTGTTTAAATAGACAACATTTTTCTCTATAGGTTCAAAGTTATCTGGCTAAGGATTTAACTAGGTTTGCCTCAGGTCAGATGTGCATAGTTTAGGCAACTACAGGCATGATTAAAACAAATCAATACCCACTGCACTTAGAATTTTTTTATACATCATAGGAGGGTCACTTGGTTTACACACCTATTGTGCCTAGACAGTCAGCCTACATCTGCATACAATGTGCATTTGTTGGCAAAAGTTTTTAGTATGTACATGATGCTCGATGATGCTGTCTGCTTAGCTCACTTGCTTTTGAAAGGCAGTGACATATGCCAGGGCAAAACTAAAAACTCTGAATTTAACATCAAATCTTCTTTCCCCAAGACATTTCTGAATTACTTTACAAGTACAGAACAGCAGTGAAGTCAAAACTGAGCCCCTTTGATTATCTGAGCCACTGTTATCATGCTGAGTAGTCAAGTGTGTTCTCTGTGAACTCCATCGCTCTATCTTTGTTTGCTTCTAAATGGGTGCTTCAATGAGCTATGATGGAAGCTGATGACTAGAGTGTGAATGTGCCTGAGTGAAAAAAGAGCCCGTGGAGAGACAAAATTTGCATGACCAAAGTCATTATGTTTGAACAAGATAGTGACAAACAAGGGAATATTGCCACAGAAAGAGGAAACATGAATTAAAACACATAGTTAGAAGTTGTTCGAGAACCAGCATGAATACTGAACTAAAACCCCATTATTAATAATTGATAACCCGGGTGCCTTTGTGTCGTGTGAGACAGATATATCTGCGGGTCTTGAGTAATAACTCGACTGCTGGTCATATCTTCATTTGTCTCACTTTGCTTCAGCTCCTGTGGGCTTGTCTTTGTGTCTGCTTCAAAAGAACACGTTCTGCCTGACTATCTCAACTCTAGACAAGAACCTCTGGAGGCTTGCATTGCAAACTGAACAGCTATTTTTAAAGCATCTTGACTGAAATCATCTAAATAAAGAGGAAATCTAAATTTTTAGCTTGCACAACAGCATTTTACAAAAGCTTAGACAAGAAAATCCCTTTATTTTGTGTAAAACAGTGATCAATGCTGTGCAGTGATCTTGATCATCTATTCTTCCACTCTTTTTCACAGTTCACTGAATGTACATGTTTTTTTAAGTCTCAACTTTGTCAGTAAGGATTTTCTAAAGATTTTCTGGCAGGTAGAGCTGGGATTCTAGGCTGGCCTTTTCATTATTTCAATGTTTTCAGCTTCAAGGAACTGCTTTACCTGTTTTTCTGTGTGGTGGAGCTTATTGTCCTGCATGAAAATGGCTGGCTGTGCAACGAACACATGGAACTGCTTGTGTAACTCTATGAAGCCAAAGACTATAGATATACAGTTCACTCGAGTTCACTCACATTATTAAGAATGAGGAAAAGTGCTTCACTCCGTATGGCCACCACAGTAAAGTAAGTCCCACCCTCCAGTCAAAATAGCCTATCGTCAATCTTTATAGCCTGGCAGTTCTTTGGGAGAGGGGTCTGTACAGATTTGCATGGTTGTTAGGGCAACCCCTGTCGTTTTGCGACTACTGTGTGCCTGTGTTTATTTTGACAGGAGAAATCACTTAAAATCAGGACATTTTGTGTCCTTCCAGTGTCTCTAGTCATTGCTGTGGGTTTTGTGTTTTGCGTCCTCTGATTACCATGGAAACAGCTGTAGAGGAGGTTGGTGTCGGAACCTCTGCACATGCAGAAATAGCATGTTTTAAATGTAATTAGTGCTTGAGTAACAGCAAAGATGGGACAGGCGACTTCAGATTATATTGTTGATTTGAAATATGTCATTTATTTGTGAGCTCAGCAAGCAGTTTTTGAGATTTCAGGATTTAGGATTGAAAGGACTTGGTCTTGGATGAATTGCTGGGGGCATAGCAAATATGGCTGCTAAGTGAACAGACTTTCCTTTAAAGGGACTTTGATGTAGCAATATACATCCCCCAAACCATGACACTTCCTCCACCATTCACTGCCTTCTAAACTCACATTGTGTTCATTCTTTTTTCCAGTACTGAATAAGTATACAGAATATACACAACTTCAGAATATACAGTGGGTATGGAAAGTATTCAGACCCTCTTCAATTTTTCACTTTTTGTTATTGCAGCCATTTGCTAAAATCATTTTTTTTTCTCAATGTACACACAGCACCCCATATTGATAGAATTGTTGACATTTTTGCAGATTTATTAAAAAAGAAAAAATGAAATATCACATGATCCTAAGTATTCAGACCCTTTGCTCATTATTTAGTAGAAGCATCCTTTTGATCTAATACAGATATGAGTCTTTTTGAGAAAGATGCAAGTTTACAAGTTTTTCACACATGGATTTGAGGATCCTCTGCCATTCCTCCTTACAGATCTGTCAGGTTGGATGGTAAACTTTGGTGGACAGCTATTTTTAGGTCTCTCCATAGATGCTCAATTGGGTTTAAGTCAGGGCTCTGGCTGGGCCATTTAAGAACAGCCACAGAGTTGTTGTGAAGCATGTTGATGTTGAAAATGCATCTCTGCAATTTAAAAAACATGACTTATTGACATCATTGAAATAATATATATATATAAGTATTTAAAATGACATAAAAGTACTGGCAGTTTATCACCAAATGTAATTTACAACACCAACCCAGACAATATATCTTGTCAAACTATAAAAATTTGAATAAGTCACCTTTTTAAACTTTTCAACATCAAAAGTTGTTGAAGGAAAGATCAAGGTCCCATAATGTAATTCACAGGCATTAATAAATAAAAGAAAAAAAAAACATGAATCGCACTAAACTGTTAATTCACAGATTTTATTTTACAATGTGTGCTTATTTGGCAGTGGTCAAATAATTTTCACATTTGCTGTTGTTTCAAATCCACAAGAAATTTGAATAGAATTTTTCCACATAACCACTTTAATTAAAAAAAGATTGGTATCTGTATGAGATAAAGCAGATAGATTGAAGAAGATTAAAGTTCCACAATAATACAACCTCAGGAACATCCAGTCTGGTCAATTAGTGTGTAAATTTGTTCACAGTGTATTATGGTCTATGGTGTAACCTCAGTAATGTGAACCCCTTGCATGACTGGCAGGCAGAATTGTTACTAATTCTCTTAATTTTGCAATGAGTGACTTTGCATTGGAACCCTCTCTTTATCACGTTTAATGCAAGCGCTTTATCATTTCAAGTAATTACCACTCAGCAAATGCTTTCTCGTTGCCAGCCAGTGCAATGTGTAATCATTCCTGACCCACTCGCTGATCTGCTCCTATTAAGTATCTGAACTGCATAATGTGAGGCCCTGACCGCTAAATAATTAATGAGAATAAATTGCACCAAATGCAACCTCCATTTATCTGAGTGCTAATAACTTGGATTTTAACCGCCTGGCTCCAATGTCACGGCTGGCCAGCTAATGTGTACCAGTCCAAAGCAAACACACACACGCGTAGATGTATATTAGTGCTTCTCTCTTCATTAACTGTACAAATATGAATTCATCACTCTGTAAATGCAGAGCCAATGAAAGTAAGCAATTTATTGTTGGGTGTAGCTCAATTTGACCATGTTTACATTGAAATTTCATGTCTGTGTTGACATAAATGATGATCTGGGAGTATTTGGGTGGTTTTCATATTTGTTACAGTAATCGTATTGTTACAGTACAGTCAATCGAAAATGCTTGATTTAAAAAAAATATAATAATAATAATAATCATAATAATAATAATAATAATAATAATTTTTAAATAATCATAATGACCTGGGAGTACACAGCTTTCATATTGGTTTCTGTTGTGTGTGTAAGTTACTTTCTTTCTTTCTCTCTTTTTGTGTTTGTTTCTTTTTTCTTTCTGTTTGTTTTTCTCTTTCTTTTTTTTCTCGTTCTATCTTTTATTTCTTTATTTTTCTTTTTTAGTTTTTCTTTCTTTTTTTCTCTTTCCATTTTTCTTCCTTCCTTCCCATTTCTTTCTTTCCCAAAGAGAAAGCATGTTTTACCAATTAAATTTATATATATATATATATATGTATGTATGCATGTATGTATGCATGTATGTATGCATGTATTGCATGTATTAATTTGTTTTATATATGTATTTTTATACAAGATTATTTGCAATACATATATCAATGGATTTAAATCTGATAATTATGATTTCAATCATCCCATCCCCCAACCCCCCCCTTCCTGTTACAAGTAATAGGGACACAAATAGCACCATTTTCTAAGAATGACCCAAAAACCTTTTTATTTCCGTGAATCAGAAGTTGCTCCTCATTCATGTATGGTCTCTCTTTCTGTCTCTGTTGTATAAGGTATTGCAGTAGCTGAATTACCGGTACTGTTATTCATGCTACATCGCGGGCCGTAGGAACAGGCAGAGCAGCCTACTCTATATGAGTTTCCATGTGAGTCATATCCAAAGTAAACTTCTCCGCGACATGGCCAAGAAGGTCTCATGAGTTGGGAAAGAGGTGGAGACGAAGAGAAGGAAAAGACGAGGTAAGGCAACATAAACTCATTCACTGCTTCCTCTGGGAGATGAGGGTTGTTTGTGCAGCGGTCGGCTCCTGTGAGGGTGGCCTTACTCTGTCATCTTCAAACATTTTCAACAAGCCAAGAAGAGGATGTTATCTTTTTAAGCCTTGTTACATGATGAAAACGAAGATAAGACAAGCTTATTCATAATACAGGTTTTCACAGCAGTATCGTAGAAGACTATCTGCTATTGCTGTCTTAGTTAATACTGTAAGTTTAAAGGTTGAAAATTACAAGGACATTTTGTGTCTGAATGGTAAAGTAGGGTTGGGTCATAAACATTTATATCGATTTACTATATTTAATAGTTAATGTTAATAATCATCTGTTGAACTGCATCCCAATCATCACAAGGTTTCATGGTTTGGGGTTACATTTCAGTATAGGGGCTTGCGAGAGATTGCGAAGTGGATGGCAACATCAACAGCCTGAGGTATCAAGACATTTGTGCTGCCCATTACATTACAAACCACAGAAGAGGGCATATTCTTCAGCAGGATAGCGCTCCTTCTCATACTTCAGCCTTCACATCAAAGTTCCTGATAGCAAAGAAGGTTAAGGTTCTCCAGGATTGGCCAGCCCAGTTATCAAACATGAACATTATTGAGCATGTCTGGGGTAAGATGGAGGAGGAATTGGCATGAGGCATTGAAGATGAATTCAAAGAATCTTGATCAATGGTCTCAAACTTAATTCCTGGAGGGCCGCAGCTCTGCATAGTTTAGCTCCAACCACCTCCAACTCACACCTGCTTAATAGTCTCTAGTACACCTTGATTAGTTGGCTCAGCTGTGTTTGATTAGAGTTGGAGTTATTTGAGTCATTGCAGAGATGTATGGATGCAGTCCTGGGAGTCATACACAATATTAATTATTTTTCCACTGCACCATTTATGTTCTATACTGTACATTATTTTTGTTAAGTGACAAGTCTCGTTTAAGCAAAGTCAGCCCTTACTGTCCTAATTAAATAATTAAAAATCAATGCATGATCATATTTTATTTTGGTAAAATAAACTAAATCTAGAGGCCTTTGCCTTTCATATAAGCCAGTTTTGATACCAAATGATCAACTAGAAGTCAAGTTATTATTTTTGTTCCTAAAACTTGGATGGGTGACAAGACTTTTGTCAGGTAGTGTATAGAGAAAATGTGTCTATTTTAGTTGCATTTTCTATCGTTTGATAGACCTACTTCATTACCTAAATGAAGGTTGCATTACCTAAAATCTTACAGCATGTAAGTTATTTATATCACTATTCATATTAATGATTCATATCTCTGTTTAAACCATGCATTGTAGCATGTATTGTATTACGAGCCATTAATTATTCAACCTCTGAACTTTTTCTTCTTACTCAAGTGTAAATGAAATAATTCACACCAGTCTGTTAAATTATTATACAATAATGCACACCAGAGGTTATTGTGTAATCGTTCTATCCAGGGTGTGCATTATATTTTATTTACTTCTTTACACAAATACTATTTTCACTGTGGTGAATAGGACATATTTCTATATATACAGTTTGAGATAAACGATTCAGACAATGTGAATTAACAGAGTCTGTGGATCTTTCAACTGTGTAAAACATAAATCTACAAGTTTATGGTTCAAGAACACTACCATTTCTCTTCTAAAAATGTCGTATGTATTTTAAGTTAATAACTGTTACTGTTATAAACTTGTGGTACACTGCTGGCAACACGTGTATGTACATCTGCACATTTCAGTGTTTGCGTGAATGTGTTTATAGACCGTGTGTGCAGTTGTATGAGAGAGTTTGTGCTTTCTGTTCATCAAGTTATGGCTGTTTTGCTATTGATATTCGAAATAACTGAAATCATTTGGTAAAGTGATATGGAACCTGATCAAGACATGCCAAGAACGAAAAAAACACAAGAGCAATTAGAAAGATGGCTCCTTGCGCTATCAAATCACTATTCCAGTATTACGGTATGATGTTGTACACTGATCGGCCTGGGCAGCATTTATTAAAAAAACACAAATAATTGCACATCTTAGAACTTTCATCAACCAATCAGAATCAATCTTTTTTTTGTTGTTGTTTAATTGTCGATTATTTTAATACATCAGCACATACAAATACAGTCTCAGCTATACAGTAGGACATAATGGGAAATATACAAACAAGTGAACAGGATAATACAGTCAGGCTAGGAGATAAATATCTCCTATAGAATAGAATATCAGGAGAAATTATTAATGTAATGCCAAAAAGATGTTCAGAGTCAATTTTTAAACAACCCTGTAGTGTAAATTTAGTGCAAATTTTAAATTATATCAACATATCAATGGCATCAGGGCTAACAAACATAACCTAAAATCCAAAAATCTTCCATTTTATTTTAAGAGACTCTAGTATCCCTGCAGATTTTCAGGTCTTCCTTTATTTCTCTCATAATTTGTATCTACTTTCTTTGACAGTACAGTCAAACTTTTCTCTCTCCGAGTCTCTCTGCAAGCTTTCAGGAATATGATAATAAGAAATGTGATGTGATTTTGCCCAATGCTGACCGCATTATTCTTCGACCAGCTCTGACCTTTGATGGGAATGAATCTTATCATCTCCAGGCGCCGCCTCTCTTGGGAGCCTTTGGGATTTCATGGGCATACCAATCATCTGCTCTCCAACGGAGAGAAGCTTCAGGAGACCATTATGCTTACAATATTGGTGGAGAGTTATGGCTCTACTTTGTATTTAGGCTCTCTGGGTTACATTTATCTTTTATATCACAGTTTCATTTATTCTCTCATGTTGAAGTCACTCTTTATAGTTTGGAACCCACTTTTATCCTGTTCAAATAGAAGTAAGTAGCCCACAAATAACCAGTTTGGAGTTATTCTCATACAATAGAAGTCTTTGCATTACAACACTCGTGCAGATCACATGACAATATATGAATACTAAAGTTTGCATTTATTTCTTAATATGGTCTGAAATGCTATCTACTCCGCAAAAGCCGGTTTTGAGCCACAGCGTTATTGCTTTCCAAGATGAGAGAGGCTTTTACGAGGTCAATGTGAAATGACATGCAGAACGGCACACACTCATTGTGAGCTCTGCTGAGGCCCCTCGATAGTTTGCATGAGGATTTGCAGGAACTTTTGGCAAGGATGACGGCTGTCTGAAATATCAGAACCTAGAAGCAATGCGTTGCCAACCTGCCAGCTGGCATGCCTGCTTTTGTAGTAACTCTACAGAGTAAAAGTTTCACTGTAATGCCAAGATGGTTGAAAGGGGATCAAATATAAATATTAGCTTTCTAGAACAATGATATTCCATTTGATGTCAGAGTGAGCTGATTTTAATTAACAGGCTTACATAGTTTTTGATCAATGCAGTACCACAGCATTGTTCTTTTCTGTGATTGTTCATAATTAATCATGTAGAATAGTCATTTTATTGTAAAATAAATGAAGTGTGTGAAAGTCAATTAGTGTTACACTGATTGGTGAAACTTTGGGTTTGAATTGTGTTTGTACTGCTTCATTAGACCCCCCCCCCCCCCCCCCCCCCAGTTTTCCACCGCACTTATTGTTTTCTCCTCCCACCACATATTTCAATATCCTGAAGAATGTCATTATTCCATGAAAAAGCTGATGGCAGAGAGAGAAATGACCCACCTCAGGCAGAGTCTTTGCTTTCTCACTCTCTCATTTCTGCTGATCATGATGCGTAAGTCCACGGTGTAGAAAAAAATCATCCCCATTCCCCTCCCCAAAACAGCATTAAGTGAATGAGATGTCTGTTGGCTTTCAGATAGAAATTGGCAGGGCTTCTGGCATATATTTCATCAGTGGTCCAGCCTCGCCTCCATCCCGGGGAATTAATGGCCGGGATTTTCATGAATGTGAAAGCAGCAGAGCTTAGCAACCACGCACAATAACTGAAGATGCGTATGAGCATGCTTTTTGAGTATGTAGATGCTACCGCTTAGCAGGATAGTGTAATGCTCTGAAAATGTGTGTGTTGTGTGTGTAAAGGGATGGAGAGAGCGATGGCAATGCTGTGTGGTATTCCATTTAAACATAATGCTAATCTGATTGCCAGAGCCTGATTAAGCCAATTTTATAGAAATCCAGAAAAAAACATTACTAATCATTTTAATTTGTCATGCTAACCAAATATTATGTTAATCATTTATACCCACACATTTATTGTTGGACATTTTCAGATTCTATTAAACTATCAAAAATGAACAAATCAATTTACAAATGCACATTGACCTACATTTTGTAATTTGTTACACTGCTGTGAAGGAGAATTAGTGAATTCATTCAATTACTGTGGAGAATTATTAAAACAAATTGAAATAAATGCTGAAAGCAAGTATTTGCATTTCCAGGAGGATAGCACATGCAATACTGGTTACAGATAAACAGGACCTTAATTGGATAGTTATGCGCATTTAAATGTGGTCACTGTCAGAATTAATGTTGAGGAGGCTAAGCTGAACTGTAAGTATTGTTGAGACATTTTTGTGCAATATTATGCAACCAAATGCTAGTGTACTTGGCATATATCAGGCTAATAGATTTCTTAAGAAAGAATTGTTACTATGCCAGAAAAGGCTCTATGAGGATATAGGGGTCATATATAAGGTTGCCAGATCCCAGAAACATTTCTAGCCCAAATTTCCCAAACCAATCAGAGTTTACAATATAATTGCCATTAAGAGGCTTAAAAAATCATCCGATTTTGTTAAAATTGGGAAGGTCATATGTAATTAGTTAAACTATATATTATTTTGCTTCTAATTGCTTCTTGCTTTTTTACACTGACATACATTTTTTGGCCCTTTTAGTGATAAATGAAAGGATGAATAACACTCTCATAAAGTTTAAAGATGGCAACATCATTAATGCATTAATTTAAAAAAAAATTTTTTTATAGGGTAACTCTTTCCACAATAAACATTTTATAGCAGCTTTGCACAAACAAAAACATATTACTAGGACGGACAACAGTATGTACCAACCGTCATTTAAATAATCTTCCAAAGCGTTTAGAACGATTTGTCACTAATTTTGCCGTAGCCCACTCAAACAAGGTGAACAAGTTTGCTTGTATTGTATTCTAAGCAATATTTGGATTAACGTTTTGTAACTCTTATAATGTCCCATATATTTGCAAGTCTATAAAAGCCAGAAAAATCGAGTGATCGGCGACTGTCAGTACTGTAATCAGTTGTCCTTTGGTCCTTTTTTTTATTAGGAAAGGTAACCATGGTTTCACAAAACAAAAATCTAGTTATATAAAATAATATAAAGCATGGTTACACATACCAAAAATTAACCGTGAGTTTGCCGTTTTAACCATAGTTTAACCATGAAACCAAACTGGATATAATAGTAATCAATCTGCCAAAAGCATGGTTACACCTTTGCTACAATAAAACTATTGTTAATTTTTATTAAGCTATAATGGAACTGAAGGAAAACAATATTTCTAAGGACATTTACAGACCGTTTGAAGGATTTTTCAGTGGTGTTACTCTGCCATCTAGTGGTTACAATTCCAATGTTTGATTACTTCTCCCCTTTGTGGGGTTTTTGCTACATTGCAAGGACTAAGCATGAAGTACTGTAATGTGGCCTGCATTTACCTCTTTAAGAATAACGGTACACAAGGGGAAATGGGCGTAATCTATACTAAATGTTTTAATAAACATTAAATTAGACACTGGTTACATTTATGAATAGGGGGCATCCAGGTTAGATGTTAAAGAATATCATTCATCCTGTAAAAATGCATAAAGCCATGAAAGAACAACAATTGTGTGCTGTATGTGTGTGTGTATATATATATATATATATATATATATATATATATATATATTGTCTGTAAAAAGTGAAACATTAGGCACAACCTTGCCTTATTAACGCTGTCATTCGTTTAAGCGTATCGTGAGGTGACACGATTGCTTGTGACACTTGGTGGTTACGTGCCAATTTGTGGCACTTATAGCTCAGTTTCATTCATTTTCATCCCCATCATCATATCTGACAGTCCTCTGTCTAGCCTCTGCATTAGAGATCTCACAGACCGCTTTTCACTGTCACTCTTAGACC
Source organism: Danio choprae (assembly GCA_903798125.1). Lineage (NCBI taxonomy): Eukaryota > Metazoa > Chordata > Actinopteri > Cypriniformes > Danionidae > Danio > Danio choprae. Next base: position 8,590,211 of record CAIGQW010054109.1, read on the forward strand.
ACCCTGAGCACAGACAGTTTCGTGTGCCACAAAAGCTGTGGTGTGTCTTAACCTCAACGGAGCTCACATTTACATTTATATTTATTTTCAAGACAGCTTCCATCATGCTAAGGAGATTTAAAAGACTTTGAGGCTTAGCTGGATAGAAGTTGCACTCAGGAGATCATTAGGAGCATGGCAGATGTCTTACCGCATGTTAATTAATACCTCACGCTGCTTGAGTACATCAAATGACCAAAAGCTGTCACTTTCCTGTATTTAAAGATTTTTGTGTTGCCATTAGTTACTTTTAAATTAATGCTAATATATAAATATATAAAAAGTGATACACCTTGTGCACATAGATGGCAATCAGTGGTTTTGGCAGCGCTAATTTGTGCCAGTCTGTAGGTGGCGGCACTGTTTTGAGGACATGCAGGAGGCTTTTTTTTCCCCCTAGAATACAGAGAATATAGCTTCAAGTTTTAGTACATTTTTCTTTTTAAATGTAAATGACTGGTGTTTTTTTTTTTTTCTTGAATCGTGTAAAAATATATATAGCATTAAAACAGTAGTGTATATAAAGAATAAAGAAGATTTTGCCATTCATTGCTAAAGCTTTTGTCATTTAAAACTTATGACTGGGCAGCATGGTGGCGCAGTGGGTAGCATAATCCCCTCACAGCAAGAAGATCGCTGGTTCAAGCCCCGGCTGGGTCAGTTGGCATTTCTGTGTGGAGTTTGCATGTTCTCCCCGTGTTGGCGTGGGTTTCCTCCGGGTGCTCCGGTTTCCCCCACAATTCCAAAGACATGCAGTATAGGTGAAATGGGTAAGCTAAATTGTCCGTAGTGTATGTGTGTGAATGAGTGTGTATGGATGTTTCCCAGTGATGGGTTGCAGCTGGAAGGGCATCCGCTGCGTAAAACATATGCTGGATAAGTTGGCGGTTCATTCCGCTGTGGCGACCCCAGATTAATAAAGGGACTAAGCTGAAAAGAAAATGAATGAATGAATGAACTTATGACCTTTTTTTTCAGAGAACACAGAGATGTTTTGCAGAATGTCCAAGCTGCTGTAATATCATAAAATGTAAGTATGAAGGATTGTGCATAATGATGGTAGCCAGTGACTCCAACTATTTATTAATTTATTCTGAACAGCTAAACATCTCCCTTCATTTGGGTTTGGACTGACAAAAGTTGGCATAAGTAATGTGCAGTTTTTGGCAGAGAAAACACTTAAGCTTATTCATTCATTTTCTTTTCGGCTTAGTCCCTTTATTAATCTGGGGTTGCCACAGCGGAATGAACCGCCAACCTATCCAGCATATGTTTTACGCAGCGGATGCCAAATCAAAATAATGATTTGCTGAAATCAAATAATATTCCAAATAACTTTTGCAGACTTTGAAATGTTTTGTAGCGTTCTCCTAACCTGTGCCTTACAACTTTATCCCGAAGGTCTTTTGAAAGCAGGGTGTAATGTGAGGGTATGATGATTTTTTTATAGGCACTATGTATTTATTTATTTTTGTATCATTATTGTAATGTATGTAATAGCATAATAGCTGACAAAGCTGATATTTCTGCATCTGCATGTCTCCAGTCTTCAGTGTCAATAACTCCTTCAAAATGAGAATTCATTCATTATTAATTCAATATTACTGCTGGATTGATCAATTAATAATATATTGAATGAATTAAAGTTAATAAAAACAGGATTTTTTACAAATATAATCTATTGTAACGTCATGAATGCAATGCATCTTTGCTAAATCTTTCAAGGGGAAAAAAAGCTTTTTTGTGATCTTGATCAGATGAATGATCTGATAATGATCATACATTACTTGTGGGGCGTTTTATTCAGAGACATATAGATTGATAGACATGGAAGTCAGCAGAACTACGTTTGCTACATCATACTGCAGCGTCTTACCAGGATATTTCATTAAAAAGGGACAGTATTTATAGGCTATCTGTCTGAATAATTTATCTGAAAGTTGAAAAGGCTCAGGCCGAGAGCTAGCTAGGACCGCGCAAAGCCTGTGAACAGCAGGCCTGTAGACAGAGTTATTAGAGCAGAAGCTCTTCAAAGGGGAAGCACAAACCAGCGTATTTTATAGTGGGAAAATTCCAGAGAGACTGGTGTCTCGTTCATTTCACTCTCTGATTACTTTCAGTATATGCATATTTAAGACTTTGTACTGCTTTAAATTTGTCTTATACACATTTTTCAGACCATTATGTTTATTTTTGCTGAAGATATTCATTCACAGTTGGGGTCTTAGACTGATTTTACTTTTTCTTTTTTACTTTTTCATCCTTTTTAAAATTTTGGGCATAGCTCTGGTTCTGGAAGTACGTTCATTCATCATTCCTATGGAGATTGTTGTTGGTATAACATGAAAGAACAATATATAATATAATATGATATAACAGTATAGTTTATTGCAAAATAATGTATCTATATAGTGGTGCTTTATGGGATTGGATGGAGCTAAGATCTCTTTTGGCGTACTTTGGTTACTGTGGCTGGTTCTGTACTGCATCATGGGTAATGTAGTTTTTTTGTGCATGAATTTATTTCTTATTAAACATTTTAAAATGAGATGAATGAACAGATAATAAAGAAAGCATATACAATTGAATAACTTCCTCACAAGATAATCGATTACAGGTTTATCAGTTTCACTATGCAGAAAATAGATGTAGTTTTTACTTCTAAAACCATTGTGCTACATTTAAATTGAAAAAGGGTAGTGTATAATGTTCATAATTTGCCAGTCTTAGGGTGTTTTTTTTAAAGCCTTATACTGATTTTACATGACAAATTTGTTTTTGTTGTTGTAAAGAATTCATTTGAAGTCTTCCTCTCATAGTGTCTGTTGACAGTCATACACCAGCCACTTTTCTGAATAAGTGCTTTGTTTTGTGTGTAAAACCTGCATCTAATGGTTTTGTATATAAATATATGCAAGATTATAATGCAGGCCCAGTTCCAGGCTTTTCTATAATTACTCAGAATTACATCTTTTTTTTTGACACATCATATTTGTGTGTTGTACATTGTTACTTATTGATATTTCAAGAGTGACTCCCGCATTTGAATGTGTGTGTTACTCCTCACTGCAAAAAATGCTTTTCTTTCTTAGAGTTTTTGTCTTGTTTCTAGTCCAAATATCTAAAAATAGTTTTCAGAAATAATATGCCAAAATTAAGTGAGTTTTTCCTTAAAACAAGCATAATAATCTGCCAATGGGGTAAGCAAAATAATCTTGTTTTGCATTTTGTTCAAAATGCAGCTGCTAGAGTGCTTTCTAGAACAAAGAAATATGATCATATTACTCCAGTTCTTTCATCATTGCTTTGGCTCCCTATTAAATATCATATAAATTTGAACATTTTATTGACTACCTACAAAGCAATGAACGACTTGGCTCCCCAGTGTTTGAGGGAGCTCCTGGTGTATTATAGCCTCTCACGTCCACTACGTGACGTGAATTCGCAGAATATCAAAATCAACTGTAGGTGGTAGATCTTTCTCATATCTTGCGCCTAAACTGGAGCACAGTTCGGAAAGTAGACACACTCTGTCAGTTTAAAACTAGATTAAAGACACATCTCTTTGCATTAGCATACACATAAAACACAAATGCTTTTGAAATCCAAATCCTCTAAAGGAAGGTTAGTCTGCATTATTTAGGGCAACCGGAGCCGGGAACACTTTCCAAAAGACATTAAAATTTGAACGGCATCTGCACTTATGTTAGTCTGTTTTTATTATTCCCGAGGTTTCCATAATCCTGGACCAGGCCGTATCCTGAGCAGCTGCTGTGGTGGTCATGGATGAGTGGAGAGCATGAGACTGATTCCTGTAAGACCCCAGTGCCGGACGAGTCTTCGCATTGATCCTGAAGGGCCAGCCTGTACACCAGCCGGTGACCTACTCACACCTGCAGCTTCTCCACGATGGATGTCCAGCGTTCTCCAGCCTCCGATGCCTAGACTGCAGCTCTGCAAAAGACATTTGGCCAGAGGAGAAATGGTCATGCCCAACTGAGCCTGGTTTCTCTTAAGTTTCTTTTCCTTCACTTTCGTCACTTGGTGAAGCTTGCTCCTCGCCGCTGTCGCCACTGGCTTGCATGGTTCGGGACTTGTGAAGCTGCGGATAAATGGATTTGCTCTTAAGTGTTTGGACTCTCAGCAGTGAAAATTAAACCACACTGAACTGAACTAAATAGAACTTGAACTCTGAAAACTGAACTGACAGAGTTTCAATCTACTATAATCTTCTATGTTAAGCTACTTTTACACAATCTACATTGTAAAATTGCTATAGACATAAAGATGAATTTAATTGAATTTTATGGAAAAACTCACTTAATTTTGACATTGTTTCTGAAAACAAGACAATATTTTTTGCTTGTCTAGAAAATGCTTTGTAATTTTTGGATATTTTGACCAGAAACAAGACAAAAAAAACTCTAAATGAGAAGTTTTTTTTTTTTTTTTTTTTTTTTTTCCCACGCTGAAACTTTACGTATATACACAGTTTCTAATCCTCTTTGCAGCATGAAAAAACGATAATTTTTTATTCAAATTCTGAAGGGCTTATATTTAGCCATGAACTGAACAAAAACGCCAATGTTTTAAGTGGTGAGTGGACAAACATTTTAAATGGAAACATTTGAAGCTCTTCTACACAAGTATGAACTGCATTTGCCAAATCTGTTTACTCTAAAACCCTTTAGTGTTGTCATAAATATATTCATAGATAAGGATGATAATGTCCCATTTATTACTAGGAAGCTCATATTTCTGATTATTTCGATAGTAAGTGAAGTCACAGGAATTCATCTTAAAGCGATAATTCACCTAAAGTAATGAAGATTACCTCATCATTTATTCTCCCTTGTATGGTTTTAAACCTTTAGGAGTTTCTTACTTCTGTTGAACTCAAAAGAAGATATTTTAAAGAATGCTGGTTGCTGGGACCAATCGGCTTTCATAGTAAAAAACATAAATTACTATGGAAATCAATGGGTACCAGCAACCAGCACTATTTTAAGTAAATGATGACAAAATAAATTTGTTTGGGTGAAATCCCTAAATATACATCTCACTTTCTACCCAACATTTTAATTTATTGCAAAATAGACCTAATGCAGCTAAAAAGTGTTATTTAATTGTCAGCAAACATTCTCTGCAGATGATATTTTGTTATGAATATCATATAGCCATCAAACCCTGGTGCAGATGGCAATCAAGCTCGTGAAACAGGTCTCCGTTGCATTGCGTTTGACTGTGATAAGCAGCACACGATTGAAATATCACGAAATGTCACATAAATATTCAGCCTGCTCCTCTGCTGAGCGACGCCAGGGCCGGACAACAGCAGCTGTGCTCTTACAACTTCATTCGGATCCAAACACATCACCATAATTATGTAAATATGGTAATTGGGCATCTGTTGCCTGGAGTCATTTGTGGCTCTGACAGCTTCTCACATGTCCTTTTGTCAATCTCTATGGCATCTCTCGGGTCTGCGATCTGCCCGATGAACTCAACATATGGCTCGGAGATGAAAGAATTCAGAGATATTTCATAAATGATCACGAGTCGTATACGAAGGTGTTGCTTGAAGTAATTGTGGATTGTGAGTCAGTTCATTTAGAGGCAAAGTGTACTTTTTTTTTGTTGACTGAATGACTTCTGATTTTAAAGTAATTCAATACATTTCACTGTATTGCTTGGTGTTTAGAAAGTGGTTTGTAATGTAAGGGGATGCAGGAAGGTTGACATCAGGTGAGCTTTCGAGGGGAATATCCTCCTGTGGCACTTTGCGATAAATCTTTAAATCCCTTTTAAGCTAGTCAGAGTCCCATCTCTCCCTTTGAAAAGCTTCTCATCTCGCTCTTATGGGAGAGCCATCAGCCTCCAGGCAAACTGTCTGTCTGATCTCACTATCTGTTTGTCTAGTAGTGCAAGTGAAGTCACTAAAAGCCACACCGTATTTGACATCAGGTTCTTCTTATGTATTATAATGGGTATACTTTGATGGATGGTTTATGCTATACATTACTAGGACGGTGCATCATACCAAATAACGCATATGTGAATATCGCAAAACAGTTGAGGTCAGCATTATTGGCCCTTCTGAATAATTAGCCCCCCTGTATATTTTCCCCCCAATTTCTGTTTAACGGAAATTTTTTTTTTCAACACAATTCTAAGCATAATAGTTTTATTAACTAATTTCTAATAACTGATTTTTTTGTATCTTTGCCATGATGACAGAACATAATATTTTACCAGATATTTTTCTAGATACTAGTATTCAGCTTTAAGTGCCATTTAAAGGCTTAACTAGGTTAATTAGGCAGGTTATGGAAATTAGGCAAGTCATTGTATAATGATGGTTTGTTCTGTAGACAATTGGAAAAAAATTGTTTAAGGGGGCTAATAATATACACCTTAAAATGGTTTTAAAAAATTAAAAACAAAAACAAATAGGACTTTCTCTAGAAGAAAACATATAGGAAATACTGTCAAAAATTCTTTGCTCTGTTAAACATCATTTGGGAAATATTTGAACAAGGAAAAAAAATAATCACAGGAAAGAGAATAATTCTGACTTCAACTATACATATCTCAATGGTTTGCAATAATGGAGCAATTTAATACAAAACTTAATACAAAATTATCTTTGTGTGCCTGACACTAGCACACCCTGGGAAAGGCTTTTTAGCAGTGATGTTTGATGATGATGTTTGCTCTGTTCAAACTACTTATTTAAATTGAGCTGAAACAACACAATTCTTGTGGTTTTTTGGGGGTCAACTTAATTGTTTTATGTTCAATCCACTTGAATTTAAGTAAGTTTAAGTAAGTTAACTTAATCTCTTCATGTTGTCCTAGTTAGATGCCAATGCACATCTTTGAAACCAAGCAGATGGACATGCTGGTTGTTTTGTTCAAAAATCTCTAATGATGAGTGTGGATGCTGAAATATGATCATGTTAAGAAAACCATAAGACAACAAAAAAGAAACCCCACTCTTTAAAGTGCATTTTCCTGATTTTTCTTGATGTTTTCTGCTTGATGAAACTATTCTGTTTGTTTGTTTGTTTACATTGTTGAAATGTCAGGTTTTATGCAAGAGTAAAACAATGCTGTTCACTTTCAGAAGATGTACCAATGCTTTCTTTTTTATTTATTTTTTTATTTTTTGGAATAGTGTATCGCATATTGAATATCACATTATTTAAAATCACATTATTTAACATCCTTTTGCATTTTTCTTCAATATCACACAGCCCTATACATTTTGTAGTTATACCAATTGTTAATGTTCTTCATCCAGTGTGTTATTATCTTAATCTAGCTCTTCAGTTCTTTGGATTGACTGGATGTATTACATTATTAAATAAATTATTTATTAATTGAAATTATTTCACCAAAAATGTACTGTATTACTCCTCTGACAATAAAACATTGTGTCATTAGTAGAAACCAAACAAAAGTAGGAGCACCTTTTTTGTTATTTCATACAAAAGAAATGCTGTTGACAACATTTTTATTAAAAAATGTGGATCGTTTCATTAGCAGTTTATGCTTACTCAAACACATAACTATAAATCATAAATTCAGTTGTAAATAAAAATCTGAAGAACTTGTCCAACATGGCCTGCAGATAATTCCTGTGAAACAGACAACATATGATCATGGCTTGACCCCGCATGTGTTACAGAATATATTCTCGCCTCTCTTTTTTAGTTTCTGGAGGTTAAGCTGCAGTGATGTCACAGTCATTCATGTGAAACCCTTTCATTAACTCCTCGTCAGGAGGAATTCTCCACACAATTAGTGTGAGCGCCAGCAGCAGTTTCAGCTGGACGTCATGCAGTGGTGTGTGGTTAATGATCGTGTCCCACTGCCCACGTGCAGGTGTGGGCAACAGTGATACAGCAACACGAGGATCAAACATTCCTCCAATTGCTGAGAGGGACACGCTGCCTTTGAAATGTGCAGCACGATGCTTTTGGAGCATGTGTTGTCAGAGCTAATTTTAGCCTCTTTTATTGATCATGTTCATACCTGATATTAGGCGCTTAAACATTTTTGGGTGGGTCACAAGTAAATAAGGAAGACACTCCAATTAAATCCTGCTGTTTTAATCTGTGTTTCTTGTACACTTTCTGATAAAAGGGTCTATGGGTGGCTTTATATGTTTGGGCTTTTTACTATAATCTTTCAATATTGCAAAATAATCTTACATATAAACATGTAAGGAGGCAACAGATGATGATGCGAAGAGTAAAAGCTTTTCTTTCTGCTTTAATACCAAAAAGCTAAACATTTATGAGCAAATACAAAAACATGTTAATATATATATTTTGGGTCAGTTGGCATTTCTGTGTGGAGTCTGCATGTTCTCCTCGTGTTCGTGTGGGTTTCCTCCGGGTGCTCCGGTTACCCCCACAGTCCAAAGACTTGTGCTGCAGGTGAATTGGTAAGCTAAATTGTCCATAGTGTATATGTGTATTTCCTGGTCCTCCAGGTTGGGGGTTGAGCGTTGGGCTAACAACCCACCTCATAAAAAAACCTAGATGTTACGAAACACCAATATGGTGCAGCTAAATATCAACTTCGATATAAAATCGCCCTTTGGCAGTAGTCTATTGAAATGATCGAAAAATAATAATAATTCTGGGATCCACACAATTCCTTAATGTTGTCCCAACCCAAATCGATTGTCAACTTAATCGTTTTTACAAATACAATTAAGTAAAAACCTCAAGAATTGTTGTTTCAAGTCATTTTAATTAAGTAGTTTAATCAAGCAGCAAAAGTAATTTTTTGAGGATATATATTAAGCAAAGATCTTGATATTTTGCAAGTTTCCTACCATAAATGTAGCAAAACTTAATTTTTGATTAGTAATATGCATTGCTCACAGCTTAATTTTTACAGCATTAAAGAGAATCTTCATGGAATTTAGTTTTTTTTTTTTTTTTAAAGTCCCACTTTATATTACGCGTCCTTAACTAATACTTACATTAAATTATAAATACAATGTACTTAATGTTTTCATAATGTATTGCAGAACACTTGCTATTGAAGTGGGATACAGATAGGGTTAGGAACAGGTTTGGTGGTATGGGTAGGTTTAAGGGTGGGTTAAGGTGAAGAGATGGATCAAAAGTAATTACAGAAATTGATTACAGATGTGATTACATGCAGGTATTTAATCAACAATTATTAACAATAAGTACACTTTAACAAATTATTCATATCAGTTACATATCAGTACATATCAGTTAAGCCCGCCTAATATAAAGTTCGAACAAAAATTATTGTCATATCCTAACAAACCATACATCAATGGGAATGCCATGCTTATATATCGAACCAGTTATATATATATATATATATATATATATATATATATATATATAGGGCTGTGAGATATTGAAGAAAAATGTGATATGCAATAGCATACTGAATAAATGCTATAAACAAAACATATTTCATATTATTTCAGGGGGGGAAAGCAGTGCTACAACTTCATGTGAACAGCCATGTTTTATTTTTGCAAAAAACTAATCAGACATTTTAACAATATAACAAACAAAAATAAATAACTTTGCTCCACTGGTATATAATTACCAACCTGAAAACATCAAGAACAATCACAGAAACATTGTAAACAGAATGAAGTCTCATTGTCTTCTTAACATGGCTTAATTGCTTGGTTATATTTCAGCATCCAAAATCACTACAGTGTTTTGGACCAGAAAAGCAGCATACCCACTCTGCTTGGTTTCAGAGATGTGTGTTGACATTTCTGATGTGCTGAAAAGTTTTTCAGATGATGTGCTAAAGGCAGAAGCACAAAGATATAATATGAAATAACTCATTTATCGTAACCATTGTGATACGTGAAGTTTGCATGAATACTAAAAGATAAGTGAATTTGCAGAGTTCTTATAATTTCAATATATTGCACGGGCCACTATACTGTGCTTTTGTGAGTTTTCAAATATTTTACATGACAAAAAAAGAGCTGAGTGAACTGCTAGGTCTCATTAGCATGAGCTTTTAAATAAAAGATAATAAGCATCAGCTTTTCCACACAGGGGACTCGTAGCGCTCCGCTACCATGGATCTCCAACAAGGCGGCGCGAGCAGCACATCACAAAACATCAAAAACATATAATATTCATATTCCCCAACTCCGCAGCTATTCAAGTGCATCTGAGGACTTGTGTTTGTCATCAAACATGCCTGCCAAACCCCGTTACATCACACAACAGCAACACGACTGCTCTGCCTGTGCTGTACACGCACCTCTAACCCACAAACGCTCTGATTCAGATCAAGATGTGCACATTTGAATCCTAATGACGTGAGACATCGGACATCTGTTAGAGAGATGCACGGTAAACTGCAGTATCTGATGCCACTCACTCAATATTAGCATGCCGAGTAAGTCGCCGTGAATGTGAGTGTAAATCCATGTAAGAAGATGAGGCTTGAAGAACTGAGAATAGTGCTGACTGTTCGCTTGAGCAAAGAGCACTGCTGAAATATTTATACGTGTGTTTTTGGTGCTGTAGGCAATAGGGGGGGGGGGGTGTAACAGTGAAAGCTCTGTCTGGAATAAGACAATGAATAATGATTTAAACATCGTCGGTTCTTGCTTGCAACCAAATGTGACTAAGCATGTTTGAGGGAGTCTGAGATTTGAAAGCTTGATGGATTTTAATTAATATTTTAGTGTTGTTCAAATGTGTGTTACGAGCATGCATTCAGCTGATCAAAGATTCAATTAAAGACTTTCATTCATTCATTTCCTTTGGCTTAGTCCCTTATTTATCAGGCGTCGCCACAGCAGAATGAACCTCCAACTTTTCCTGCATATGTTTATGCCCTTCCAGCCGCAACCCTGTACTGTGAAACACCCATATACTCTCTCATTTACTCATACACTCATACACTACAGCACATTTAGTTTATTTAATTCACCTGTACAGCATGTCTTTGGACTCTGGGGGAAACCGGAGCACCCAGAGGAAACCCACGTGAACACAGGAAGAACATGCAAACTCCACACAGAAATACCAACTAGCCCAGCCGGGAACCAGTGACCTTTTTGCTGTGAGGTGACAGTGCTAACCACCGAGCCACCGTGCCGCCAGACTTGCATTATTGGGAGAAATAAATCAAATATATCAAATCGGGCTCTTTTGAACTTTATATTCCTGAACTTATTATTCCTGAAAAGACTCCTGAAAGTGTCACGGTTTCCAATATTTATATATATATATATATATATATATATATATATATATA
>CAIGQW010054109.1:8604859-8626379 GCA_903798125.1 Danio choprae
TCTCTCTCTCTCTCTCTCTCTCTCTCTCTCTCTCTCTCTCTCTCTCTTCCACTTTATTTAACAACATTAATAACTGAGCGTCCTTGGGAGGTTAATTAGAGGGAACTTCTGCTGGCATCCATATTTCAACAGATGCATGTGTAATTATCTTTTTAATTAGTACCCCATTACAAATCATCAGCCTTCACCTTGTGTTTAAAGACTTCTTTGTGGCTAGTGTAATGTCTTAATTAAGTGTCACATATAAAGTGTGAAGGAGATAAATGTGTTTACTTTATTCTGCATTGCATTGTTTAAGATCAGATGCAGTTTAGGTGATATTTCAGAGGGTTTGTTTACATAATTCGGTGGTCAGATGACTACTATCAATCCATCATTTTATTTTAATCTATAATGGCAATTTATAATAAATAAACCAACCAAATACACTCACTGGTTGGCTTTTTAGGTATGAAGTGGTAGTACTGGGTTACATTAGAAAAAGATCTTGATTCTTAATGGCATAGATTCAACAAAGTACTGGAAACAGTCATTTGAGTTTTTGGTCCATACTGACATAATCTTATGCAGTTGCTGCAGATTTGTCAGTTGTTCATCCATGAAGTAAATCTCCTGTTTCAGCATATCACAAAGGTGCTTTATTAAGATTTTAAAGGCATATTTGTGTTTAAAGTAAAGTATTTGTTATTCCAAAAGCATTTGTTATTCCAAAAGTAAAGTATTTGGGATCACAATTCCAACTCTCTAACCATTAGACCACGACTGCCAATGATGCAACAGCAACCATAAGACAACAGTGCCATTGTGATCAACCACACAACAGAAATAGGTGGAGAGGAGAGACAGTGGAGTCAATTCAGTGGATGTGGAAGATTAGAAGGACATGATGTGTAAGGACAGAGGAAATTTGGCCAGGACATTATTATGTTTAAATGATCCTCAAATGGAACTAAGGTGTCCAAAGTGTGCCAAACAAATCTCCCCCACACCATTACACCACCAGCAGTGCAATAGAAAGACAGGATAAATCCATGGTTTTATAGGCCAAATCATGACCCTACCAAATGTCAAATGTTAGAGATGAAATTGGGACCAGGCAACCTTTTTCCACTCTTCTATTATCCAGATTTGGCAAGTCTGTCTTAATTGTTGCCTCAGTTTTACTGTTATCAGCTGATAAGAGTGGCACCCAGTGTGGACTTCTGCTGTTGTAACCTATCTTCTTTAGTATAGCCACAGCCATATCACCCAGAAACCCTAGACTGGTTGCCTACCAAAGCTAAGCCTGGTCAGCACCGGAATGTGAGACTTCTTGGGAACTAGGTTGTTGCTGGCCAGCAAGGGGTGTCTTTGTGTAGGTCCTAATGTCCCAATATAGTGATGGAGACACTACAGTATACAGTAAGAAGCACCATCCTTGAGAGACATTTAACTGAGGTCTTGTCTCAGTGTGGTCATTAAACCCACTCCTGCTCCCATGGGTGTAATCTAGTGTCCTGACAATAATCCTCTATCACTATCTCTCCTCTGCACTTATATCTGGTTCTTGTGGGGCCTTGGATGCCGATGCATTATCCAAGTAGATATTTTCTTCTTATAATTCTCCTTAGCCCCTAGTGATGGTTGTGTGAACCAATGTCCACAGATCAGCAGAAATACTCAGACCAGCTCATCTGGCACCAACAATCAGTTAAAACTCCTTCAGATCATCCCGACCATGTGTACATGCCTAGATGCGTTGAGTTGCTATTAACTTATTAAATATTTGTGTTAATACTCAGTGAAGCAGGTTTATCTAATAAAGTGGCTGGGGAATGTCTAGCATAAGTCAGGGCAGGAAATCTTTAAAGGGTCGTTTATGCAAAAAAATTTTACAGTATAGGACAGATTGGAGATATTTCCTCAGTTGCCCACAAGGGCCAATAGACTCAAGGGAAAAAGGTTACGTTGACAAATGAGATCAAACCCTGTAGGGCGACATTGAGTAAGAACCAGGAAGTTAGGTTATCAGCTACAGAACAGGAAAGCTATCAGAGGTAATAAAGAAGCTGGGCCTCTGGCAGGTGAAATATCACTAAGGGACAAGGATGAAAAACTAGTCTTTCTAGGAGGTTGATGTGTGTGTGTATGTACGAGTATGTGAATAGGTGTTTGAGGCTGAGTGCAGGCCACTGTTCTTTCTTTTACCTGCGGTGTTTGGCCATTCAAGAGAATAGATTGTGTTATGCTTCATTGCCTATAGCTCAAGCAAACATCCATCATTCCTCCCCCATATAGGGACCCACAGGATTTCATTAATATGGGTCACACATGGTGGCTGTGACAATTTAGGTGGTTCATTACTGATAGCATTTATTCAACAATGAGTCAATCAATGTCTTGCATTAAAACTACCTTGATATTAATTCGACATTGAATTCAGACTTCAGTTAATACTAATTATATTATAGTCTTTGGTCATTGAAAAAATAAATAAGTTGGTACAGGTTGTGCTGTCAAATCAACCAACATATGACTATTCTCAATGTGCTGCCAAAAACAGTGCCAAACCACTGAGTGTAAGGTACACTTGAAAGCATCCTGTGGTATCTGGAATTAATATGTTAGCAACTGATATTGATCCGCCATGGATCAAATATGTTCAGTTGGATGGTGATCTAGCAGAGGGGCAACTAAACCACTGTCATACTCAATGTAGCTCCAAATTTGGACATTTTTTGAATACATGTTAAGACCTTGATTAGGTGATTCATGTGTGCTTAATTGGAGTAGGACCTATAAAATGCAACACATCTGCCATTCAAGAGCAGGATTAGATGCTTCTTATCTAGGGTGGCCAGGATAACACCTTGAACTCTGTATTATTGTATTTAAACCATTTCTGTAAAATACTGTATGTACGGCGTGGCAGGGTGCATTATACTGCTAAAAGCAGCTCCAACCAGGAGCACAACTGTCATTAAAGGAATAGTTCACACAAAAATGGAAATTCTGTCAATAATTACTAGCGCTCATGTGATTCCAAAACCCTGAGACTTTTGTTCATCTTTGGAACACAAGATATCTTGGATACAATTTGAGAGCTCCATAGACAGCAATGGTCTCGACCCATTCAGAGTACCAAAAAACATTGTTAAAAGCAATGGTCTCAAACTCAATTGCTGGAGGGCCGCAGCTCTGCATAGTTTAGCTCCAACCACCTCCAACTAACAGCTGCTTAATAGTCTCTAGTAGTCTTGAACACCTTGATTAGATGGATCAACTGTGTTTGATTAGGCTTGGAGCAAAACTGTGCAGAGCTGCGGCCCTTTAGGAATCCAGTTTGAGACCTATGGTTAAAAGAGTAATTTTGTGTGCACATTAAACATAAATAACTTTATTTAACATATTCTTCTCCGTGTATACAGTGACATATACCCACACGGATGCCTGCACACAGCTTCCTCTGTTTGATATGAAACACAGGTGCATCTGAGGTATATGTCAAGCACAACAGCGCTCTCATAAACGCGCCCCCTATACTGACACAGAGGAGAAGAAACTGTTGAATAAATTAGTTTTTTTACATGCACAAAAAAGTATTCTCGTAGATTGATAATATTCCAAATGAACCACTGAACAAAAGTCCCAGGGGATTGGAACAACTTTAGGGTGAGTAAATAAAATAATTTGTATTTTTGGGTGACCTTTAAGGATTGTAGCTGGTATGCAACAATCTTTTTTCCAGTTTGGTGTCAACGCCCAGTTCATCCTGCTGTCATCACTTTTCCAGGTTATTGGCTTTGATTTACATGGCAGTCCATAGGATGTGAAAGAAAACAGGACTCATTGGATCAGACGATCTTTCAGTCCTTCAATATCCAGTTTTGACACTCATAATATGCCCATTGTAAAATCCTTCCTAAGACCTCTGATTGGTCTGCTACAACACCTTCCTTTGAGCAGCTGAATGTGATGCACAATGTTTTGTTTCAAATGTTTCTAATTTGTCCTACAGCACACCAAAGATTTTGATTATGGGAACTGATTGATTACCATTTAATCTACCAAGACCTTAATCTAGGGACTTGTTAAGAGATGATCAATGATATTCACTTCACACATTCTGTATATAATATATAGACTCAGAAACAAAATCAGGTATAGTTTACACTCGTGTCGCCCCAATCCCGTATGACTCCAAATCTGTCTCTGGCACAGGAAATTTGTTGACAACCAAAGCAATTTGGTGACAATTGACTTACATTCTACAAAACACAGTTCTCAAAATATCCTCTTTTATGTTCCACAGAAGAAACAAAGTCATGCATTTTTGGAACTTGAGACAGAATTAAATAATTTGTGGTTCTTTTTTTCTTTTTCCTTTAACAGCAAAGATAAAAGATGTTTCAGAAGTTAAGCAAATGCTCTTGAAACAGATGCATTTGCACGCAGTGACAGATCCATGAGAACTTCTAAACCGTTTCTGTTTTTGGCTCAGCAGCTCGGGATGTCTCATGAAAGGACAATGATTTATTCCTACAAATCTCAGCTCACGTTGCACTGAGTTAACCTCTCTCTCTTCCTCACACTTTCTCTCACTCTTTCTCTCCCTCAGTATGGTGTTTTTCTGCATCAGCTGTCAGAGTGAGAGAAAGAGAGAGAGGAGTGCTTCATCTCGCCTGACTCAAAAGGAGAAGAGGAAGTGCAGTTTTACCTTCCAGCTCCAGAAAAGTAATGCATAAATATCAGCATTTCTGCTTCAGCAGCGTTTTCTAAATTAGAGAAAAGAGCAGAGGCCTCCCGCAAAGACTGAGGTAATTTAATAATGTAACATGGAATACATTATTCTTTCACTTTAGTAGGAACATGTTATGGAATTATAGTTATGAATAATGAGATACGAAATTTGTCATATGGGAAATAATATTTGAATCTCTTTTTTAGTCTCAGAATTGGGGTTACATATGGGCTATTTTTAGGTTCAGTATGAGAATTACATAAAAAGTCATGTAGGTGACCAGATGTCACCATGATTCAAATGAATGCAGATTTCCTGGAGCGTAATGTGTATGTTTAATGCCGTAAACAGCATTAATACTCAGTTGGCTTTTCCTCAAACCTCTAGCATCTATCACAGCTCTTTTGTAATATTATCATCATTTATCATGATCTGGAGATGTTGCATTTACATTAAGCATTGTGATATTTCATGTGATGATATTTTCATGTTTCATTATGCCTTTTTCAGGATTGCAAACACAATTAATGCACTTACTGAAAAAAATAAGAAGAGGAAGAATAGGCATCAGATGTTGATACATGTCATCATTCATCAAGTCAGCTTAAAAAAACCTCTAAATATCTTGAAGCATTATTTTTTTGACAGTTTACAAAAGATTGAGTATAAATAATCCAAATATTCCAATTCATATGTGCAATATATGACAAACAGTTCCTAATATTACATGTACATGTATTAATATATAATTACATACTTAATTTATTCAAGAAATATACCTGCAAATTTACAGTATTTTATTAAGTTTTAGGAAATTGTGTAAAAATGCTGTCAAGTGAATCAAAACGAATGCCATAAATAGACCTTTATTTATCAATTCACTTACTGGTAAGTACTCACTGGTACATTAATGTAACCTCTCTTTGTGTCAAAGTACATGTGTCCAGTACACTTGTGCATCGTTTTTCATTTTTGCAGGTATAGCGTTCTTGAAGTGTCTTGGAGACGTTGACACAGTACTTCTGGGCACAGTACACTGGCTGCTCTTAGACTCCTTGTGCAACCAAAAATCTCATTATTAAAAATACTAGTGTTCTAATAAATATGGCCAGCACTGTATGCTGTGTACTTATATGACATATTTCAAAATAAATACAAACATAAGCATATAAATATGAGCTTGATATGCCAGTTTATGGAACTGTTAAACATTTATAAATATATTAATTTGCATATACCATAAATGCTTTTACTTTATAACAATTGGTGTTTATAAGACTATCATAACACCTTAATAATCATGACAGAACAAATGTCATGAATTTGAAGTATATTGTGTGCATGATTATGACAACTCTCATTGTGTCATTAGCTTAGTTATGTCATTTTAAATGCAACAGTGACATTGCTTGAGATGTGTTTATGACAGCGTGACATAATAATGTAATGACAAATTCAATTTGAACCACTGTAGTTAAGGTCAAGAAAAATATTGATGCTGTCATAAAATTCATGACACACTTATAATGTTTATGACAGATCTATGACACGTTATGTTGTCTTGGTAATGCCAAATTGTCATGAAAAAGACAAGTTTTAATGTTTTTGGTTATGCCATGTTATCATTACAAAGACATCTCAAATAGTGTCCTTGCATTTAAAATTACAACTGGGCAAATGACACTTAATGACAATTGTCATAAGCATGCATAAAATCTCATTCATACTCATGATGTGTCATCATGATTATAAAGGTTTCACGGTACCTCTTCAAGTAAAGTATTATCAGATATATTTCATGAATTGATACTTCATTTGTACATTTGAATTTGTGGAGCAGTTCCTGGAAGACCTTTCTTGGTTAATATTTCTGTAGTTATGTTTAAACACTTATTATTGAACATCCCTGACATTCCACAAAGCACAAATTCCCCAAATGCTTTCTCAGATTGTCAAACTCTGCCTTTAGATTCTTTTGCCTTCAGGGCTTTGCTGAATTTTCAAGTATTTGACAGTGATGCAGTCAGGTATGTCACGCTTATGATCACTAATTCTCTTCAAAGACATTTCCTCATATAAAGACACACGTTTAGTTAGGAAAGTAAAAGGAAACAACATTCCTCTGGCCAGCTTGACCAATGTCACATATGGTTTGCTTCAGCGGCTCAGAGTGTGAATGTTCATATCAGCATGTCGGGGGACAGTAATGTCATAAAGCCTCCAGCAAACCTCTTTAATGAGGGAAGCTCCTTATTACTGTTGTATGCTGTGCATCTGCCAAAGGGGCTCCAGTAAGGGTAAACGGGCTACAGAAGAAGGGTAAGACACATCAAAGTGAGAGATGCAAGAGAGAGAAAAGATGAATCAGATGTGTTTGATGGCAGATTTCCATAGGAAGGATGTTGAGGATGAAACCTCACACTGTGCTGTGAATGGCACTGCACAGGGATAGAAGCACAGAGGGCTTCGACATCTCTTTTAAGCCTCTGTGTTTTCACCATTGAGCATAATGTGCTTCTATTTGACCTGGCCTCAAACTCTTAGTGTAGTGTTTTTAGATGTATGATAAAGGTGTACTTGAATGAAAGTCACCTCCCTTGATCCTTTGAAATGAAAGTAGTGTCTTGAAAACACTACTGTAAACTTCTGAGTTCAAAATTAAAAAGATATCTATCAATACAAAATGTAAAAATTGCTAGGATGTTTTTCATATGCGACAAAATTCTGCACATAGAACTGCTGACATGGGCATGTTGGGTACCATTCTACACTTTATGCTGCTCTAAATATAAAGTGCAGTCTAGTGATTTTTTTGGCCTAACTGGTCAGAGTTTATAAGCAAAAGAAGTGATTTTGTCTTAAGTCCAGACCTCTAAGTAGCACTGTAACAAAATTGTCAGAGCAAACTCAGCTTGTTGTATTGGCTGTCATAACACACAAACACTGAGTTTCTTTTGAAAGGGCTCATCCCTATGCCCTTATCCCTTCAAAGGGTTTACCCTCTGAAGTGACAACTTCTAAGGGTTAAAGGATGTAAGGGCTATTTTTTGGGACACAATTAAGCGGTTGAAAATGATGAATGATGAATGAATTCTGCCAATCAATGAGCTGGTGCCAGTGTCGCACTTTTTGTCCACTGACACCCTAAAAACATGCTCAGAATGATAAAGTGCATTGTGCAGGCTGTGTATTATTTAATTATGTATGCATGTTTGTATGGATATTGTTTTATAATTATTTTATTGCTAATTAAATTATTTAAAGCTTATAAATATTACAGTAGCCAATAGAAAAATACTATAAATACAATTATAGGTAAAGTTGAACTCTGAGACCCCTGTTGTCACTGTGACATCAAACGATTTCCCTTTGCAAAGGTCCATTGTTGCCCGAAGTGTCCATCAGTTGTTCCATCATTAATTTTGAAGGGCCCTTCGAAGTGTCCAGTTTTGAGCACTTTAGTTTGGAATGAGATTTCAGTATGGCGGCTATGATTGATTTCAATCCGAAGTGCCCTTCAGGAGGTGTGATATATCTCGTTTGGAACACATGAGGAGATATAGCTTGACTTCTACTTTCGGGATTGCTTTGTTAATTTTGATTTTGTATTTTGTTACAGCGCTCTTCTCATGAAAATGGCAAATTCTAAATTTTAATTAAAAATGGCAAAACATATTTAATTTCTATTTTATTTCTATGATTAGCTAAGTTATCAGAAGAAACAATTTTTCATACACTTCTGTGTTGGCTGAGTTGGTCGAGTCTGTGCACCTTCAGCCAGTAATTAAAGCATTATTGCAGTATATTAATACACGTAAACCACGTCTTAGTATCTGCAATCTAGGCAGATTTTAAATTGAAATGTGATTCTTTTAGTACCTACTATAGTTACATCATAACTGAACATTCTAAATGAATCCAGGACTCCGTAGGATCTAGTTATGGTGAAGGTGTATAGCAAATGTAATCATTAGTGACTCTTTTTTGGCTCAGACTGTCACGTGATCAACACCATGTGACTGCCGCAGGTCCTGCTGGCCCTCTCTGTCAGCCCAGTTTACCATCATGGCAACACAGTCTTGGCCCATGACAGCAGTGTATGTTTAAATGCATGTTTCAGAGCCTGTTTACTGGAGGTTAAAGGATTGAAAATGTTTATCCTATAGGGTACTTTCAGAGATTGAATCAGTGTGTTTTGTTCTTATCAAAGTGTGAGCAGATAAACATACTTCAAAAAGGCTAAAAGCTGGTAGAATAATAAGCTGTATAGCTAATAAGTTTTAGATTGAAGTGCGCTGAACAATATAGAGACCGTTTAGCCAAAAACTAAAAATAACTTCTCAGTATTTACTCAACCTCAAGTGGTTTCAAACCTTTATGAGTTTCTTTCTTATGTTGAACACAAAGAAGATATTTTGAAGAATGGTACCTGTAAATATGATACCTGAGTTTTGCTTTTCTGTTGAACACAAAATAAGTAAAAAAACAACAAATGCTGGACACCAGAAACCATTGACTTCCATATTATAAGCCAATGATTTCCGGTGTCCAGCATTTTTTCAAACTTATTTTGTGTTCAACAGAAAAAGAAAATTTAAACTGGTTTGTGACAAGTAAAGGGTGAGTAAACAATGACACAATTTTCCACTAATTGTAGGTTTAACTTAACTGGAGTGTGCTTGCCCACTTTGGACCACTAGTTACCAGAAAAGCATTAGACCGGATTGCATCTGTAATGTAGAAGTTAAGCGAAATAACTCAATTTAACTCACCAATTAACTTTGTTTTAAAATCATTTTATTTTTACTTTGTACATACGGTGTACTCAATAGATTACTAAATTTAGCCAACATATTTTGCTTTAGAAATCATGTAAATAAACAACACTATATGGTATAATGCTATAATGGTAACTATATAGTGTTTGAGTAACGCAGAGTGCATTTTAACTGAAATTGTTTGCAGCTTGCCATGACAGAATTCATTTTACTTATTATTATTATTATTATTATTATTATTATTATTATTATTATTATTATTTTATTTATTTATTTTTTTACAGTAGTTGAATAGGTTTTACTTTGACTTCTATAAATTTGACATTTACAGCTTTGATTAATCACTGAAATTAATCCACAGCCACATCACCCTGCAGCCCAAGACCGTTTACTCACTGAAGCTAAGCAGAGCTGAGCCTGGTCAGTACCTGGATGGAAGACCACATGGGAAAACTAGGTTGCTGTTGGAAGTGGTGTTAGTGTGGCCAGCCGGGGGTGCTAAACCTGCAGTCTGTGTGAGTCCTAATGCCCCAGTATAGCGAAGGGGACACTATACTGCCAGTGAGCGTCGTCTTTCAGATGAGTGGTGTCCTGGCCAAATTCACTCCATCGGCCCTTACCCATCATGGCCTCCCAATCATCCCCATCCACCAAATGGGCTGTATTATGGTCTCTCCACTCTACCAATAGCTGGTGTGTGGTGAGAGCACTGGCACCGTTGTCCTGTGGTTGCCATCGCATCATTCAAGTGAATGCTGCACACTGGTGGTGGTGTGGAGAAAAGATCAATCATTTGTTTTTGTTACACTTTTAACATTCTGGAAATTCTAATTTCAATAAATCTTTATTTTTATAGTGCTTTTACAATGTAGATTGTGTCAAAGCAGCTTAACAAAGAAGTTCTAGTAAATTGAAACTGCTTCAGTCCAGTTTTTACAGTTAAAGTTTAGTTCATTCATTCATTCATTTTCATTTCGGCTTAGTCCCTTTATTAGTCTGGGGTCGCCACAGCGGAATGAACCGCCAACTTATCCAGCATATGTTTTACACAGCGGATGCCCTTCCAGCTGCAACCCATCTCTGGGAAACATCCATACACACCCATTCACACTCATACACTACGGACAATTTAGCTTACCCAATTCACCTATACCACATGTCTTTGGACTTGTGGGGGAAACCGGAGCACCCGGAGGAAACCCACGCCAACACAGGGAGAACATGCAAACTCCACACAGAAACGCCAAGTGGCGAGGCTCGAACCAGCGACCAGCGACCTTCTTGCTGTGAGGCGAACGTGCTACCCACTGCGCCACTGTGAGGCCCCAAGTTTAGTTCAGATCAGTGTAATATAATACATATATATTAAATTATACACATATACACATAATACATATATACATATATAAATATTTTATGGGATAGTATTACATCATAAAGTGAGTGTAGAGTATATTAGCAGTTGTTTTCATCTGATGGAGCATTTGAACCTAGAAACAGTGACGTCAAACTGAAGCATATTGCACAGCTCCATACAGACGAAAGCACAAATGCTAGATAATGAATTTTTGATTCCTGAGTGGCCTTTCCGCAAAAGCTCAGCACGAGTTTGTCACTTTATGTTTTATTTAAGGCATTTCTGTTGGTCACTGGAATACTTTCGAATGCTAAAATGATTTTTGGAAGCTCTTTGAATTCAGCGAGCCTCAGATTTGCAGATTACATCGCAATTGGTTTTTTGGGGACAGATGCTTCAGTGCGCTCCAAGGTCTTTTCGTTTGTCAAAACTGATGGATTTCTGACCTTGTGGGGGCGTTGAAGATATTAGCATCAAATTGAATGCCTTGGCAGCAAAAGGATAAACGTAAAACATCTCAAGGGCATTTTCTGTTTTTTTATTTGAGGGACTTGCATGTTTGTTTAAATGACTTTTTCAGTTTTGAAAAGCTCCCATAAACCAGTATGACGACATTTCAGTTAGAAAAGTACATATCAGGATTGGAAATTGTGGCAAAAATGACACTAAAATTAGCTAAATTTGCCTAAACAATTCAAGGAAATGTACAAAAAATTAAATGCAAATGAATAGAGACATTCGAACAGTTTTTGTGCACCACTGAGCCTTATTACACATTTCTGTTGAGCTTATTAATGCAGTATTCAATCTTTTTTTATACACCCTAGAAAACGCACAAGCAAATTCTCTTTCAGAAACAACTATGTGCTGAAATAGTAAAAGAGATTTATTTTTTGTAGCTTTGGTGATTATAACGAGAGTCATGATCTAGATTAATGTCATATGACATGCTGATTCTCCAATGGTGTTATATGTATTCTTACAATCAACATTCATAATTATTATTAAGACATCAGTAGTAATCAACAATATTGCAGTCATACACTGTAATAAATTCATTCCTAGTTCCTTTCATTTCCTTTGCTTTTCATTCTAAAATACTAAAATAATTTTAATTCATCATAATTTACATAAGTTTATTTTGAGTTGGTTTTAAGGCACAACACTGCACTGCAGGTTAATAGGGAAGGAAAGAGAAAAAACTACCAGATATGAATAAAACTGCGAAGTGTTTCTGAATATACTACATATTAAGAGAAAACAATAATAATTTTTAGATAACAGGCTTTAAAAAAATATGCATCTTCAGATAAAATTTGATAAAATGCTATAAAGAAACACTTCATTGTGTGTTTTAGATGATCGGAAAACCAAAATTTCTAAATTGACAAGTGCATAAAAAAAGAATTATTGTCATGTTAAAACTAAATATTTTACCTTATATAATTTGTAAAATGATTGGTACAAATAAGTTTATAAACGTAATATACTCATTTCTTTTATTTAGGTAAAAATGGGACATTAAATACTGATCCTGGTGCACATTTTATTACATTTTTAATCATGCTCTTATAGCATGAAGAGCAGCAAGTTTGACCTTTAGGTTAAAGTAATTGGCACATCTTGAACTCTTTATTTAGAGTCAGTTATGTCATCTAAAGCATACATCCTAATTATCATGATACAGATCTAAATATAGGATTCTTCTGAAGTGCACTTGAATGAGTCTCATTTTCATCTTTTGACACTGATTAATGATTCTCGGCTCTTTCAGTTCAAGATGAACGTGTGGCATGAGGGATTAGGTGCATGGTGTACCATATTATCCAGAAAAACTCTGAACACTCAGCTGTTTTTGGAAACCTTCATGTTGTCTTGTACATATTGTTCCTCTGTTATAGTAGCAGGAGCCAAGGCTGTCAGAAACTCAGCTAAGAGGACCCTGAAGAACCCCACGTTATTTGCATTGGGGATTCTTCATTTTATAGCTTTAGGACCGTGACACGTTTTTCAGAGCAATTGATTTTGTAAATTGTGTTATTTCCCAACCTAAACAAAATGATTCTTATTATGCATTATCATTAGGTAATCAAATGCTATTTTCTCCCATTGGGTTTGCTTTAAGCTTTTAATTTCTCTGGAGAAAAAAAAAGATAACTTGTTGACATTGTTTATTGCTCAATTTCACAAAGGAATTTGTTGAAATTTGTTCTACAAGAAACTTTGTATTGTTTAAGAATACTTAAGCAAGTCCACATTTATTTTAAAGGTGCAGTATGTACGATTGACACCCAGTGGTTGAACTAGGTATTGCAGGTCAAATTTAAAACTCTTTTTCACCCGACCCTTTCTCTGACAACTCCACACAAACGCAGGTTGCCAGATTGATGACACCAACACGAAAGAGTGTGCCGAGCCTACACTACATGCGACGACACGCAACAAAATGAATCTTTTCCATGTTAAGGGAGTTTTTTTTTTTTTCAAACCATCACCTGAAATTTCTATTTAACAAAATGGTTTCTATGTCTAGCGGCTGAACAGCTACATAAACTACTATGACCGCGATCACCTCAGGTACTGATTATGTGCTTTTTTGGCCGTTAAATGCCACCAATGTGACATTTATTGCCATACTGAAAGCAGCAGAAGATAGATCTTGAAAATAAGATAAACATATATAACAATTAATGTTAGAACTGTGACTTAGTGCAAACCAACAAATAACAGTCACTCAGCATGTACTTTTAATAATGTTAAAGAGGTTTCATAAGCAGCCTTCAAGACTGAAATGAAATAACTGCATTTTCTACTAAGGCCACCTGGAGTGTTGAAATATAATTGGGTAAACTGGCAGCAGGCGGCTTATAGAGACCAAGACAAAGACAGACATTCCGATACAAAATGCACATTTTTAAAGGAGAATAGCTGACATTTAGCATTGTTTTTCAGATGAACAAGTACAGTATGTGCACTTAACATTACAAAAAACTTGCACACAGCACCTTTAAACTATTTTTGTCATTCATTAACAAGAATTACCAAAAACACACACAGAAACACAACAAAATTACTTAAAATGTTGCTATAATTAAACTAAAACCAGAAAATATTTAAAAATAGTTATTAATAAAACTATTAATAAAGAAAAAACTAATATAAATCTTGCAAATTACCAACAATAAAATGAAATGTAATTCCAAAAACATAAATAATTACCTTATGTAAACTATCCATATTAAACCAGACCAATACTAGTAGCTCTAATGTTCTCTGCTATAGCACCATCTCAGTCCCACATCTGTGGCAAAATCCAGTTCATTGAAGCCTGATTGAAACTTCAGCCCCAATTAATCAAGCAGATTGAAGTTTCAGTCCAAACAAAGCAAAAACAATCAATGACACTCTAAAATAAATGGGTGATGAAACATTCTAAAATGAGCCGAGTCTCGGAGGCAGGCTGAAATTTAATTAAAGTCAAACATTCATTTAGGTTATTGGAACTTTAACTGAATTACAAGACAAGTAAATTACTGAACCTCAGAACCATTTATAGAAGAAGAAACTGCACAGGATATGATGCTGTGATCCAAATGTAGATCTAGAGACGAGGAGAAATAATTAGAGCAGGTTGCCAAGGAGCTGAAGAGAGCATGTGGTCTTTTAGTTGAAAGGAACTGAAGATGAAATACTTTGTTGGTTGGCTAATGCACTAAATACAAAGTCTGAGAATCTTTCAGTCATGAAATTTCTATGAACATTCCCAACTGACCAATATATAACACACATTTACTTTGACTCGCTACATTCAAAGTTAAATTTAACCTGCAAAATCTTTTAAGCATACAAAATCATGTTGTTACATCTGGCATACACATACTGTATAAAATACTAAGGAGTGGGTAGAATAATATCTTTTGGACAAAAATTCGTGCCTGCTGGTCTTCGCCGTATCAGACTTTTCTGTATTAATGAGCTTTTTCAATGCAATGGGGCACTTGGTAATCCGTTATGACACCAAAAGACACTTCTACACTTTCTCTGCATCCTCTTAACTGCCAAACACCCACACAAAACCATCCGGATAGCACAGAAACACAGCTAAGAACTCATTTATATGCTCTGTGTGTGTGTGTGTGTTTTTGACACTTGCCAAGGGTACCACAACCAGAAATTGGTGCCACAATATCAAACTTCAGAGAACACAGGGTATAAGAAAAGGTTATTCGATTCACTAGAATTATTATTTTTGGAGTCAGGCTATTTTCAGTCAAGTGAATGTAGTAAGGATACCGAAAAAATACATGGCAGCCAGAGATGGCAAAAGTACACACAATCTTTGCTCAAGCAGAAGTACAGATACCCATTAAATTAACTCTTGTAAAAGTATTGACTACACTTTTGTACTCAAGTAAAGAAATATGGTGAAAAAAGTAAAATGTATCCATTATACTAACAATTTAAGTTTTACGCTGGTAACTAGACCTCACATCATATTGATGCGTTCATACAAAACATGGCTTTGCAACAATGCTTTGCAACATGGCTTTGCAACATCAACACTGCTCAAAAAGTCGGCCAGTGTCTTGACACAAATTCAGCGTTAAATCGTGAAGTAATGATACCAGAAAAAATCTTAAGTATAGTAACATAGTAGTTGTACTTTGTTACTTCCCAACTCTGATGGCAACTAAATGGAAAGATTTTTCTAGCTGCTAAGTAGTTTCTAGATGTCTAAATTGCTGTCTACATGACATCTAATATGACAAAACAATCTTCCTGGATGCATGGAACACAATTACCACTCAAATTTCACACTTTCCATCCATCCCTCTCTCTTTCTCTCCATCTCTCTATCTTTTCATCAATCTATCCATCCATTTATCTGTTCATCCATCCATTTGGCCATCTCTCCATTAATCTATCCACCCATCCATTAATCAATCCATCCTTCAATCTCTTTGTTCATCCATCCATCCATCCATCAGTCCGCCCGTCTATATCTGTCACTACATCTGTCCATTGTTTATCCCTCTTTCTTTCTCTCTATCTATCTATCTCTTCATCAGTCTATCCATACATTTATGTATCTATCCATCCATTTGGCCATCTCTCTATTAATCTATCCACCCATCCATTAATCAATCCATCCTTCAATCTCCTTGTTCATCCATCCATCCATCCATCCGTCCGTCCGTCCGTCTATATCTGTCACTACATCTGTCCATTGTTTATCCCTCTCTCTTTATCTCCATTTATATATCTCTTCATCAGTTTATCCATCCACTTATATATCCATCCATCCATTTGGCCATCTCTCTATTAATCTATCCACCCATCCATTAATCAATCCATCCATCAATCTCTTTGTTCATCCATCTGTCCGTCCGTCCCTCTATATCTGTCACTACATCTGTCCATTGTTTATCCCTCTCTCTTTCTCTCCATCGTTCTATCTCTTCATCAATCTATCCATCCATTTATCTATCCATCCGTCCATTTGCCCATTTCTCCATTGATCCATCCATTCCATCCATCAATCTCTTTTTCTGTCCATCCACTCATCCATCCATCCTTCTGTCTCTTTCAGTTGGGTGGTGAATTTGATATCATTTGATCTACTTTTGGTTAAGCTTGATTCATCCTAATTAGACAAGTTATTTATTTATCTATTTATCACCATTGCAGCATATGTTTCTGTATGAATGGTGAGAACAGCTAATCTACACACAATTCTTTCTTATACAAAATTATTTTTTTATGCACAACTCAGGGTAGATGTGATTTAGAAACGTATGTTTACCTTTGGGCTGTGAAAGAAAACCCAAAGTGCCGCCCTGGCTGTGTAGGCATCTCAGAGTTAAAAAGACTAACGTGTTTTCTTCAGTTAGTGGCGTTCACTACATATTTTACTTGTGTAACATGGTTTAAAAACAGTGTGTGTGGAGTTCATGATTGCCAGTTTGTTCATAATAAGAGCCCAGCCATTAGATTGGAAGAAAGTGGGTGCATTTTGTATCACTTGGTTTTGTTTTGCCTCCCTCTGACATTTTATGACATTTTAACAAATGACATCAGAGAAATGTCAGTAGGCTATAATGTATATAGCAATAGTTTATATTTATTAGTTTATATTCTACAGTTACTCATCAAATATCTTACATAGAGTGTTTGAGTCAAATAAAAGCATACTCTTTCTCATTTGGGACTTAAGCAAATCTGTTTTACATTAGATTTCGGTTTAGCATTAAACATTTATTTACACCCCCTCCCCTAATTTTTTGTAAGTCCTTCGCAGGCTACAAAAGAGCTGCAATGTAATCATCTCTACTGCAGTTTGCTTAAATCCAGTCTCTAAACCATCTGCTGGGTTTACTCAAGCATAATAAAGGATTATGGCACTGGATTATAGGGGTCTTGTTAACAAACCATGATATGCAGAGAAAGCTTAGATAAACATGCACCGCTGAATTTGTATGATACAACATCACCGTTCTGCTGGATCTCTGCTCATATGGGTCTCTTTAACCATTCACAACGCTGTTGGTCTGAAGTCTGAAAATGTCTGCACTAATAACTTCGAGATGAAGCAGGGGAGAAACAGTCTGGGGGAAGAAGGCCAACACCTGGCACGCAGAGAAAAACAGAAAGAAGCACTAATGGGATATTAATAAGTTCTTTATGAGGCTCAAACTCCATTACTGTGTTGGCAGCAATGGCTATTATTACGAAAGAAGTGCAGTGCTTGAAATGAGGAGGGCTTAGATTGACTTTTGTTTGTGAATGTTTATAAAAATTGTGCTTAAACGGTTATTAATCTCCATTATGCTGTTGCAATTCAGTTGTTTAGAACGAAGAAATTGCTGTGGTCGTTTCCTGTCAGGTTAAATGTAATAGCTCAGCGGTTCTTGGCAGGTCAGTTGCGAAGCTGATATTTTCTGTTTTATTCTACAGGCAGATTTATGTACAGACAAACAGATGGACAGATATCTGGCAAAGCTCCATAATGAAATGTAAAGGTCCTAGTCCTCAAACAAATATGCAGGTGCTGCTTCATCTTTAGACTCTTATTTTCCAGGAGTTGATTATTATTAAAAACAGATTAAATGTATTTTTTATATATAAAAGTTACATTAAAACAATTTATCAGGCTTTCAACATTTTATTCTTTTCAAATAATGGCTTTGTATGATTTATTGTTTTATTATTATCTTAGATCCAAATTTTAAATATGAAAAACCGTCATAATTGTATAAGTTATTGTCATTAATACTGTGAAAATCTAAGCAAAGTGTGAAATTAATGATTGTCAGTGAAGGGCTTGAGACAAGGCGACATGGTGGCTCAGTGGTTAGCACTGTCGCATCACAGCAAGAAGGTCGCTGGTTCGAGTCCCAGCTGGGTCAATTGGCATTTCTGTGTGGAGTTTGGATGTTCTTCTCATGTTCGCGTGGGTTTCCTCCGGGTGCTCCGGTTTCCCCCACAGTCCAAAGACATGCGCTATAGGTGAATTGAATAAACTAAATTGGCCATAGTGGATGTGTGTGAATGAGAGCATATGAGTGTTTCCCAGTACTGGGTTGCAGCTGGAAGGGCATCCGCTGTGTAAAACATATGGTGCATAAGTTTACGGTTCATTCCACTGTGGCAACCCCTGATGAATAAAGGGACTAAGCCTAAGGAAAATGAATGAATGAATTAGGCTTGAGACAAAATATCTTGAAAGTAATATGATATGGAAGGAAACCTGGAAAATCACTATAAACGTTTATTGTAAGCAATATCATGAGGCGTCATTTGCAACAAAGCTGTACTTTTATGCACAAAATGAAAAAAAATAGGGGCAGCACGGTGGCGCAGTGGGTAGCGCTCTCGCCTCACAGCAAGAAGGTCGCTGGTTCGAGCCTCGGCTGGGTCAGTTGGCATTTCTGTGTGGAGTTTGCATGTTCTCCCCGTGTTTGCGTGGGTTTGACAAAACATGGAGAGTCTTAAAAAACCTTTTGTAAGAGGAACTACTTTAATCCACCATTCATTCACATCTGCAGCTGACGTCAGAACAGCAGAAACCGTTGCTAACTCACAAACGTCACTTTAGAGCTAGTATTTGAATGATTCTCTAGCATGCCTAAAATGATGGCAAAACAGGTGATTTTGCTCAAATCTTAAGATTATAAGGCTGAACGGCATGAAATGGCATCAGTCTACAGAGATTTCCCTGTATTTCTCTGTTGCAATCAGGATATCACAATAATTAACCCAGAAAAAGCCAAAGCAAACACTACCATACAGCACTACAAAATACAATGAGAGAGATCGACTTAGAATGTCACTTACCTGTTTTATAATGATTTGATCAGCTGTGGTTTGAAATTTATGAGTTTTTCTCCCTTAAGGACTTATGCGGTCTCTGTCGCCATCTTGTGGCGGAATGTCAACCGTCTTTGCTCTGATCATTATGACAAGCTGATGACTGTGAACGTGCTGAATCTCTGAAAATTATAAATATTTAAAATAGGCACTGTCCTTATAAATAAACTGAATAATTGCAATCTAAACAACTGCATTCTCGCCTGAAAAAGCCTCAAAAGTAGTGAGTTTACTGACCTGCTGTCACTCCACATGTGGGCGGAGTAATACACAAGGGTGAAGAGGCTGTACGAGTGCTGTTATTATGGGAATATCACATGGCTATCAGCCAATCAGTTTTGAGAGCCAGACAGAACTGTTGTATAAATCTCAATAAACATATTGATCTGTGTACCTACGTATAATTGTTTTTTTGCTTTGGGTTTTTCTTTTATGCCAAATTTGAACCTTCTCACAAACAAAATGAAAATGCAATAAAACCAAAATAAATAAACAGCTTTAACGTTTGGTCTCTGTGCGGGCAGGAATTACACTCCTCTCCGCTCCACTAGTACGAACCCATATTTGACCCAAATTTTGTGTTGGAACAACCCATGTTTTATAGTGTATTTCCACAAAGCTACTTGGTTTGGTTTGTTTTCTAAAACAATGCCATTCATTTGTTTTCAAGCGTGGCTGAAGAAGTCTTTAAATACCTAAAAACAAAGCAAGGTGGGAGATTCTTACAGTAAAGTGAAAGAATTTTGTATTGTGATTTTTACCCATCAGTAGCAGCTGCCACACTGTATGACAATGAAATTCTAGCATGCTATTGTTTTGTTTTTTAATTATAAATTCCTGTGATCCCGATTTTGAGTGGCAGCTCTTTCGCATTCCTCGTAGTGCGTAAAGGATGTTTTTCAGCTTATTATCCACCTTGAACCTCCGTTCTTAATGCTCAAGGATGTTTGCAGCTGACGTTGCCATCCCTGGCCTGGTGAACCATCACCATTCAGCTTCACGCTATCTTTTTTCCCCCCTCGCTATTTTCATTGCCATTTCAGCCATTCATTTAAGCAAACATTAAATGAAAATAACTGAAAAAGACCCAGGTTTGGGTGGTGGTGATGGTGGAGGGAGGGGAGTGAAAACACCTTTTGTGTGGCGCACATCATTTTTGTGAGATTCGTGGGCTGAAATTTTGAGTTTACACAGGTCTGTAGCCTTGGAACATATTGTAGGATTGTAATATTTATATCTAAAAGAACAATAATATGAAATGCACAGAAGTCATGTGAGCAAGGACTCTTGACTTTCTAATTCAGAACTCCAATTTCTTATGATTGTTTTATAGTATATACAATGAAATGGCAAAAGATCAACTTGGGACAGTGGAAAAAATATTTCTGGGTGCGCTGTGTGTCAGTCTGGTGGGTGGTAGGGGTTCAATTGCTTTACCTTGGTTTTTCTTTGTTCCTCTCTTTCGTATTTGATCCGGTTCGCGTACTAAGACGTGACTCACTGATAACTCTGAATGAAGGACAGCGCTTATAAACCATCCGTCCCTCATCAGAACAACTGAGAAGCTGCATCTCTTCACGCTTTGAAGTATATTTCAATGATATGCTCTCACATATTACATGACAACCCTTTATACTTGAGGGACACCTGAAGAAAAACTCAACTTTAAAGGCTTTTATTGTGTTTTTGGAGTGTTTGAGCAAAAGGCAGTCAGCTTGTAGTTCTTGGATCCCTCTCCTCAGGGGAGAAAGACCTGTGACACCAGCCATTGAAGACCATGACATCCAACATTTCTTTCTTTCTCTGCCTGCTGCTGGTGTCGCGTGGTTGGACTGCAGTCATCACCGGGGTAAGTGACCCTTATTATTGCCAAGAGGCAAGAGTGGTCAAGTGGATTCAACGCTATAGAGTCAACTCTAAGTTATAGCTTGAATTGGTCATTTATAATCAGTGTATTATAATTGAAATGATCATCTGTGTCAGTGTCGTGTTTGATTGAATAGTATTCCTTTTTTTTCAATTATTTACTGCATCTGTATTCAAGTGCCATTTGCAGTAGATTTATGTTTTCCATCAAAACATAATGCTAAACAAATTACTGTACATTTTACCCATTTTGTATTACAGTATAATTAATAGCCTATCTACAGTGTTGAGTGAAACTAAGTGGAGGTTATATATGTTTTGCTTGAATATGTATAATATATGCAGTTCTTCTCATATGCAGAATATGGAAGATGCTGATAAGATGCTCTCTCTCTCTCTCTCTCTCTCTCTCTCTCTCTCTCTCTCTCTCTC
>CAIGQW010054109.1:8626389-8637478 GCA_903798125.1 Danio choprae
CTCTCTCTCTCTCTCTCTCTCTCTCTCTCTCTCTCTCTCTCTCTCTCTCTCTCTCTCTCTCTCTCTCTCTCTCTCTATATATATATATATATATATCAGATCAGAATTCAAAACTCTAAGTGCCTCAAAATTTGCATCTAATATGAGCCTTTTTCTCCCATGGGTAATTTAACTTTTTGCTATTTATGTGACAAAAATCATTAACGTCTTATTAGCATATTTGAATATTCTTACATTCTGTGGTATGTAAAGATTTGAAAAGACATATCTTCTAAGATAAATATATTTTTCTTATTAGGATCTTAAGTCAATTAAAGTACTATCTAACCTCTAGTTTTTCCATGTTAAGATTTCTTCATAATGCATCAAAAGAAAGGCAGGCAGTTGAAAGAAGATCGCTGAGTGTCTATATTAACATTCCTTACCATTTAACTATTTTTTGAAAGGCCATTTTTTCATATTATGTGTAGATTGCCATTATGTGTAGATGATGTATCAGGCACATATCACTGAGATGTACTCAGCTCAGGGAATCTTAACCTCTGCATTTCATTTTACCCTTACAGGTAAAGCACATAAGCATATCACATACACACACTCACATTTTCATTTACATCATGGAAATATCCAAAAAGCAGTTTCTTTCCCATGTGTAAAGTACGTTTCGCATTCACTTTATATGCTTTGTATAAGATTCTAACATGTTGTTAAACATGTAGCCATGTGCTGTTATACATGTGAAATTCATTTTTTAAAGAGTAACATTAACCCATATAGAATTTAAAAAATGTGACATAATAAACAAGTTGACGATTCGGTGGGGCAGTGGGTAGCACAATCGCCTCACAGCAAGAAGGTCGCTGGTTCGAGCCTCGGCTGGGTCAGTTGGCATTGCTGTGTGGAGTTTGCATGTTCTCCTCGTGTTCGCATGGGGAGCACATAATCATGTGCTCCGGTTTCCCTCACAAGTCTAAAGACATGCAGTATAGGTGAATTGGGTAAGCTAAATTGTCCATAGTGTATGTGTGTGAATGAGTGTGTATGGGTGTTTCCCAGTGATGGGTTGCAGCTGGAAGGGCATACGCTGCGTAAAACATATGCTGGATAAGTTGGCGGTTCATTCTGCTGTGGCAACCCCAGATTAATAAAGGGACTAAGCTGAAAAGAAAATGAATGAATGAATGAATAAACAAGTTTTATGCACACACATTTGTGCATGTGTGCATTGCTATATTACATTTATGCATAGATAAAATGTGGGTTTTATGCATGATTACAATTTTCTTTAACAGTGTAAAGATGAAAATGTATTGTTGATCGTGTAATTATTTTTATTTTTGTTTTTTTTTTGGAAAGTACTATCAGATAATACACAATCAAAAAACATATAGGATAAAAGCCTTGATTATATGCATAAATTAATCTGTGCATATTATGTGCATTGCTATACATCTACACACATTTTCTTTAACACTACAAAGTTGAAATGTGAAGTTCATCACACAACTAAATAACATGCCATAATTAGGATTTGATGCATACACTAAGCTGTGCACGTGTGCATTTCTACATTACATTTAGTTACAACAGTGCACATATGCACAGAATTGTACATGCATAAAGCAATTCTTTAGTAAAGCTGAAAACTCACAGAGCGTTTCTAGGGTCAGCAGAAATTGCAGTGCTGTTTGACATGAATGTGTTGGGATGCTCAGATGCATTTCCTCCACACCTGTCAGGACAGTAAAGCCTACAGCACTCCCAAAATATGCGCGAGTGCTGTCAGAACACCCCAGGCCTAATGGAGACGGAGGCATGGCATTTTCCAACACGCTGAGACCATCATCCT
This sequence comes from Danio choprae, assembly GCA_903798125.1. Taxonomy (NCBI): domain Eukaryota; kingdom Metazoa; phylum Chordata; class Actinopteri; order Cypriniformes; family Danionidae; genus Danio; species Danio choprae. The sequence goes on from CAIGQW010054109.1 coordinate 8,628,239, forward strand.
ACACGCTCTGTCAGGGCAAATCAGTAGCCTGGATCCACCAGAGAAAATTCGATGCCACCTTTGGGCTCCTACCCACTATACATAACTTTATAATGCTGTTTTACTGCATAAAGTGGACACACCGAACACTCCATCCCTGCTGTTTCCTCACTAGAGTCAAAAAGTGGACATGTTGATATATTTATAATGAGTGTGTGTGTGTGTTTGCAGGCATGTGAGAAGGACTCTCAGTGTGGAGGTGGCATGTGTTGTGCAGTCAGTCTGTGGATCCGCAGTCTCCGAATGTGCATCCCAATGGGTCAGGAGGGAGAAGACTGTCATCCAATGAGCCACAAGGTTTTCTTTTAGCTCTCATCTTTGAAATGGTTGGTTATAATGTTCTTGTTTTTAATCTGTCGTTTATACTTAGGTTCCCTTCTTTGGCAAGAGACTCCATCACACGTGCCCCTGTTTACCCAACTTGGCATGCATCACTACAGCTGATGGCAAGTCCAAATGCCTCCCGCCATTTCCATTCCAGGATCATTACCTCTGATGAAGATGTTTGGCTGTGTACCTTCCTAATGGTTGTAAAAAGTGTATAGCTGTAAAAGCGAGTTTAGAGTAATTTATTGAATTTATTTAGAGGTCATATGATGCTATTTTACGGTTATTATTTTGATCATGAGGTCTGATGATCATTTTAAATGCCATTTTTATGCTCGTAGATCATTTGCTTTGTTCTGAAACAGGGGTTAAAGGGATAGTTCACCCTAAAATGTAAATTCCCTCAGCATTTCTTTCTTCTGTTAAACACAAAAACAAAATATTCTGAAGAAGATTGGAGGAAAAAAAACTGTCAAAACAATCTATTTAAGGCAATGGCAATGGCTGTCTTCAGTATATCTTCTTTTGTGAGGAGGAAGAAACTCAAGCAAGTTTGTGACAAGCAAAGGGTGAGTAAATGATGACAGAATGTTCAGTTTTGGGTGAACTGCCCCTTTAAAACTGGTAGAGTGTTGCAATTTCTCCTCCGTTTGGTTGGCTTTCATAAGGCGAAATTTCTAAAGAGACCAAAATGTGTCACATGCAAGTAAACTCTAATGTCAGTGGTCAGAACCACAAGTCTATGGTCAGAATGTTCATTTTCTGGGATTCTGCTCATATCTGTCAGAATGTCAGATACACTACAACTTTTGCAGAACTGTTGTACCCTTCTAGCTGCTGTTGTATCATTTTAAGCAGGAATCAAGGCTTTGTCAGCCTTTTTTTCTATTATTTGGACAGCAGTTCAGAAATTCCAACCAAATTCCAGTGAGACATTTCACCTCATCTTACCTCCAAGTTTCAAACCAAGCACTGCTAATAGCACGGCTAGCCTAATACACTGTAAAAAGCGTTTAATTGACTTTACTTAAAAGTGGAGTAAATAAACTTTGCATAATTTAAAAACAGTTAAAATGTTACAACTGGTTTACTCACTTTTATTTGAAGTAAAGTCAACTTGCCACTTTTAAGACAACAGGTTTACTCACTTTTTAAAATTAAAGTAACTTATTGATTTGGAGGAGTGTGTGGATGTTTCCAAGTGATGGGTTGCAGCTGGAAGGGCATCCGCTGCGTAAAACATATGCTGGATAAGTTGGCGGTTCATTCCGCTGTGGCGACCCCAGATTAATAAAGGGACTAAGCCAAAATGAAAATGAATGAATGAATGATTTGGACGAATCCATCATTCCAATGAACATTTACAAACAGCATTACAAATATGTGTTATTTAAATTACAGCTCCCATTTCTTGACCTGTTTTCACAAACATAGTTTCCTATGACATACAGACTTAAGTAGATCATGAACATGACCAAATATGCTTGCTAGCTATCTATATTTTTCATTCAAACACAGATTCATTCTGCATCCTTTAATGTGTTCGGAATTTCGAAGAGTGTGCATGTGAGTTCCACAGTGAAACCCTGGAGCGACATAAAGTAATCTGCATAATAAAACTAAATAACCGAGATCAAAACAGTGATGCAGTCTTGAGACACCATGTTCGTTATTTAAATGAATAATCTGACATTATTTTGATTTCAATCACCACCAAGGGGACATCACTAACAACAATTCTAGCCAATGTAGATGAACATTGTATCTGCAGCAGTTTGTGAAACAGTAGTGATTAGCTTATTATAGAAAAAATAAAGAAAATGTATTTTGCTTATGTGGATTATGAATGAAATTATAAATCATTTTCATTTAAGCTCATTTTAATAAGAGGCAGTATAAATCCTTTTGTGTGAGACTGTCAACTGTGCACTTTATACATTATACATCTTATACATAAACAAATTTGATACACTCTGCACCATATGGCCTCTTTAATCTTCCCTGAAGTTAGATAGAAAATAAATGATAAAAAAAAAAAATCATATATGATAAATATCATAAAATGCAGACAATATTGTCTGAAAGTGACCAAAATAAAAAAAGAGTACTTATAAAAAATATTCTCATGCTTGTTTTGTAACAGGCTAACAAAAAAATCCATAAAACATTGCTGAATTTAATAAGGTATGCTAAATGATACCTCAGAAAGTACCAATTTCTGCTATCATAATATCAACATCTAAAATATAATGTACAGTTTCTTCCATTGCTCCAGTATCAAAACAGTCCCTGTCATATCTCTGTGTATGACCTGTGTGGGCCTGTGGTGGATGTCGAATTATTCTGACAGAACTATTCTTAAAATGCTTACTCTAGTATTCTTTCCTCACTTCAGTGTGAAGAAACTGTCCTGGGAAAAGAGTTACCATCACTTTATTTGCTCCCCTTCGCAGTGCTGAAGAACACAGATAGCTGGACCACTGAGGTACAGCTTCTGTGTCTTTGTTAATTAACATACACATTTAAATACAGTTAAAAAAAACTGCATTTTTCTGATTAGGGGTTATAAGCAGGTTCCCAGTGCGTCTAACAGTCAGTATAAAGTGATAAAGGACAAACCAGTAACTTTTTTGGTAAGCCTGTTTCTGCAAGCAAGTGATTAGCATTTTTAAAGTCTATGAGGAGGCCTCACAGTGGCGCAGTGGGTAGCACGTTCGCCTCACAGCAAGAAGGTCGCTGGTTCGAGCCTCGGCTGGGCCAGTTGGCGTTTCTGTGTGGAGTTTGCATGTTCTCCCTGTGTTGGCGTGGGTTTCCTCCGGGTGCTCCGGTTTCCCCCACAAGTCCAAAGACATGCGGTACAGGTGAATTGGGTAGACTAAATTGTCCGTAGTGTATGAGTGTGAATGGGTGTGTATGGATGTTTCCCAGAGATGGGTTGCAGCTGGAAGGGCATCCGCTGCGTAAAACATATGCTGGATAAGTTGGCGGTTCATTCCGCTGTGGCGACCCCAGATTAATAAAGGGACTAAGCCGAAATGAAAATAAATGAATGAATGAAGTCTATGAGGAATCATAATTTACAATGGTTATTTTATAAGCGCACATTGATATTCTTTAGGTGAACAATTAATCTGTGCAAGTTAATTCACTGAAAAAAAAAAGTTTTCATAATCTTTAAATCAACATCTGAGCATATGCTTCCGCAATTGGAGTGGCGGTGCTTCTCTGTTGACATCAGTTTGATGGCTTCTGCCACAATAATCTGAGCCACGCCCCTCTTACTGTTAATTTGCTATGAGGGAATAATGTGAAAAGAAAGCCCCGCCCCCTACTCAATATTCAGTTTCAGTATTCTGTTGTCGCTGCAGCAGTCGCCATTTCTGTTTACTCACTCATTAAAGCGGCCCGAATTTTTTTTTTTTTTACAAATGTTCTACAGTTGAATTAACCAGTGGGTGAGTCTACATTGACTCCAAACACCCAAACCACTGATGACATTGTGATTGAGGACAGTTAAAGGACAGTTTCACCAACTAGGGTCATTTCAGTGCTGTTTCTGAGGATTCAATAGCAGTCAATATCAGCTTTTCATGCTTTAACTTCGTATCCAGAACAAGTATGTCATTTAATATTCTGAGAATTGTTCCAAATTTCGTCTGTGAATGTGCTTATGAATATGCTGTAGGGCTAACATGGCTAAAGTTGCCAGTCTCTGGCTGTATTGTAAATTTGTTAGCATAAATTTAACATAATAAAAACCACAAGTGACAGACTTTTTAATGTTTTCTGTAAAAATAAGAGGGATGTACTAATAGTGTAATGTGTATTTGCAAAGTCCAGCACAACAGAACAGAGCAGTAACATGCTAGTTGATTACTGAATCAACTTTACTCCATAACAGCTACATAAAGTAATTCACTAACCATTAAGAAAGGTCCTGGTTAGAGCTGCGTGATATTGGAAAAAAACTGACATTGCAATATTTTATTTTTCTGCAATAGACTGCAATGTGATATTGAGTATAATTTCACCAGATGACTGAAATGTCTATATTTGGGTGAAAAAAAAATCATTATTTTAGAGTAATTGGGATCATTTTATAGAACATTTGCAGAATCTATTATAAACCAATGACAAGCATTGATAAATAGAGTAGAGCAAAGATACAAATAAAATAAATCAGGTAGAAAAATTGAATAATCAAATGTAAAATAACACTGTATAGTCTTCATCGTATGTACATACATACAATTAATCTTTCTTAAAAGTTACAAACATTATAATTTATTGTACCCGGATGCTTTAAACTGGCTTAAAATGCTTATATGGGCCTTAAGAAAGAATGCAAATGTAAACATTTTTTTGTTAAATTGTGCAAACTGTAACCGAAAATCACTTGTTTTTCCAACTGTGTCTACTGGTGGTCAATCCTGCAGTGTGACTATTGCAAATGCACACATTGTAATATCGATACTGAAACAATATATTGTGCAGCCCTAGTTCTGGTTCAGTCTAAAAGATCTCTTCTATTCCATCATTGTCTGGTTTTTATCCACTACTGGTCATTTCTGGCATGTTGACTGCACAGATTCATTTGTTTAGTTATTTCCGGAATGTCAGAATAGCGTAAAGGCTCCGCCCTCTTCTGGAAAACAGCAGCTCATTTGCATTTAAAGGGGCGCTTTTTTTTTTTTTTTGCTCACACTAACATTTGACATGCAATAATAAATGATCTGTGTGGGGTTTTATGCTGAAACTTCACAGACGTAGTTTAGGACTCCAGAGATTTATTTACATATTAAAAGGGGAGTTATATGTGTCCTTTAAAGTCAGCGTGAACTGGAAGTTGCTTCTATTTCAGTATGTTAATACACTTGCAACTGAAATGGGGCTTTCTTTTGGACATCATTGTTATTCAGAACAGTAAACCTGTAATGTAAACAGATGCGGTTTTAAATATGGTTTAAAAAGGCTTTTCCTTTTGAAGAACCATTTGAGTCCAGTCGTTTGAACAAAACAAACTGTACATTGCATCCATAAGTTTACACTGCGCTGTTGGATCAAATATTCATGGTCTGCTGTTCGAATAAGTATATCTTCCCATCAGAGTAGAACGGCTGTTTTAATGCACCGGCTGGAAGGAGGCCAGGAAGAAGGCAATATTTGTGCTGCATCTTTACACGAGGCGAATAGAAATGTTTTTTTAATAAAGCAAGTGCTTCGGTCTATATGTTTTCCCTCGGGGCCTCGCAGCCACCATTCTTCTGATCAGTAAAAAGGACAAAAGCGAGACCCGAATGGCTCTAGAGACAGTTGGTTCATATTTAATACGGCAGCGCTAACAGCTCAGCAGATTGTGGCCTATTTCTATCTCTCCTCTGGGCCTCCGTGAATGGCAAGGGCCGTTCAAATAAAACTCTCCAATTAACTGATGGAACTTTACATTATATTGTTACAGATGTAGAATCTTCGCAGTAGGGCACAATAATGCAGATTCTCTGTGAAAGGAAGAGTTTGTGGTTCTCATCGAGGATTTCGATGGAAGGATGATCAGAAGAAATCCACTAAATATCCCACATTTACATTATATTTGTATTTCATCCTTTGGTAGATGCATTTCCCTAAAGTGACCTAGAAATTAGGAGAATAGAAGTAAATAACACATATTGTAGATATTATATCAGTTCCCAGTTTGTGTAATGCTGTACTCGAATTAGATTACATTTTTATTTGTCCAAGAAAATAAATATAGAAAAAGAGATTGTTAGTGTTCAAATATATTTAAAAAATGAATGTTTACTTAGGGTATTGTAATTTTTATGACTTTTCTTTGTTAATATATTAAGTATTAGTATTTAGTTGAATACATAATGTATGTTTTTTATGTGTTGTGTGTACATCAGTTAAATAAAATCTTGCCAACTTATTTTTACATCTGTCTTCTATTTCAAGTTAACATTTAATTAAGTACCAATATAGTTTTAGGATTTTAATTTTGGTAAATTATGATAACCCTATTCAGATATTGCTATTAAATTTCACAATCATATACATGTAAATGTATGCTTTTAAAGAAATCTCTCTGGCTCACCGAGGCTGTATTTATTTGATTAAAACAATTAAATATTGAAGCCTTATGATATCTTGATAATGCAGTGTAAACCTTGAAATAATAATACGACTTCTAATCGCAGTAGTAGCTTTTCTGTCACCATTGATCAGTTTTTAAACCTTGAATGATACTGAAATAACACTGTTTCCACAAATAAATATGAAGCAACAGTACTGTTTGAAACTTTGACAATAATCTAAAGTGTTCCTTGATCATTAAATCATCATTATGATTTCTGAAGGACCATTTTTACACTAAAGACTGGAGAAATTATATGTTTGAATCCCAGTAATGAATCACATCTCAATATGCCTCCATGTAGAAAACGGCTATTTTAAAATTAAATAATATTCATATTGTTACTCTTTTTATTCTACTCTGATCAAGTAAATGACGCCATTGTGAGCAAAATGTATCTTTTTTTTTTTTTAAATCTTACCATTCACAAGCATTTGAACTGTTGTGTGTGTGTGTGTGAAGAGAAAAGTTCATATACTGTAGGTGTGAAGAGAGAAGACGCTTTGCAACAGCATGAGGGTGAGTGAATGATGACTTTTCTTCTCTTGGTCATTCCTGAGTTAATGTAATGTTTTGTGTTGTGGTTTGTTTTTGTTTTAGCACTGATGATGCCGTTAAAGTCCATGTGAAATCCACATTTTTATTTTTATTCATTTTGCTAACTGCCTTTTTTGCTAATTGCCTTGGAAGTGGTGGTTGCTGTTGACGTCAACTTGAGGGTTTCCATAACAACTGTATATTAATATCCTTAACCACTACCCCTTAACATTAGTCTGCTATGAGAGAGTGATGAAAGCAAAGTAAAAGAATAATTGTAATAAGTAAAGAATAATTGTCAACAGGCGTTGAGTAAATAGAAAAATAATGCAAAACCGAAGTGATGATTGCATCATGGCTATTACACCTTGGTTGTGCATTATTATTATTTTTTTTAATTCAACCAACTGAGTCAATAATTCCAGTTACAGTACCTAAACACATTTTTCATATGTTCAATAAGGTTTACTACTAACCTAAAAAAATGATTGCCAACCTTCAGTAGTTATGATGGTTATTCCCATACTAATTTCTGTTTTACCAGAAATATTTTCCAGTTCGTGTGACTTTTATTTTATTATTTTATTGAATTTGGACTGCCAACTTATCCAGCATATGTTTTACACACCGGAAGCCTTTCCAGCTACAACACAGTTATGGGAAACATCCATACGGTCATTCACACACACACTACAGCCAATTTAGTTTATTCAATTCACCTATAGCGCAAGTCTTTGGACTGTGGGGGAAACCGGAGCACCCGGAGGAAACCCACGCGAACAGGGGGAGAACATGCAAACTCCACACAGAAATGCCAACTGACCCAGCCGGAATTTGACCTTTTTGCTGTGAGGCGACAGTGCTAACCACTGAGCCAACGTGTCGCCCGGAAATATATGAAAAATATAATATAAATGGAATATTAAGTAGGGGGCGGGGCTTTGTTTTTGCATAAGAGGAGTGTGGTTAGGAATATTGTGGCCGAAGCCATCAAACTGACATCAACAGAAATGAACCGCCAACTCCAAACGCGGAAGGAAATGGTCAGACTTTGATTTAAGAATACCAAAACAACCATTATTTTTTCCCCAGTAGATTTACACGCATTATTTGTTCACCTAAAGAATAACAATGCGCACTAGCAAAATCAACATTGTACATTTATATTTCACACGGACTTTAAGCATCTCTCCCTGATGTTTACATTTGCTGAAGACAAACAATCTCCTTCCACTTCTCCAGTGGCCTGCATTCATTCTGTCAGTTGACTCTGAAGCTTCAGGAAAAAAAGCCCTGTGTTTTATATAACTGTCTGTAGGAAGGGAGGGGGGATGGAAATGCAGCCAAAAAAGAAATTCTCCCTGGATGAGTGTGTCTAAAACATCACATTATGTTTTTTTTTCTCCCTCTACAACATCTAAGAGCAAGTAATGAGATGGAGGCTTAGCAAAATATGTACAAAACCCAGATGCTTTACATCAGTTAAGTCTGACATGACAACAAAATCCTCCTCTTTTAATGCCTCATTGGCCTTTTGTCCTCGCATTTGATTCTGCTGTTGCTTAAGCACACCGACACAGTACATTTAAAATCATTTATTTTAATTAAAATACAAATCACGGTCTCCTCAACACTGACCCGTCAGCCAAATTTGCTTAATCGAGTCCACTGAAAACAATTAACAGGCAGTGTGAGAGGGACTCGCTTTATTCACATTTAGTCCATGTGATTGTAAAAAGCCACTGGCCGTTTTGTTCACACAAAAAAAGTCATAGCAAATATATTACATGTCAGTTATAAAGAGCTCCTGAATATAAATAAATAATCTTTTTACATTATTTTACATCGATATGTGGATTGCATAAATGTGGATATGGATCTTCTGATATGCAGGGTTGGTCAGTTCTGAAATGTCACTTTTTACTGAAGGAAAATATCACATGCTACAGCGACCCCAAAAACTACAGCAGGACATGTGAAAATGAACAGTGTCGTTGCATTAGATAACAAAATATCATTCATTTAAGAAAGATAGTATGATAATGCAATGAAATTAAAACACTTTAATTGTTATTCAAGTAGATGAGACTGGGGAGTGTTTAACCAATCAGATGGTGAAACTCATATTTGGAAATGATATTTCCAATAATTTTTGTGAGAAAATGTTAAATAATGGGTTGATGTTAATGTTATAATGGGTTAAATGT
>CAIGQW010054109.1:8669136-8688726 GCA_903798125.1 Danio choprae
GTGTGTGTGTGTGTGTGTGTGTGTGTGTGTGTGTGTGTGTGTGTGTGGGAAACAGCAAAGCAACTTGCAGCAAATTAACGCCCATATCTCTTATCTCTCTCCTCTCTTTTCACTTTCCTGTTTGGACTCGAAGGTGATTGAAGGCACAGGCTGTGACAGTTGACGGAAACTAAGAGAGAGAGAGAGAGAGAGAGAGAGAGAGAGAGAGAGAGAGAGAGAGGGAGAGGGAGAGGGAGAGGTTTACAAAATCTTTAATCAATCATTAAATTACACACTTACTACAGTAAAACATTTATCATTAAAAGATAATCACCAATTAAATGAGTCATTTTTGCAAGATACAAATGAAAAGTTACTGTTTACACAGACCAAAAGAAAGAGAAAGAGAGAGAAAGAAAGAGAGAGAAAAATAAAAAAAGTATTTATTTACAGTGTGACGATAGTGAAAGATGTGGTTTCACACAGGATGTGCCCCTCTGCTTTGGGCTGACGAGGACAGGCTGGAGATCGGGTTGGTGGCCTATATTGTGAACTGGTCTGGATTTTGGGCTGGATACACCAGTACACCCTCAACAGTGCTTCCCTTTTGGGGCGCAGAGAGATGAGAGCAGGTTAGCGCAGGTCACTGGGAAAAAAAGCGGAGGACAAGGATAGTTGAGAGTGTGTGAGCGTGAGGGGGGTTTAATTGTCTCCGATATGTTGAAAGGTCATGTGTTATTGTTTTTTTTCAGTCTTACCTTTCTTGTCACCGCAGTGAACCAAACGCAGTCCCACAAGCTGAATCAAACAGCCCACCGCTGCTCTATTGCATTGAATCAGCGATTAGCATGTGCCACTCATAGTCATTCGAGATTGACGTTCTTAGCAAACCATAAAAACCATCAACATGCTGATTCAAATCAGATACACCCATTTTTTTGTAAAACTTTCTACTGTTAATAGAACCAATTTTAAAATCTTTTTCACTTTACATCAGTGTTTTTTCTTAAGGTGAGACATAAGCAGTTATTTTATGCACCTGTCAATTTGGAGATTTTGGGCTTTAAGACTTTTTATAAAGTGTTTTCTTTTTCAGTCTAATGTAAGACACCATCCAAAATACACTTTTAAAAAAAATTTATTTTAAGTGTTTCTTTTGTCGCATCATATCAGTCTGTGTCTGTAGATTATGATGACCCTTTTTTTTTTTTTACAGTAAATCAACTCTGCACCAATTGCATAAACTTAATAAATTGCATTCTAAAGGTTTTTTACAAAGGGACAAATTGTTCATACATAATTTGCTTGATTCTGATTATATACATTTTATAAAAATAAAATAATAAAATAAATAAATTTGTCTTTTTTTTGCAGTGTTTCCCGAATAACATACCCAAAATTCCCTCAGTAAAAGCTTTTGATTCCAAAAATATAGGTTAAAAAAGAAACCTGGCTTGATCCAGTTTTCTGATTTTTGTGCAAGAAATGTTACAATGGTACATTAGCACACATTTAATTAAACAATGCCTCATTTGCAAAATGTAATATGTAACGTAACAATTTGGAAAACGTGCACTACAAAAAAGTTTGCAAACCTTAATGTTATCAGTGATATGATAATTTTACTTTATTATTTACTTTATTTATTCGGCTTATTTATCAGAGGTTGCCACAGTGGAATAAACCGCCAACTATTCCAGCATATGTTTTACACAGCGGATGCCCTTCCAGCCGCAACCCAGTACTGGGAAACACCCATACATTGTCGCATTCACACACTCACTCGTACACTGAGGCCAATTTTGTTCATCCAATTCTCCTATTGTGCTTGTTTTTGAACTGTGGGGTAAACCGGAGCACCTGGAGGAAACCCACGCCAACACAGGGAGAACATGCAAACACACACAGAAACGCCAACTGGCCAAGACCGGACTCAAACCAGCGACCTTCTTGCTGTGAGGCAACGTTGCTAACCTCTGAGTTGCCGTGCCGCCCCATTTTTACTTTATTTATTTTATTATTTATTTTCACCTGCAGCGTTTTTCTTTAAAATAATATATTGTCACTTATTTACAACAGTGTGTTGTAGTGTAGTGAACATGTCTGCTTTTTTGAGATATGAAAAAAGCTAATCATAGACCAAGTGACCTGTTCTTTGACATTAAAATTCTCCATCTAATCATATAAGGTTAATGGCCTTAATGAGGCCTAAAAACGCAATGAGACATCGGATCTACTTTTTATTCACGGATCGCTTGTCTAAATAGGAGAAGTGGAGCACTGACCGTTTAGCCTTGTGCTAATGACGAATGCTAAGGAGTTTGAGCTGAGAGAGCAGACTTTGGTAATGATGAATACACTGAACATCATGAAAGCTTTAGTAAAGAGACTAGTGCTTTGAGTCAAGGTGTTAAAACTTGTCCTTGTTAAGTGACTTTGTTTTCTTGTGTGGAGGCAGTTCTCAGTTTAATGTTGCTTCTAATTTGGTAGATAATTGTGGGTTTAATTGGATGTAATATTTCATACGGAATAGTGTTTGCGTCTTCTACTACACGCGTTCAAAAGATTATTTCTAAGATTTTATGAGTTCAAAACCGATCATTCAATTGAAATTAAAAACCTTTGAGAGAAAATAGTTATTTATTAGTGAAATTGTATGTAATTCACAACTCATGTAAATATGTTTTGCTATATTAGGTAAAAGATGGACAAACCTAACCACTGGGTTACATTTTTACATTACATTTTAACCCGATGGTTGGGTTTATTCCAATTTTACCCCAAATTTGGGTTGAAACAAACCAGGTTTTTTTTTTAGAGTTTACAAAAATTGAAGTTTTTGTTGAAAGAATCCTGTAAAAATGCATTACAATGTCTATATAAAAGCTTTAAGCAGCACAACGTTTTCAAATGGACAATAATCAGAAATGTTTCATGAGCTTCAAAAGCTTACGAACAAAAAACATACAAACAAATTGTATTTGGCTGTTTTAATGTTTAACCTACATTTTGTGATAAAAAGCAACATTTGTGAGCAAGAGTCTTCTTCCAAAAACAAACCTTGCTGACACAACTTTAAATTGGTAGTATTGTTTAAATTTAAATACATTCTAAAGCAAATACAGGCTCATTTTACAACTCTAGACTTACACAGTTACATTTAACCGTTTTTGATTCCATTCAGCCAATCTCCAGAATTTGGCGGGAGCACTTTTAGCTTAGCTTAGCATAGATAATTGAATCGGATTAGACCATTAGCATTTCCCTCAAAAATGACCAAGGAATTTTGATAATTTTATTATAAATTTTATAACTTTAAAAAAAAATATTTTCTAGGTCAATGTGATCTATTCTTTCATCTCTGGTCTAACAAACAAGGAACTTTGCTGCCATACATGACTTATTTATTACACAATGCCCAGCTAAATAACTGTGCAAGCAGGAAGTCATGTTGGTTATATTGATGAAAGTTTTCAGGCAAAAATAACAACTTTTAATTTTTCATCGTTCTTGGTACATAATGTAACTAAAGAAGATTATCAATACTCTTTGGTCATTTTTGAACATGACGCTAATGGTCTAATACAATTCAATGATCTATGCTAAACTAAGCTCCCACCAGACACAGAAATCCACTGATTGAATCAAAAAGTGTTTAACTGTTTAACTCTAGTGGACTTAGAAAAAAGGTTGAGTGTTCCTTTATTGAAATAGTCAATATAGATATTAATATACAATGCATAACATATGTAAATTATGTATGTACGTATACACACACATGCACAGTCGCATACATTTTAAATTTTATTGTTTATTTTTTTATTTTTGCTATTTTATTTAGAAAATACCACTAAGAAGTGATGCATAGAGAGGGGTTTAACAGCTTGCAAAACGACACCAGCAAGAGTCAACTTTAAATCGGCCAATATGTCAGAGCATGTGCGCTAACCACTAGACTACGGCTCCACCAGAGAGCTTGATGTAGCTGACGTGCTCATGCCTGTCCCCTGGAGAGCAGCAACAGGAATCTGTCCATTAAATCAGTCTCTGAAAACACTAGTGTACACTAGGCCAGAGGGGACAGCAGCAGTAAATCTGTGAAAGTAGATCTAGACCTGACAAACAAGTGCCGAGCTGAGAAACACAAACAAACAACAGGCCTGTTTGTCTCCTGGTTGGGTTACAGAAATACACACAAACATACACCCACACTCACACACACTCTACAGCTTATCCTTCCTGAGTAGAGTTGTAGCAATTCTGTCTTGTGGCTCTTCAGTTTCGTCTCTTGTAAACACACTTCACATCTTGCTGTTTTTGAGTTTATTATCTAACAGACCCAATAGTTAGTCAATACAGTCCATTCTGCATTGATGCATGTATATATGTGGGCCGTATGCAGAAAACAGTGACTCTTTTGTGAACATGATGTAAACAGCCGTGTCGATAAACCCATAGAGAAGCTACAGTAGTCTCTGCCACTGATTTATTTTTTTTCCCTTCATCTTTTAAAAAAAATAATGTTAACGCTGCATTGTAAAAGAGACGGATGATCTATGTGGCAGATTGATCAGCGGGTAGAGACCCCATTATCTCTTTCCGTGTTAATTACAGTGTGCTCAGCTTGCGTGTCAAAAGACGGATAACTGACGAAGGTGAAAGACCTTATTTATGCTTTCGTACTCGGCTGGCGGCAGCTTTCCCCTCTCTGTCTTTTTTTTTCGCCTTCTCAGCGCTGTGTATTTATCGTCCAGTAATATTACACTGTCAAAGACGATCATCTCTGCGGAGATATTATTCGCTATCATCACCTTCACAGGCGTCCATTTGGACCTGCTCGCGCTCAGGTTACAGACTCTTCTTCTACAGGCCGAGTGGCTGAGCAAATTTGCGCAGGGATTTTGGATCGTCCCCTGGGACCCCAGAAAGGTAATTCGGGTTGCGTAAATCAATATGTGGGCAGCCCAGTCATACCACAACGCAGAGACATGGCACCGGTCTTGGAATGCCCTGACGATTTGTGGGTTTTAGTGGGGTCACATTTTGCTAACGGAAAAACAAAAGAAGAAAAAAATGTAAAGGGGGAGATTTCAGGCGCTCAGATGCAGTCGATACTCGCCTGAATTGTTTTGAAGCGATAGTGCAGCCGGAAATCAATCCAAGATGTAGGTGACTTATTTTTTTTCTCCCTTTTTTTTTTTTTTAGAAATGTAAAGAAGATTTTTAGCTTAAAAAATCCTTGATGTAACATGCAATTAACTTTGATAGTCAAAAAGGTATATAGGGAAATCTTGATGCACCTGTCTACTGGTGAAACATTGAAGACTTTGTTAACTGACTAAAACTTCAGTCACAGACACCCAAATGCCTGACTAGTTAATAAAACTAAATTAAATGTTTCTGAAATCAAAAATTATTATATTGTCAGCAATGAAACAAACACAGAGTGAGTGAATTATTGTTTTGGAATTAAATCAAAATCTTTGTTTTATTTACTGCAATAAATGTTGAAATAAAAACATTTGTACAGCTGTACAAGCAAAACTGTACATGGTTTAAAAATTTCAATTTTCATAAAAGTACTGTAAGTTTTGTTTTTGGAAGTGATTAAAAAAATGATTAAAAAAATTATCTGCAGTATTTTTTATTTTTTACAGTAAACCAAGACAAAGACTTTTTTTTTCTTAGAATTAATTCAACTATATAGATTTTTCTATCTAGATTTTTCTTTTTAATACATTTTAAAATGTCCAAAAAGGGGTCAAAACAATATATTTTTTGTCAAACATTAGACAATAGAATATAATTAGCAAAATCTACATTTTTAAATTGTCCTGTTTCATTTTATTTATTTAAAGTCATTTAATGACTTTGAAATACAAAATACTAATGAATCTGTAAATAAATGTAAGTATGTAGTGAAACAATTACAAATTTTCTTTTCAGTGACCTAAAAAAATGTATTGCATGTTGCGATATTAATGTAATTTTTTTTGTAGCTGCATTTTTTTTGTTGACTTTGTCAAACACAACTTTTCCCCTGTAAATTTAGTATTCTGTTTTTATAGTGCTGTTTTGTTCTTTGAAATTAGTCCTGTTACATCTAAACAAACCTTAGTCTCAAAACATATCTAAAAAAAGAAGCTCAATAAGAATTGGCTTTGCTAGCATTCATTGTTATAACTTATTGTTATAACACTTTTTTTTTTTTTTTTTTTTAATTGTGTTAAAGTTAAACAAACCTTAATCTCAAAACGTATCTAAAAAAGTTATTCAATAAGACTCTGCTATGCTTGCATTTATTGTGTTAACACTTTTTTTAAAAACTTGTTTGTGTTTTTTTTAACAAGTGCGGTTATGCTTTTTGAAATTGGTCCTGTTACATCTAAACAAACATATCTAAAAAAAGAAACTCAGTAGGACTTGGCTTTGCTAGCATTTATTGTGGTAACACTTTTTTTAAAAGCTTGTTTGTGTTTTTGTAACGAGTATGTTAGACCTCAACAAACAAAGGTTATGAACAGTCTGAAAACAGTCACGTAGGTCAGACCTTACACTGAGATCATGCAATGTGTTTATTGTTTGCACTGAGTACCGACAGGCCCCTTTTTCTCAAACACACAGCAGTGAAACCCCCATGAAGGGACTTTTCAACCCTTTTTTTTCTTTCTTCTTATCGCAGAGCGTGTGGTGTGAGAGGTAAAATCATCTTTACGAAACCACAGGAAAGAATGCTCTGATGTCTGTCAAACCTGCAATCCTGCGTCTACATCTCACCAGAAACACTCTTTTATGAACCCCTCACATGCACGCTCTCTCGCTCTCCCTTTCAAAACCATTTATGCATTTCATCACTTCCTGTCTGTTGACCAGACTGAAGCAGCCTTCTAAAAGTCTGTCTGGAGTCAAGCCTGAGAAACTGAATTTGTAAAAAAAAATTAGAAAAATATGTAGATGTGTTTGGTTTTCTTTGTCAGGCTCTCTTGTACTGTTTGTGTTCAGCATTGGGCAAGGTGAATGTCATTGTTTTGTCTTTCATGCGATGATAGTTTTATCTTCTATTACTGCTCCACATTGGTATGATTGGTATTTTGGCATTTTGTGTGTTTTTCAAAGGAACGTATTCGATTTTATATGTGTTGAAATATTTGTGTATTAGAGTTGTGTGGGTGCAAGAGATTGACATCATACCGAAATCTCTGATCCCTGATGTGATAACAGAGCATCACCTGCTGGACTAGCACAGAAAATAGACCTTTATTTATAGTAAAGACTAAACATTCATTTATAGTTATGCAAAGTTGTTTCACACCATATTTGGACAGTGTCTGATTTTAATTTAGCTCAGTTCCCCTCTTTAAGCTACTTTTTTGACTTGAAGCTTTTTTTTTTTGGTTTAAGTAAAATACAAATTGCTGCATTGTCTAGATTGCAGCTTTATGTAGCCCTGTTGTGATATCTGTTTAAGTCTCACAATTAGAGGTGTGCAGTAATTGTTCATGATAATGTCATAATTGTTGTTTTAACAATGTGCGAGCTGATATTCTAGTGTCACCTGCTTTGCAAAAACAAAACTCAACTTTAGTTAGAATTTAGTTAGAATGAATCTATAATTGTGTGATTAATTCATGTGATAAATTAATAGTAAAAAGAGATGTTATAAAAAATAAGCTAAGAATTTAATAAAAGTCCAAGAAAACATTTAGAAATAATGTTTTTGTTAATAGCGCACCATTTCTTTCTTAATTTCTTATTTTTTTACATGAATTCTACAATCAAAACAGCAGTAGTGGACTACAGGATTGTATGTGTGCAGACTCTTAATGTATGTCGTGTTTCTTTATGAAGTAGCATTGCCTAACTACTTGCCTTGTATGCGTAATACAGTGTTTTTAGTGTTTTGGCAGGGTTGTCTATACTTGAAACTTTTTCAAAATTGAAAAAAAAAACAAAAAAAAACCCTGAAACAAATTGGTGCTGAAGCCAAAACCAAAAAAATTCTAGATGGCCAGTAACCGAGTACTTGGCCAGTAACCGAAACAGAAAATGCTTTAATTTAAATGTATTATTTTATTAAATTAACTCAATACCATAAATTATACTGATTGCAAAAACAAAAAAAAACAAGATCAGTGAATGAGTCGAAGCATAATTTTAGCAGCATTGCCATGACAGCACAGTAACATAATTGCAAACAGCAGGAACAAGTATACTACATAGAAATGTCCTCTCGGAGCATTATTTGAGTATACTTTGCGTTTCTGTGCGGTTCATGCATGGATACAGTATGTGTACATTAGCAGAATATCCACAGTGTGGAATATTGAGCTTTTTGACTCTGGTGCACATGCAAGATAGTTTATGATGAGCTCTGCTTCTCTTGCACTTTGGTCTGTGCAGCAACAAGCCAATACAATAAATGGGTTTCATAGCGCAGCTCTTTCCATGTCTGGTGTGTAAGCCGCTTCGCTCCACACAGTGTCTATGTCTGGAGGGAGAGTGAAACCAGCACGCTGAACACTGTTGGGAAATGCGGCACAGCATAACCTTTTATACAGCTCATATTTTAGCCCATTTTTCTCTTTTGACTGAAAACATTTTTGGCTCTCAATTTTCAGCAGCCGAAAATTTGCCGCAACCCTAAAAAACAGCCATTGGTAAACATAAAATAATTTTGCCATTCATTAATTTGAATTGTGTGGATTTATTTATTTATTTTTTAAATAACTTCTTAAACAGTATGTTTCACAGAACAAGGTTATTCAGGTTTGAAACAAAATAAATGTTGAGTAAATGATGACAGAATATACATTTTCTCACCAAAATAAAATATCTCACCAATCATGGATTCAGTTTGAAATTTGGACAACTCTCAGCAGTTTTGTAAAAACACAAAGCTTAGTCTAAAATGTCTGTCTGTTTGTCGGTATTATGTTAGAGTTTAAGCTTAGATGGATTGCATCTGACAAAGTAAGATGTAGAAGAAGGTCCAGTGGGGCCAAAAATGGGCATAATCTGAACAGATGCCACCTCACATGTCACTACAGCATCCACACGGCTCCCACAAACCACCATCCATCCCTAGTGTATTCAGATCCAGCACGTATTAAAAACACTCACACTCACCTCTTATCAGATTACCATGCCTTATGATTGGCCTTCCATTGGCCTCTTTATTTAATAGAAGGTTCCTTTCTTCTTTGAGATGCTATAGAGTGTTACATCACTGCGCTTGAGTCCTGTTATCTATGTTGAGGCCTGTTCTTGTAATGGGCTTTATTGATCTAAACAACATCAGGCTGCCCGTGATGTTATTAAGGTGAAGATAACTTCACTGTAACTTCCACTCAAACAATGTATTAGTGTTTTATTGGGTTTAAATAACTTTGGCTTTTAGACGCTAATGCAGCCGGTTAGTCACCCCGCTCTTTTATGGCTGCAGGATCTTAATAAAGCTTTCCTCTTTACATCCTGCTGTGTGTTTGTGGATGTGTGTGTGTGAGAGAGAGGACAGGAGATGCCAAGTGCTTGCTGGGAAGTTTCTGCGCCTTCAGTAAACAGCAGGAACTCTAAATAATCGGAGTAATTATGCGTTGGTGTTATCTGTATTAAGCACTGCATTATGGATCGCACCGACCCGGACCTTTAAACTCCATTCGCAATGTTGCCTTTTTTATCTTTTGTCAAATTAACATATGTTGTAAGAATTATTTGTGGTTCTGGAGTCATTTATTAACTGAGTTTTATAGTGAACTTTTTAAATGGATGGTCGGATGTGTTTTTTTTTTTTTGTCTTCCAAGGGCACACTGAATCCAATATTTATGAAATAACGATCCCATTCATCTGCAGGCATATTTTCTGTGGGAAATTTAATTTGCAGCTATTTAAAGCCATGCTTTTGGTAATGAATTATTTTGTCATCCTGCCTCTGATGAGATTCATCTTTAATAACTGTAACAATTATTTTATTAAAAAAAGAGGAGCCATGCATTATGGCTATCTCAGCAAGGTCTAGTGCGAGCGAGGATTCTCATTAGGAGGGTATTATTACCCCTGCTGGGCTTTCATTCACACTACCCAACTTAAATTACATTATATGTCAACAATGCTCGCATTACATTTAAGCAGTCATATTTACCAATTTTTCCTCTCTCTCGCTGCATACTAGTGACACATTTAGATGTATTAAAAAGATAAAACACAGTTCTGGATCTGATAGGATGGCTTATTGAACATTTACCTCAGTGCTGACTTTTAATAATGCAATAATATTGAATTTGTATGCCAGTTGTTTCATATTAAAATGTTTTGAAGGCTCATACTGTTGCAAACTTCTCAGAAAAGCAGTTTCTGTTGATTTATCAAATACATAGAAATGCACTAACAATCACTCTTAACACTTTAGCAACTACCTAATAAGAGTTCAAATCTGACAACCACACAGAACAGGCTACTAACTTCATAGCAACAGTTGCTAAGAACACCTTAGGCTCTTAATACCCAGTATTGAGATGCATTTTCAATGATTGCAAATTGCCATTTCCACCTGGTATTAACATATAGCATTTACATTATTTTTAAAAACATGTATATACATTGTCTACATTTGAGCTAATTGAACAAACATACTTACATTTGAGTGACTTTATGAATAAAATGATAATTTGCATGCAAAGGATCAGGCATTTTTATTACATAGTAAGAATAAGACTGATCATGTGATGTTTTGAAGACTGAAATTGCACCCCTGTAATCTGATTAGCCAAACAAAAACATAATAATTATCAGCACTTCAATGATTTTTGTACATGAAATAAAGAGTCAAACTTTATTATACCAGTGAAATGCACACATTTTAGGTTAATAGGCAGAGAGTTGGTCATTAGTGACTATTTAAACATTTGATCATGATTTTTTAATATTTTTTTTGCTTTGATAGTCACCACAGTTTTTATAAAAATACTTCTGAGAACGTAGCTTTGTCTGGCAAGTGTTAAGTAAACAGCCTAAATATAAGTTCTATTTTGATCTTACAACACATTAGATCAATGGCTCACACTTTATATTCAGTGTTTTTAACTATATGTACTAACAAAAAAAACCTCTGAGACTGCATACAATGTTTGAAAATTCGTTTAAGATTAAGGCCATGTTTCTAGTTAGTTTTTTTTTTTTGAAGGGTTAACAATGTAACTATATGTTAAATGCAAGTATTTTAAACTTAATTATCCATCAATGTATGTACATAACTATATTGTATCAAATGGTTAAT
The DNA here is from genome assembly GCA_903798125.1 of Danio choprae. Taxonomy (NCBI): domain Eukaryota; kingdom Metazoa; phylum Chordata; class Actinopteri; order Cypriniformes; family Danionidae; genus Danio; species Danio choprae. The sequence continues at coordinate 8,680,389 of CAIGQW010054109.1, forward strand.
GCATAGTAGTCAAAAAGACCTGATTATGTGTGACTGACTGACGCAGTATCACTTTTTTTTGTTTTTTTTTGGAGAATACATCTGAAGAAACATCTGTTTAAAGGGGCTTTTTGGCGGAAACTGATCTAAAGGTGCATCAAGACAAAAATCACAGCTGTGCACAAAAAAGCCTTTTTGCATATTAAAGTCACAGCCAGCGTTACTGTATGACAAATGCTGCAATTTCTGTTCTCCAGAATCTCAGGGAAGTTAGAACGTGTCAATCGGAAACAAATAACATGTAATATCTATTTTAATGCTTCCCCTGTTTTTTGTTTTTTTGTGTTTTTTTTTTAAATTTTTTTATTTATTTGCTGATGTCTGTAAAATGTTCCACTGCATATGGAACCATCTGTGAACATGGAAACCAAATTTAGTAGCTTCTCTTCCGCATTTTACCACAGCACACTGTACACAAACAAAATGTTTATGGCTCACTGAGCTGAACCTGTCCTGGCCCGAGACAGAAGCGAAATTGCTGAATGTGAGGTAATCGGTTATTTCAGTTTGACCACTTCCTTAAACTCCTGCTATTACTCATAGTTATGGGTTTACAAATAAAACTTCTGACTCTCCTGTAGGTACAATGGTTGTTCGTTCATGTAAATCAAATATTTAACTGGACTTATAAAGTAAAGTAGACAATATGATTTTCTTTACATGGAAATTGCAGTGTCTGGGAGAAGAAGCATCAAGCATTCATAGAATAAGGCTGAGACCGTTTAACAGGGGCTCTACCTTATACATTATTTCAAAAAAATTAGGTAAATTAATAAGTTGTGGAATTGGTTGTTCATTCTACTGTGAAAAAAACTGAACAAAGAAGCAAATAAGCCAAAGGAATCTGAGTGAATGAATAAGTAGACATTCTATTGTACAAATTATATAAATGGGGCATCACGGTGGCGCAGTGGGTAGCACGATTGCCTTATAGCAAGAAGGTCGCTGGTTCGTGTCTTGGCTGGGTCAGTTCTCGGAATTTCTGTGTGGGGTTTGCATGTTCTCCGTGTGTTCGAATGGGTTTCCTCCGGGTGCTCCCTCACAGTCCAAAGACATGCGCTATAGGTGAATTGGGTAAGCTAAATTGTCCATTGTGTATGAGTGTGAATGAGTGTGTATGGATGTTTCCCAGTGGTGGGTTGCAGCTGGAAGGGCATTCGCTGTGTAAAACATATGCTGGATAAGTTGCCGGTTTATTCCGCTGTGGCGACCCCTGATTGATAAAGGGACTAAGCCAAAAAGAAAATGAATGAATTAATGAAATTATGTATATATACAAGTCTATACCCCTTCCTGAAGCCTTCAGGCAATAAGTAAGCGCTGCCTTGTGGTACCATATAAATTACTTTCCAGAAACTTTTAGTTAACTGTGGTGGTGGAATGATCTGCCCAATGCCAAGTGGACTGCTGAACTAGTGGCAGCATTTTAACAGCAACTTAGGGCTGGGCGATAAAATTGGTATCAGTATTTATTGACCGAACACCATTGTCAATAACGATTAAAAAAAAACGTTCAGTATGAAGTTTCGTTATGAAGTCTATAGTTTTATTTAAATGTGGTTGCTGAGCACGCACCTTGGAAGCAATGGCAATAGGGTGTAAGTTTGTCATTTCCAGTGGAGAGAGCGGCGCGTGTGAATTTTCCAGGTACACCTAGTTGAAAAAATCGGAAATTTTCCGAATGCTGCATGCACACCACGATTCATGTAAGTAGAACTAACCAATCTGCTTTACACTTTATATGGAATATACACGTCAGTAATAACGGTAGACTAATTACCGCATCCAAACACTGCAGTGCTTTTCCTTTTCTCCATAAACTTGCAATGGAGCTGCAGCAATGCTTTGTCTGTTTGTCATCCTCTGAGAAAACGGATGATAGTCGCCTAGCTACAGAAAGACGCTCGCGCTTTTCACGTGTGAGTTTTGGGTTGCGTCATTGTCACTTCAGGTCAGAATAACAACACAGGCAAAAATGAGTGCTGTGGCTAGCAGCAGTGAAGAGATTGTAAATAAAAAAGGATGTAAGGATGTAGCCAGAGTGGCTTTTTGGTTTCTTTTCTTGTGCATTCCAGCCACTAGCACCTCTTCTGAAAGATTTTTTTTAGCATAGGGGTAATGTAATCATCTAACTTCACTATTTGTAATGCTGCAATATGTATTTGATTTAATGATGGTTAGTTCCTTTACTTGAAAGCTCAGATTTGATTATCATAATTTGTTTTTGTGAGTACTTTGTGTGTGTATTGGCTCTATATGACAAGTCACTTGATAGCTTCTTCATCGGTACAGTAAGTTGCTTTAGACAAAAGGTAAGTATTGGTTGGTATAAATGAAAATGATAAAAAAAAAAGTTTTTATTTAGTGTAAAACAGTGTACATGGTGCTTACTTTAAATATATTAACTGGACTTGATTGTACTTACATTAAACATATTGAATGGTATGAATAATATCACCGTGTTTAAGCTGTTTTTGAGCAAACACATAAATATTGAGATTATGTATTAAATTCCAGCATTTAATTCTTTTTTTTAATTATTATTATTACCCCATTGGTGATTTGTCATGTTTTCAGCCATATTTTTTTATTGTACATTCATATATTTCTACTGAAAAGAAAAAGGAGTCAAGCATAATGGTAACAGAGTTGTGTAAATATATATTTTGACACTCAACACAGGTTGACCCTGTCCATCCTTTCAACATGATCCATCAGAGTTATGGTAATCTGCTAAATGTAGCCACCTCTTCCAGCATATTACAGTACTCGTTTAACCCTTTTTTCCCTGATTCAAGGACAAACGATGAACGTGATGGTAGATCTCTGTGCTAAAGTCCCCGAGCTCTCCTGAAACAGCAGATCCCTTTTCAGCACCAGCTGTTCTTCCTGATAAACTCTGCTGCACGCTCGCAGATTTTGTTAATATGATTCCGTAGGGTCGGGCTCAGGAGAATAGACACAAAACAAGCGTGCCAGGAGAAAGAGAGCGTTGAATTTTTCATCAGCAGGCCCTGGTAGTGCCACAGCACTTTTTTAGTAGGCGGCCGGCTCATTCATGAGCAGATGTTCAGTGCAGGTCCAAGCTGCAGTTAGCATGAACTCTGCTGCCCTCTCAGCCGTTGGCTGCAAGGACGTTGGCAGCGACCCCGGCATCTGAGAATTCATTCCGGCAAAAAGCGTTGATCGCTGCTTCGCCCAGACCCCTTTTTTTAGCCATTCTGCTCAGCTCAGGAGCCGGCCAGGAATGGAGGAGGGCTTTTCTTTTGACAGGCCATCAGTCTTCTCTCTGACACTGATGAAAGACTCGCCCAGGTCAACTCAGGGGACGGGCCCCAAAAATTCCTGAAGACAATTTTGCTCAAGTTTATCATTAATTTCTTTATGACGCCCTCTGTATGAAAATAAGCCACCTGGCATGAAAACTAAAACAAAAAACAAAAGCGGCCTTTTTTTTTCCAGTGAAGGTACCCTTGAAACAGGGAATTGCTATATCAGATTAGCGCAGGTGGTTTAGGGGAACGCGTTGGTCAGGCTGGTTGCTACGCTAAAGCCCAGCTGCTGCACTGGTTAGCCAGGTGGTTCAGTTAGCACGATGACCTCAATACACCCCAAGAGACTCTAATAACAACCAATACAGATGAAGCATTATCGTGTTTCATTTACATAACACTGTACGTCCGTGTAGCCTATTCCCATTAAACGCCAAACTGGCATATGTTCTACACCGAAAGTGTGAAATGTTTTTCTTCTCTTTCGCTGCGCCGCATGTAAAGCTGTAATTGAAGGATGATGAGGTTTTTAGTCGTCTTTTTTTTTTTTTCTCCCTTCAAGCACTTGTTTCTTCAGCACGTCTCCTACTTCACACTATCTAATTGGCCGTTTTCAGGTTGGGTTTATGAGAGCAAAACTAATTAGTGTTTCTAAATTCAGAAAGCAAGAAAGAGGGAGGAAGAAAAAAAAGGAAAACATGGTTGAATGGATTGTTCTGGTTTCCTCTCTGGTGTCAAGCTCATAACAATGAAATAAAGAGTCTAATCACTTTCAAACTGCTCGTTTTTTTTTTAACCACCACTGAATGTCACTTTCTCTCCTGGCATTTTGTTTGGCACGATCACAGGTCCGGGAATAAAATGAACGATTGCTCTCTTTACTAACTTTTTCCTTTGTGATTCGTGGGAAGGAGCAAAAAAAAAAAGCCAACAAAAAACAATGCGCATGTTTTTAGGTGGGGTCGTTTCTTCTTTTGATTCGGAATGTCCTGGTGAAAGACGGAGGAGGGCGGAGAGTTTACAGTAGCGTTGACTTTTCGCCTGTTACCTTTATTCAGAGAGCTCCAGCTGCAGCGCGCCCTCAGGAAGGCCAAATGCACACACACACACGATGTGAAAGAAAGCCTTGTTTGAGTTGGCACACGCAACTTTTGCTGCCTCTGCAAGAAAGACACCAGCGGTGGTGGCTGCGCTGGCCAGGCGGCCTGTCGCTCTCCTAATCAGGATGTGCCTTTTCCACCTCTCTCAGGAAACACATTTGTGTCTCTCCCTCCCTTTAGCGGCAGGGAGAAAGTCGGCGAAGATGAGTGACAGAATCAGCGTCCGGTGGGGATTGGGCTAATCTGAGTTTAGTAGCGCTCCCTCAACACCTCACCCTCCCAGCTTCCACTGGGCCTTCATTTATATTGAATAAAAAAAGTTTATAGGTCAGTTTAACAATGTGCCGTAAAACTCACACTATTTTTATTTTTCCACCTCACCGCCGGAGGGATTCGCATGGAGAGGGCCAGTAATTAAGAAGCTATGAATCCAGGGTTAGGGAGGAAGAGTGTTTAAATGCAATTAGAGCAACTGTTCGAATCAATTTGAACCCAATTACAGTTTTCTTGAATGTGCTATTATTTGTTTAATCAAGGGAATTTTGCCCCTTTAAGATGCTAAAAATGTAACACCAGATTATTTAAGCTCGGTGCGAAAATAAACTCGATGGAAGCAAGTAATGAACAATTGTTTCAAAGTGACCTCTCTCCCTAGTTACCTTGTTCTTCTTTGGCTGCAAAGAAAACTCCATTTGATTTGTCTGGAGATAAAGCTATCACAATATCGGCTGGATAATTAGCACGCAATCTACATCAGTGATTTTTGGGGAACTGGATATGGAGCAGCAGTCTCTGATGATTCAAAGTTTCAGCAGATTTCTCATTTCTCTCACTGATGTATGCTGTTTTTTTTCCCTTCTCTCTCTTCTGTCTGGCCTCTCTTCCTACCTGCTGTCTGTTCTGCAGGCAGGAGAGTGCAACACTCCAGCCGTGTGGATGCTGAATGGTACGTCTTTTCACACTTTTTAGCTGTGTGTGTGTGTAAGAGAGAGATAAATCTTCTTAAATTACACTTTCAAATAAATGTCATTGCAACAGATAACACACTATTATACCAAGTAGTATTTTTCAAGCCAATGCTTTTTGCGAAACTGCACTTTTTAAATTTAAAATGTTTTTTTTAAACTTTTTTTTAGTTTAAGTTTTTAGATTAGTTTTTTTTTTTGTAATTGTTTTTAAGCAAAATAGTCCCAAAGTCATTATATTAGATATATTCAGTTCATATACAAGTAAATTAAGAACAGCATAAAGTCTATTTTTGTAAAATGCCTAAGGTTAAATTTTTTTTATTGTCAGTTGATTCCTGTTTATTTGTTTGATTGTGTATTTAAAATAAATGCCTGTTTATCTATTTATTTATTTATTTATTTATTTATTTATTTATTCATTTTCTTTTCGGCTTAGTCCCTTTATTAATCTGGGGTCGCCACAGCGGAATGAACCGCCAACTTATCCAGCATTTATGCTTTTTCCTTCCAGCTGCAACCCATCACTGGGAAACATCCACACACACTCATTCACACACATACACTATGGACTATTTAGCCTACCCAATTCACCTGTACCGCATGTCTTTGGACTTGTGGGGGAAACCGGAGCACCCGGAGGAAATCATGCTCATGCTACCCACTGCGCCACCGTGCAGCCCTTATTTATTTAAGTGGCTTATTTAATTTTTATTCATTCATTTCTTCATTCATTTTCTTTTCGGCTTAGTCCCTTTATTAATCTGGGGTCGCCACAGCGGAATGAACCGGCAACTTATCCAGCATATGTTTTACGCAGCGGATGCCCTTCCAGCTGCAACCCATCACTGGGAAACATCCATACACATCCATACACACTCATACACTACGGCCAATTTACCTTACCCAATTCACCTATACCGCATGTCTTTGGACTTGTGGGGGAAACCGTAGCACCCGGAGAAAACCCACGCGAACACGGGGAGAACATGCAAACTCCACACACAAATGCCAACTGACCCAGCCGAGGCTCGAACCAGCGACCTTCTTGTTTTGAGGCGATTGTGCTATCCACTGCGCCACTGCATCGCCCCATTTAATTTTTAATGCAATATATTTATTATACAGTTGGTGCAATTTTATTTATTTAGTAATTGCTGTTGTGCTTATTTAAAATAAATGATACCTAGCTTAGTATTTATTCACGAAACAAATCCGTTGATACTCGCAAATGTCAACATGCTGGTGTCAGTTTTAGGACTGCCGAGAGTTGTGCAGTGCCACAGTCATTTTTTATCCATGTCTCTCACGGCCTTCACTTCCTGTGTGATGTGTAAACACAACAAACTAACCATGGCACTGCCCACATGTCACAATGCCCTACTTGTTTACAGTAAACATTCATATATATTCATGACCTTCAGTCACAAAAAAAGCATTCCTTTGCACTGCATCGCATCTCATATATGCCATTATCAGCATATTGTCACTGAAACAAGTGATTAGCAAATGTATATTCGAAAATAAAATCAGCTGCAAAAATGTATAAAATATAAATAATATAACTTAGACTTGTCATAGCATTTATATATACAGTAGCAACTCTGCAACAAATGCTTCTTTTATGCTCATTTGTCACTTTGGATAAAAACATCTGCTACTGTAAATGAGTAAATGTAAATTTATATTAAAAAGGCAAATCTAAATATCTCACTTCTGTCAAATTTTAATCCGTTTTTATACATGCATTGTGAGTTTAATGGAGCTCCTGAAAAAAAAATGTATTCCTTCAAGCTCAAACATGCGACGTTTTAGAGAAGTGCTTCTAACAGTTACGCCTGCTTGCAAAACTGTACGTTACAGATTGATAGTAAATGGAAAACATGAATGTAAATTGTGTCATTTGATAATGTAAATGGAGAGCGGAGCTATTTTCCCCCACCCCCGTAAAGAAATCAGCCCTATTTACATAGTCAGTTGTGCTTATGAGACTTATGGAAATCAATCTCTTGTCATTTTCCAACTACACAATTTCACGTTAGTTCAGAGATCACCGATTTGAAAGTCAATACGGTGACATTGGCTCGGCTCTGTGTTGCTGACATGAATTAATCATAACAAACAAAACAACACGCTCCTCCGACCAACTTTGAGATGAGTTGTAATGCATTAATCCTTCACATTGCATGCGAACGAACACGAGATGCATGTCAATTTCCTGTTGAATATTGATCTGTCTGGGTGTTTTAAGGAAATTTAGCTCTTGTGAAAGTCCAAAGTTTTTGCTATCGGAGTTAAAAAGCACTCCAAAATACGTTCGAGTGCAGGTTATTATTTAGTTATTCAGATTTATGACCAGAACCGAGTGCAAAAGCAGGTGCATTGGAGCTTGTCCATTAAAGTGTACTTTGCAAGGTCCGGCTTTAAAGTGGCCGGCAAGGCAACTGCGACAAGAGTTATTGAAGAGGGTCTCCGCTTAAACGTCTTGCACATGGTTTACCACTTTCTTTAAAAGCACTTTTAGGACTCATAATTACTACTTACATGTTGCCGATGGGTTATGACTAATGAGAGGACTACATTTATGAGGACATGAAAGCTCTTTTTGCTGTTGAATTTAACCTTTCTAATATTGACTAATTATTTGGGTTAGGAAAGATCTTAAGGCAAACCGCACTTCTTTAATACATTCCATTAGTTACATTAGTCGACACCTTTCAGAGCTTCTCTATCTCATTTTTTTTCTTTATTGTGACGTATTTGATGGTAGCTTGTGCAGAATATGACATTTAATAATTGTACTGTGCTGGTAGGTTGAATGTTTAATAAGACCTTTGAGCATTTTTGTTCAATGTTTTTTCTTTATTGCTGACAAGGGAGCAGCAAAACATTGAATGAAGATCTGATTTTGTGTGTTGCCTGATGGATGGCGATTTATTTAGTTTTTTGAGTTCATATATAT
>CAIGQW010054109.1:8720513-8730671 GCA_903798125.1 Danio choprae
TATATATATATATATATATATATATATGCATATGTGATAACAAAACTATACAAACTAATTTTGTTACAGAGATATTTCAATTTATATATAATTTGTGTCATATACATAAACATAATCTAAACATAAAACATGTTCTCAAATATATGCATGCTTATGTGTTTTTATATATACATCATACAGTGTACACATATTATGTCAATACAAACTTTGTGTAAACATAGCCTCAGAATGATAAAAGCACACATAGAATGAACAAGGCATTCTGAAATGGTCATCATATCAAATGATTATGCTTCATCAGTATGCTCCGACTCATTTATTATGTAGTAAAAACAGAGCTACAGTGGTTTCCCTGGTTGAAGTATTTTATAAATACTTTGTGCCAGCTTCCCAGGAAGTGATGTTATGTTATCTTGAGAATTAACATCATGTTTATTCAAAAATTACTCAAACTCAAATGAATTGTATGTTTATGTATGTATATGTATTTATAAGTATCGCCTCAAAGAGTTTTACAACATACTTCAACAGCGTCTCAGACTGCCCTCAAAAGTGCCTAGTCAACTCCAAAAACTCTCAGGTCAACATTTGGCCACCTTACCCTTCTCTTTTGAGCGAGTGGCTGATGTACTGGCCGTTGGTGGATCCATGCTGGTTGTGGTTTTTGGGCGGAACGGGGGAGGGGGACGACAGGTCCAGACCCCGGTGACCGTTATTGGTCACGCTGTTCTCCTCCTTCACATGGCTGTTTGTCACCTCCTTCCACAGCTGCTGCAGTTCGGCTGGAATCATGCCTGCCACAAACAAATTGGATAATTAAATCAATTAACAGCTAATCTGGTTCTACTCATGGCATAATTAAATAAAAAACAAGGGCTCAGTAAACAAAAGGGGGGCATTAATTATTCCACTACAGGCTGATACGCAGCGCCTGCCCTCTTGCTCTGCCATTCTCTCTCTCTTTTCCCCTACGTGCAACGTGAATCGTGTTTGTGTACAGAAATTCCCTGGCATTCACGCGCATTTCATGCTTGAAGTAAATAATTAACATACAGACAAGGCATGAAATCTGAATAATCACCATTATTTCTCTGACAAGGAAGTCAGCCAGCTCTTTCTCTCACACACATACGCGCATACACACAAAACAAGACCACAAAAGCATCCCTCTCTCTGCAGATAGAGAGGGAGAAAGTGAAAGAACGAACAAGCCCCCAGGGTAATACTCTCGAAAGCATGTTAATGTGCAAAATGCTTAAAGTTTTGCACCGCCTCCAATTGACACAGACGACTTAAACCTCATTTAACAAGTCAAGCACACTGCGGCTCATACGTCCTTTGAAATAAAAAAAAAGAGAGAAGAAGATAAGTGGGAAGAAAAATTGCTCGAAGACAAGATGTTGCCTCAATTCTGTGACAGACACACAAACACTTATATGCACACCCACATAAGCAAAGCATCACTCAATGCTAGTCGGCTGAGAATTACAAAGGGCTAACAATGAAATTAACCCATTTGAGTAGTCACATTTGTACAGGACCTCCCTTGTTCTCTTATATATATATATACACAAATGAAACTACTGACCAACTACTGATTACATCAACATTTAAAAACAATTGATTGAAAACCACAATTATATATGTTTTTCTGAATTCTTTCATAAGTTAAAAGTAAAGAAATAATACTTGTAACATTATAAATGTCTCAAACAATTTATCAAAATAATCTTTGAACAATAACATTATTTTAACTTGCTGACCTCAAACGTTCAATACTGTCCAATGTCCAATACTGTATAAAAATACACACATGCATGTAGCCAAATCTAAAAAAAGAGGACTACTCAGAATGACTATTACTCTCCTTATGTTGCCATTATGAATAGGGCATAAGAATGGAATGCTGGATGAAATGCACTAACTGTGTGACTTTATAAAGTTCTTTGTATATTCTCTAAAATGAATCAGGTTGTTTTGGGCCGATGGGGGATCCATCGCTTAACATCACAATTAAATCAATTTACAAAATGAGCGAAAACAAACAGGCAGGAATTTTTGTCTCGGTTATCTTCATTGGTCTCCTTGTTTTCCCTCCTCCTCCCTCCCTGGCTCTCACATTCTCTCTCCTTCATAATAATTCTCTTTACAGATACCAGAAGTGGCCTCTTTCAAGCGCTCCACCATAATACATTTGTGCAAGAATCGCTTAGTCTTAATTTATTCCTGTTGTGGCAAAATAACGAGGAGGTGAAGATCTCAATACGATCAGCAGAAAATATTTTTAATTTGATAAGCTACTAAAGATTTTAATTATGCCAGTAATGGAGAACAGTAAGCTAATGAGGCGGCTAAGACTCCAGAGAGAGAGAGAGAGAGAGAGAGAGAGAGAGAGAGAGAGAGAGATAGAGAAAGAGAGACAAAGAGACAGAGTGAGAGAGACTAAAAACTGTGAAATGAGTCTGGTAGAACTGCCATAAATTTACGCAAGATCGTTTGCATATAAAAGAGCCAGTGGAAATTATTGCAGGACGAATCAATAACCTTCCCACGTGCCACGTGGCATCTTTTGCTTCCTTGGGGTTTTTTTTGTGCCGTCTTGCAGTGTCTTAATGTCCTCATCAAACTCTGGTGTCCGAAGGTATCGACTGGATTGCTTGTTTTTTTGTCTTTGGTGTTGTCATTGTGAGGGAGGGAAAACTTGTCTGTGTGGATTCAAGAAGGTCACGGCGCTGGTGATTGTTTTTGAGTTTGGACATAGAGGGGAACAATCATTTTCCCCCACTTGGAGAGCAGTGACAGTGTGCAATGTATTTTTAGCCGGTGCGCTTGACAGGGCGGCCCACTCTCCCTCAATTACCCACAAGTCCAGGTGACCCCGACACCACTGTTTACTCAAACGAATCAAATCTGGAAGGGGAGGAGGAGCTGATGAGAGGGGTAACAGAGTGGGACGAAGCTGTCTTGTTGTGCATGACACCCCCCCATAAACCTCTATATCTCGTTCTAAGCCTGGGTTAAGATCTTCCTCTTTCTCACAGTCGTATCTCCCGAAATTGTGTGCATATATCTTTACATGACCTCTCAACCAATCTGGCAAACATCACTGCATTATCAGTGCCAGTTATTATCAGATGATGGATGTGACTTTTGGCAGATAACACATAGCATTAAAACAGTGCTTTGTCCTTAAATCAGTCTTGCAAACTCCAGATCGCTTTAACGGCCCTGAAGTCATTTTTCAGCACTGCACCTCCTCTCATTAAAAGCCAAAGATACACACTTGTGCTTTTAAAAAATGGATGTCATTGAGACATTTGACTGATCGCCGGCAAAGCAACTCAATTTTTACCACAGCAGGTAGCAGCGACACCCAGACAGGGGCCCCGAACTCTCGCTTCAACCTTTTCCTGTCCTTGTACCCTGGTACCCTGGTGACCGTGTTCGAGCAAGCGGAAAGTTGATTTAAGGTTCACAACCACATTAGTTGTGGCCCATCAGCAGCCTGATAAAAAATGCCATCGTGTGCTGGGGCCACGGAAAGCGGTGGCTGCGTCTTTCTCGACGAGACTGCCGCCGCGCCACTGGGGGCAAACTGACACTACTATTAGTTTATTGTTCTGTGAGGCAGAGATCTTCTCTCCCTCCTGTTAAAGGGGTTATGATCACTGGGGCCTTTGATATGCAGCCCTTAGGCCTAAAATATGTTCCTCCCTAATGCTACAGAAGCTATTAAACAGTGCCGCACTGCCAGCCGATCAATCACTGCCAGCGAGGCTGGACGAGGGGCCAGAGTCCCCTGATGGGTCCGTGCGCACATCGCGCTTCATGCCTGGTCACATTCGCTGCTTTCATATTAGTGGCAAATTTGTCTTGTCGGTGTCCTGTGGCCCTTGACTGGACAACTTAACTAATGTGTGGCTGGGGATGAGAATGAACTCCAAAACTAAAGGGATTCACAAAGTGTGTATAGGAGGACTGATTCAGTTCAGAGCAGGCTAATATAGAGGGACAAACACAAATAAATGCAGGCTAATATAGAGGGACAAACACAAATAAATGCAGACAAACTGAAAAATGCCTCTTCCACTAAATCCCATTCTGTTAACACAAAGTTATTTACAAGGCTAAAAAGTTAAAGTTCAAATATTATCTTCATGTGCTATGAAGGAGAGGTTTTTTCCCCCTTTTCTTTTTTTTTCAGTAATATACAGTAAAATTGCACCAAAATGCTCAAAACTAACAACAGATCCCAAGGGAAGCCTTTTGAGCTATAGAAAATTTAAAAAGGCTAGCTAAAAAGGAAAAAAAAATATTATTATTAATTATAATTTAACTTATATATTAAGAAACTAACTAACATTACGTTATACAGTAACTGTGCCCCAAAAAGCCAGAAAAGAAGCTCTCCAAATTTTTGTTCCAATTATCAAAGGATACTGTAGAACTGACAATTAAGAGGATTTTCTCCATATTTGAATATGGTCCTCTCTGCCAAATGTTTGCATTGTGAATATAGCAAGAGTGAAGTGGCCAGGAATGCCTAGAAATGTCGTTTTCTTATTTCAGTTATCACAATATGTGGAGTGACTCCTGAATTGCATACACATATAGAATGACAATTTAGTGGATTTACTTCATATATATAAAAAAAATGCTTATTCCTCCCAAATCTTTGCACTGTTTACATGGTACAAGTAAAGAGGACAAAATGCACCATATCTCTCTGCCTTACTTGAATACACTGTACTGTTCTGTTCTTTTCTCATTCTATTACTCATACTGCTAAGTCCACTGCTATTTTTTTCTCTGGACTCCATTTATGATATTTATCTCTTCCAACATATTGTTTTAATTCATAGCAGACTTCAGCTGACCCTTTCCAAAACCTGAACGTCGAAAAAGTGATCCAACCTCAAATACAACAGAAAACAACACATTGCTTTGATTGAAGTCTCAGATGTCTGCGCTCCTGTGCCAGAAAATGACTGAATGTTTCTGTATATTAAAGGTGACGCTGTGAGGTAAAAAGATTGTTTTAAGTTTAATAAATAATCTAATTTCAGCCCACGTCGTTGGCCAAGTAATCTTGCTTAGTAGCTTGCCCAAGCACATCATCACCATGTACACACAAGGAGGTAACATAAGTTTATCACAGCAATGCTAACTACTTAGCTAACTACTGAATATTGTAGATTACATCTTGCGAATGGAAAACTGGGCTGCTGGAGCATGAAAGAATGCAGTGGAGTGTGAAAGAAAAAAAGGTCATCAATAACTTTTAACACTGAAGCAGAAAATGTGCAGGACACACACAAACACACACACATACTGACAAGTGTTTTAATCAGGGGTATGAAACTACCCCTCCCTCGAGCCAGCCAAATTTTGGCCCGGTTTTACCAGCCACTGTGCCAGGTGACCTGTAAGGCATTCCAGACTAACATTTGACATGGAATGGCACTGTTTAAATGCAAAGACAATCTCTTGAAGAAACACATTTGATTTTACTGAATAATTGAAGGAACAAAAGCCCTATTTAAAATAAATAAAAGCAACAATACAAGTTTTGTATGTTGTTTTAATCGTTTTAACCAACCAAATTTGATCCTTTTATAGCTACTCTATCAAGTAGCCTGGATTAATACTAGACAAACAGGTTCTAAACTAGGAAATAATACATCCTTCACTGCCATGTACACATATTATAACATGCTTAAACCCAATATATCATGTTTTGTAGAAGAAAAACAGCTGGCCTTGTGTTTTCCTGGTCTCTTTACTTGCCACAAACATGATGCAAAGATTTGGTGTTGAAAAATGTTAAATTGTGTGTATGCAGTTAAGGAGTCAATCAACATCTTGTGATAACTGGAAAACTTCTTTTTGTGGCATTTTGAGACATTTCTGGACATTTTCTTTACTTGTGCCATGTTTACAATGCAAACATTATATGTCAATTTTGGAGTCACTTTGTATTCTGTTATATTTGGAACAAAAATCACACTTTATTTTAAGGTAGAATTTTTGCTATTAGCAAACCATTAACTAAGACTTTTAGCTCAATAAACTACTATTATTAATAGTTGATAAGGTTGTAGTTGGGTTTACTGTAGGTATTTGGTAGGATTATAAATGTATAATTCTTTTGCAGAAAAAAATATGCAGTAAAAAAATCTATCCTTCACTATCAAGTACACTTATTATAACATGCATGCAAACAATATCTCATGTTTTGCATCAGAAAGCAGCCTCACATGTTTTCGCTGGTCGCTCTGAGATGTCATTCAATCAGTTGTATGAGAAATAAAACTGCGCTTGGTTGAGATGGCCTCCTTTCTGACACTAGCCTATGGCTCTGCATTGTAAAGCAGAGCCTCTCCCAGCCCCAGGCCAACGTGGGTATGTGGAGTGGCTCAGCTTTCTGACTATGCCCTGATCAAACAATAACAAGATTGAACAAACACAGTTTGTATTTGCGTGTTACCCAAGCACCCCCTCCCCAGTCTTTATACAGCCTTATCTTGTTATGGGCTTGTTTGTCTTAGCCGGAGAGAGTACAGTCAGCTTTGGAAAGAAAGAAAACAAAAACTCAAAACAAAACCGGTATGAATGCAGCCTTTGTCATTGTGTTGCTGCTCCTTAAGTAAATATGACAAGGAAAATAAAGCAATACACCTTCTGGAAAAACACCTTTTGACTCACTGACTGCTTGTGAAGTGATTAATCTTTGACTAGTTTAGTGGGTTGAGGTTAGGAAACAATGGCGCTAGTATGTTCAGGGGCTGAAGGGGAGCCAACATAACACAATAGACATAAAACAGAGATATACATGTATATGCGATGGAAGAGTGGGAATATGGGGATGTTTTCTGACTCTAAAGGAGAAAAGCAATAGAAAATATAACGCAAACAGAACTAAGTTTTATTTTGGGACAATATTTTAGCTAATTTGAAAAACAACATAAAATATTGTTACATGCAAAACATTTTTCTGCAGTTTAGTTTTTGATCATTCTTGATGTTAAGTGTGTACATTTATTTGTTGCATATGTATTGTAATGTTTAGACTTTACATTTAGCAAAAATAATTTTAAAAATCCATATATTATTATATGTTCTGAAATGTATTATACTGGTTTGATAAAAATGTTTAAACATTTTAAACATTAACATTTTTTTAATAAACATTTATTCTTCTTTGAGTATCAGCAAAATAAAAGCTAATAAAAATCTGTTGCAATCTGTATAATTCTGCTGCATTTTTTAAATAGGAAACAAAAACAAAACATCTAAACAAAGAAATAAATACAAACATAATAAGGACACAACAAAAAACATAAATCTCATCAGTCATCCCGTGTAAAGAATAGGGACATTTCCTTTGGAGTGTGATGAATCTTGTGAATGATTCTCTTTTACTTTTGGTCAGCAGTCTTCATTCTGTAGCTGTGTGTGTGTGTGTGTGTGTGTGTGTGTGTGTGTGTGTGTGTGTGTAAACGAGTGGTGACGGCTGTGTGTGCTCTTACCCTGAGTGAGGGAGTGCAGAGGCAGAGTCTGGTTGGGCTGGATGGACAGCAGGCCTTGTCTCTGCAGACTCAGGAGATGCTGCTGCTGGAGCTGCTGGACCTGGAGCAGCTGTTGCTGAAACGCCAACTGCTGTGCGGACACCTGCCGAGAGAGAGACAAACTGCATATCATCCTCACACTCACAAACTATTCTGTCAACACATGCATAAATATACGTATACACTGAGGGCTGATAAACACACACTCAGGTACATTCCTGTATTCCTGTAACCTCCTTAATTAACAAGGAGTCTGGGAGGCTCGTGACAAATAATGAAATGTTGTTAATCATTCCTAATATGAGCCACAGGATTTTAATTATGGCCATTCATAACTCCGCAAACAGCCGTTGACTGAAAAGAGCTGCTTAATATTCAGAGCCAAAGGAACCAACCGTTGATTCCTTTGGGTAAATGAGGAGTGTGGAGTAACTAACTAACAAACTAACAAAATAACTAGTCCATTCAGCTGAAGGCAAAATTATTAATCTTCCTGTGAAATGTTAATTATTTTTCAATTTTCCCAAGTGATGTTTAACAGAGCAAGGACATTTACACAATATTTCTTATAATATTTATTTGTCTTGAGAAAGCATTATTACCTTTAGTTTGGCTGGAATAAAAGCAGTTTTTTAATTTTGTACTTTTCATTCATTCATTCATTTTCATTTCGCCTTAGTCCCTTTATTAATCTGGGGTCGCCACAGCCGTATGAACCGCCAACTTATCCAGCATATGTTTTACGCAGCGGATGCCCTTCCAGCTGCAACCCATCTCTGGGAAACATCCATACACACCCATTCACACTCATACGCTACGGACAATTTAGCTTACCCAATTCACCTATACCGCATGTCTTTTGGACTTGTAGGGGAAACCGGAGCACCTGGAGGAAACCCACGCCAACACGGGGAGAACATGCAAACTCCACACAGAAACGCCAACTGATCCAGCCGAGGCTCGAACCAGCGACCTTCTTGCTGTGAGGCGAACGTGCTATCCACTGCGCCACCGTGAGGCCCATTTTGTACTTTTTTAAATTATCATTTTTAAGGTCAACATTATTATTCCCCTTAATTTTTTTTTTTTCCCGATTTAATACAGAACAAACCACTGTTGTCCAATGACTTGCCTAATTATCCTAATTAACCTAATTACGCCTTTAAATTGCACTTTAAACTGAATTCTTGCATAATAACTAGCAACATATTATGTAGTGTCATCATGGCAAAGGCAAAATTTATGTTATTAAAACTACTATGTTTAAAAATGAGTTGAAAAAAGTCTCTCTGTTAAAAATCACTCGGAAATATTTGAAAAAGCAATAACCAATACATCACATGTTCGCAGATGGAACGAAGCGTAAAGAAAAGGAAGGTGACAAATGACTGGGGGAATTCTGAGAGGAAGAGGAAGAGTTAGTAAAAGTGGAAGGGAAACGGGGATAAGAGGGTGTTGAAAGACAGAAGGAGCAGGAGGAATGGGCAAACGAATGAACTGCTGCGTCGTCAGAACAATAAATGGGAGGAAATTATCTAACATCCCCAATCGGCCCTCAGTGATGTTATGGAGATACAAAGCTATTGAACCCTCCCGTTGACCCCTTTCAGCACTAACACTGTTGTTTATGACCTCGGCGATGCACCATGACAGCTTCGTGACAACAGCTAAACATCCGCCACAATGACCAAACGGTTCCTCTGACGGGCTTGAGGTGAAAAAATGGACCCTTAGGGCCAGACATTTGTGTGTTTACTGGTACATTAAAGCACAAACGTGCCTTTGCCAAGCTGTGTGCCGCACCCTCTTCCCAAACACAGGATGCTTCACTTTGTGTTTACTTCTGCAAACAGAAGGCGCACAAAAAAGGTCCTGTAGCACAGCGGCGGATAGGTCAACCTTTAGACCCAGAGCAGATCTGAAACAGCCTGATAAAGTGCTAGCTCTCGCTTTCCTCTCGCGTTCACGGCCCACCCATCCTCATCGGCCTCTGTCACTGTGACCCAGATCACGAGGCACTGGACAAACAAATGCTTTAATGGAAGTGCTGGAAGATGTGGTACATTGGTAGTACAGCATATGCGTGAAGAGAAGCAGGTTCAAGTCTGGGTCATGTTTCTGATCTCGGTGTGCTTTGATTTTTCTGTCACTATCTTGACATTTACATTAAGAACAAAAAAATTAAATCCTCTAAAATATATATATATATATATATATATAATGATGTTTATGTAATCTACTGTTTCCAAATGTTATAGATATCATGTGTGTTTAAATAACATTTTATGTGACATTATAAAAACTTTAAACTTTTACTTCAATTTTGGATTTGATTGTAAAAATTGGCTACACAAGCATTACATTGGCAACATGATTTACTAAAGACATAATAAAAAATATTTTTAAATATAAAAAAAAAAAAACAGCACATATTACAAACGCCTGTTTTTGTACTCATATGTGACTCAAAAGTCATTGTACTCATATGTAAACATGACATCTATTCTGATTACTTGAATGGTTAAAAAGGTTAAAATCCATAAAATTAGCATATACTTTAAATTACAGCATTTTGAATTGAATTTTCATT
>CAIGQW010054109.1:8745671-8758493 GCA_903798125.1 Danio choprae
TTATTTATTTATTTATATGTGTGTCTGTACTATGCATATTTGTTTTGTATACATAGTGTATATAAATACACATGTATATATTTGAGAAGATGTTTATTTATATTTATAAATTAAATATTAATATCTAATACAAATTATATGTAAATATTTTGGTTTTGTATTTGTATATTTTTTATTTATGTATACACAATATTTATACAGTGAGTACACATACATTATATAAATACAAACTCTTATTTTGGATACGATTAATAGTGATTAATCGTTGGACAGCACTATTAGCTTGGCTTATTTTGGAATGTGTCTAGATTTAGATCGCAATTTTACTCATAAACGAATGAATGTTTTTTGTGGTCTGATACTGCTCATTAGTTTTGCTTCAGTAACACTCATATTTATCAACAGCTCATTTTAAGAGATGTTTTGCCTCAGGCTACAGTTGTTTATGTGTTTGTGTGTGCACGACTTTACCAATGAAGCCGTCACTAAGGATTTTTGTCAGTACTCTTGACCTTTTCATCGTCCATAATTAAATGGCACTTTTTTTCCGTTGTTGTTGTTTGTTCAGCTTTTTATAGCAGTTTGTTCTCTGTTTTTCATGGCAGCTCGGCAAGTCAAAGCCAGCATAATTAGATCAACAATTATCATTTAATTATTTTCATTCTGAAGTCTCATTTTGCGAGCATTCAGGAAAGCACCCGAATGGTAGGAAAACAAAAGGAGGGCCATTATTCGCCTGCCTGTCTGATCGTAGAGGCTACTCGTTGTTTGTGGATGAGGAATATAGAGAAAAGAGCTTGTTGATGTGCACTGAGGTTGGATGTATCCATACTATACAAAACCTCTGACCTGGTTCAGGCATTTAACTGTATATGTGTTTCAATGTCAGGGAAAAGCTGATACTTGGCACGAATAGGTCTAGTATGTTCATTCACTAGGATTAACATGAAAACATTGCATTGAATTTTCATTTAAAATATTTACAAACAGCCTTAAATTTAAATTTAACAACCAATTTGAGCATTTTAGGATTATTATTCATTCATTCATTTTCATTTCGGCTTAGTCCCTTTATTAATCTGGGGTCGCCACAGCGGAATGAACCGCCAACTTATCCAGCATATGTTTTACGCAGCGGATGCCCTTCCAGCTGCAACCCATCCCTGGGAAACATCCATACACACCCTTTCACACTCATACACTACGGACAATTTAGCTTACCCAATTCACCTATACCACATGTCTTTGGACTTGTGGGGGAAACCGGAGCACCCGGAGGAAACCCACGCCAACACGGGGAGAACATGCAAACTCCACACAGAAACACCAACTGACCCAGCCGAGGCTCGAACCAGCGACCTTCTTGCTGTGAGGCGAACGTGCTATCCACTGCGCCACCGTGAGGCCCAGGATTATTATATTATATTATATTATATTATATTATATTATATTATATTATATTATATTATTCTTTCATTTTCCTTTGGCTTAGTTCCTTTATTTATCAGGGGTGGTCACAGCGGAATGAAACGCCAACTTATCCAGCATATGTTTTACGCAGCGGATGCCCTTCCAGCCGCAACCCAGTACTGGGAAACACCCATACACTATAACATTCTCACACACACACACACACTCATACACTACAGGTCAGTTTGGTTCATCCAATTCACTTATAGCGCATGTCTTTGGACTGTAGGGGAAACCAGAGCACCAAGAATGAACATTATAAAAAAACATTGGATAAATAAGCTATATTTTTATTAAATGTACATATAAGATGTATTTCACTTAATTTTGCACAGTTAAAAATTTAAATCTGCATTATATTTGTATTGTTTTGATGTCTGAAAAAACACTTTTTGTCTTTGACCCATATATAGTTATTGTCAAGTATTTAGTTTTAATTTATTTAGTTTGTTATTTTAGTACTTTATCTGAGGTGTGAAAAAATAACAAAAAAATAACAAATATATTTAATCCATATTTTTAAATATATTAAAGCCATATTTAATGTATGGCTTAATAAATGTCCTAACAAGTATTTTAACTTACAAAAAAAACCTATTCATTGCACAATTTTGTATAATCCTTACATTGATGTACATTAGAGGGATATACACAGTAGCCAAAAATGATAACCTGTAATATATAGTTTACTATAAAATTACATTTCAACAACAACAACAAAAAAAACCCAAAAAACTCTTAGACAGCCATAAAGACAATGGCATGTCAAGGATAAAGCCTCTGTTAGCCTTCACATTTCTTTATTATGTACCTGTCCATCAAGCGGAGCATCTGTATGGTAATGACCGTTAATAGTGTGTGTAGTAATTGCGTGGCCTGCGTGGTATCCGCGTGGCGGGGGTTAGATGTTAAACACTGTCTGTTGCTTTTCACTCGCCTCGTCGCCGTCTGCACTGTCAGCCGTGCCATTATAGAGCAAAATTAGACATCTGATACCTCCAAAGCAATTGACAGCCTTGACATTTCATTATTTCGCTCACCCAATCTGTAGGCGATTGTTGCGCACGAGACAAAACCAGAGCGTTCCTCAATACATACCACCCTCCCAGCCAAGTCATGTTTAATTTGGTAACAAGGCCTCCTTTGGCAAATTAGCAATTAGAATAATTTGGTGCTGGAAGTATGTATACTGTATGTGTCATTAGCTCTTTTTTTTTTTTTGCAAATGAATAGCAGGAGCATCGGGTCAGGCTTGCGTTTTCTACTTCAGTTGAAGAGGAAATCCAACACTGACGTCTCGACGTGATTGAGACTGAACCTTTACTAACCTGCTGGTTAATTAGTTGAGCTTATAGCCATGATTACTAGCCTGCCCACATGAATAAGGGAGGACGAAAAGATTTCTCTGGAAACTATTTCACCATCTTATGCCAAACCGTCGGGCTGATGAGGGTCATTGAGATGTGGCATTTAATCATAGTGTCACCCCTGTAAAGAGCCACTAATTAGGGTCTTTACAATACAGTTTGTCTGAATGATTTCTTGAGGTGGTTTGTTTCGTTTGTTTTGATTTTGTAATTCCCATAGATCTTAGTGTTGATTCTTATTAGATTTTGTACTACTGTACTACTATTTTGTACTACAGATTTTTTTATGACTGTCATTTATTACATATTATTTACACAATATTTTTCATTGTGGATATACAGTCTATACATTTTAAAAGTCTATTAAGTCAAAATTATTTGTGAAATTAGATGTTTTCTTAACGTATTTCCCAATTGCTGTTTAATTGGAAGATTTTTCTTTCATACATTTTTTAAAAATAACAGTTTTAATCATTTCTAATAAAAAAAATGTCATTGCCACAATGACAGGACATAATAATATATTTAATTAAAAATAATATATATTTACTATCAAATATTATATATTTCTAAAGGGAGCTAATAATATTGACCTCAAATATTAATACATAAATAATTCCAGCCAAACTAAAAGAAACAAGTGCATCCAACTCTACTGTGTAATTCTGAATACATATAATTAATCATTGATTTATTCACTTCTATTTTTAACACATGATTTTTATTTTTATTTTTTTTTCTTGAATATGTATTTTTTTCCCATATTTCATGACTGAAATATATCTGGATGTTTTTATTATTGTTATTATTAATGTTAAAACGTTGCATTGCATTTTCATTTACAATGTTTAAAAACAGCCTTTTTACGAGTTAAAGTGAACCGATTTTAGCATTTTAGGATTATTATATTATATTTTATTATAATATATTATAATTTTATGTGTATGTTTTATAAATCTTCTTCAAATATAACCACAACACCTAAATACAGAATTGTACATAGTGAATGAGTTAGTTTGCCTTATAGCCACAATTACTAGCCTCCCCACATTGATAAGGGAGGACGAACGCATTTGTCTGGAAACGATTTCACCATCTTATGCCAAACCATCGGGCTGATGAGGGTCATTGAGATGTGGCATTTAAATCGCAGTATCACCCCTGTAAGTAGCCACTAATTAGGGCCCTTACAATACAATTTGAGGCTGTAATTAGTGCAGATTGACCTCTCTCTGTCTGCGGCTTATTAGGAGCCTCTTAGGGCTCGCAGAGAGAAACTCATTCCGTCAGCCAGCAAGATCCTAACGCAAAGAGAGCGAGCAAGGCATTCTGGGAGCTCGCCAGCAGACCAAACAAACCAGGCGGCCGGTGGGATGTGCGCTATTTACTCCCTGAATGATGGACGGAAAGCGAAAGCACAGTGTTTACAAATATTTACTAACCAACATGCCACCAGTGCTCCTCAGAGCGGCAGAGATTGATTGGATGGTGTGGGAACAATTAGCATCCACAGGAATACGCTTATGACTAACAATGCTTTTCTTTTTCAGCTGAACCTGGTTTCCAATGTCACTCTGTCCAAGACGGCTCCAGCAGCCTCGCCGCCCCTCAGTTTACCCCAGACACCAACCACCCCGACGGCTCCTCTCACGCCACTGTCCCAAACCCACTCGGTCATCACCCCGACCAGCCTGCACAGCGTCGGGCCCATACGCAGACGCTACTCGGACAAGTATAACATGCCCATTTCTCCAGGTACAGAGAGATTATTGAGTCAATCTTACAAAAATAGAGCCAAATCAATATTCACACAAAATATAATTGATATTACTCTATAAAAACCAAAGAATAATATTTGTTTTGCAATTGTTTCATTATTAATGTTATAGGAGTTTTTTTTACAAATTTACGTTAAGGGATAGTAAAATAAAAAATGATACTGTAATCATCTCATCATTTATAACTTTGAGTTTTTTACTTCTATTAAACACAAAGAAGATATTTTGAAGAATGTTGATTGCAGATTGACTTCTATAGTAGGAAATAAAATACTGTGGAATCAGTGGGTGCAAGCAATCAGCATTCTTCAAAATATCTTCTTTTGTGTTGAAAGGTTTTTTACAAATGAAAGGCAAATAAACAATGACAATTTTGATTTCTAACTATCCCTTTAAAGTAAAATGTTTTAATGTAACATTAATACAAAGTATTATTTTATTCATTTAATTGTGTTGATTAGATTAGATTCTCATTAGATTCAGCTCTCAGTAATTGTGTCTTTTCTTTCTACAGATATTGTTCAGAACAAAGAGTTCTACATGAATGCTGAAGTACGACCTCCCTTCACGTATGCTTCGTTAATACGACAGGTAAAAGCCTCGACAATTCAGTGCATCTGCGATTTTTAAACCACTGCCATTGCAGACAATACATTTCAGGTGCAATTGAATAGCAGAGCACAAGATTAGCCATCTGCAAATTAGCATGTGAAAAAAAAATGCAAATTTAAAATAAAACAGCACGCTAATGTTCAAAAATTTGTATGCTTTTTACAATATTTTTGAAGCAAGACAATATTTACTTGATCAGAAATACAGTAATAAAGCAATTTTGTGAAATATGATTGCAGTTTATTATTTTATACAATTAAAGAAATATTATTCTTGTCTTTAGTGTCAAATTAGCCCTGCAATATCATGTAGTCTATTATTATTTATTAGCAGTTTATTTAATTTTTATTGTTGTTTTCAGTGTTCTATTTATTTATTTATCCAGATTCTTTGATTAACACCAGCATTTATTTTTGAACAGGTTACACATCTTTACCTTCACTTTTATCAGTTTAATGTAGCCTTGCTGAATAAAGGTGTATATTTGTTTAGAGAAATCCTGTATTCAACTGCAGTGTATATTTAGTGATATCTACTGTAACTTCTCAAATATTTAGTGAAAAAAAGACAGAAAAGGCGTCATATTTGTGTTTTCATTGTACCAAAATTAGATTTTTCAGATTGACCAAATAAATGAAAACTGTCATCCTTTTCTCATCATTTATTTGTATTACTTGTACTCACCTCAAAAGGAAAGTCATACATAAGCTTTATGTGGCAAACAGACCAATATTTAAATCATTATTTTCATATAATCTTGCCTAATAAAAAACTGTCTAATTTATTCCAGCACATTTCCGAGCCCCAAACCCCCATCATCACAGCCGTTAAATTTCAGATGCAATTGAACAGCAGAGCTCAAGATTAGCCATCTCCAAATGAGCGTGAGAGCACTTGCTGTTCAAAAAAGCCCATATATAACAATTGCTTTTGATTAAGTATTACAGTCAATGTGATTATTACGGAATTCATTTCACACAACAGTAGGAACGAGGCTTTTTTCGAGATGCCCAGTCAATTATCAGGCCTGAACCGGTAATCTGTGATCACACGGGCATTAATCTGGGCCTGCAATAATTGCCGCTTTATAATCTGCCTCTATAAAACAGTGTGTGTGTTTTTTTTCCTCTTCTCCTTGTTCTGGTCGTTTAGCGGAAAAGGATGTACTCAAATTGGCACATTTGCATAAGGAAGCGTTCAGTAAACAAAGTAGCTCCCATTTGAAAACGGAAAAGCGGGGAGCTGTTTTACATGCAGCCTCTGATCAACTTTAACTTGACATTACTATGTGCATCTCACTTTGTTTTTGCTCCAGGTTTGAACGGAAACGAAACAGCTTTTTTGCTTATCAGCATTTGTGTGTGTGTGTGTGTTTTTTCCAGGCAATACTAGAGTCGCCAGAAAAACAGCTAACACTAAACGAGATATACAACTGGTTCACACGAATGTTTGCATATTTCAGACGCAACGCTGCAACGTGGAAGGTGAGCTCACAATTGCTGTTTTATATATTTTTTATTAATGTACAATGAATCTGGAATTGACTGAATAAAAGGCACTGAATGAAGCAGAAAAAATATATAGATAGTTTATATATAACTTTAATCATTCAAAATATAATAAAATTACGTATAATCACTTATTCTGTTAAATATTTAAGTATGCTAATACATTTTGACAAAAAAAAATTGACATTATTTCACCCATATTTTGACATTTTATCTCGGAAAGGTTATTTATATCATATTATTATAAATATGTTTTATATATTATAAATGTTTGAAAAAAAAAAAGAATATTTTTGACACTGACCATATGAAACACTTCTTACATTATGTTCTTCCTTCCAAACTGAAATGAATTATCTTCACTCAACAGTTATGTCTCTTATATAATTTATCATTTTAAAAAAAAATAGGAACTTGGAAACATTTAAAATGCAAAGCAGAATCATTTTACAAGCACTCTCAGACTTTCAGACGCCACCGTATATTTTAGTATTTCAAACAAACTATTATACTGACAAACATATTTTCTTTTCCCAGATATTAAGATTTCACAATGTAATGAACGTTTCAAAAAAGTCAATTATTCCAAACACCACCAGCACCTCAGAGATGCCAACAGACATCATGCAGTAGTTTATACCATTTTGCCCAATGAATTTTAGTCAACAAGTTTAAATGACCCAGAGAAAGTATGCATTTTCCCCCCAAATATGATTTATTTCACTTAATGGTGCTTGGAAGTTTCTGGAAGAGACCCCCTCTTCATTTGGATTTATTTTGAAAGTGTTTTTTCAGTTTTCTCTGGATGAATTTCAACAGCTTTAAGGGGAAATCTGGTCATTTGAGTAGGATGTTTTCCCCTGGCAGAGTTTGTTGAGCATTGGCATTTAACTCAAGCGTTTTCAGTTTCCGTTTTTGAAGTGAGGCAGAAAATGATGAACTATCTGTGACTTTTACCAGAGCCGAACGATAAAGCGCCAGAGTGACAACACCCACACGGGCCTCCATCAATCAGAGAGCGCATTATTTACTAAATATCACCCGCATGTTGTACAAATGGCCTGATGAAAGGGTCATTTGTAAGAACGCAACAAGCAGAGCGTGTTACAATTACGTCTTTTCCTCTCATTGTTCAGCTACAGTGCGAAAGTCATAACTGCTAAAGAGTTGTGTTTATCACACTATTTGTGCCGTCAGGAATTTTCTTGATAGTCCAAAGGTGCTGCTGCAAACCAAACCAGTGTTTTTAGAAAAATAATAATAAATGATCTATAGTATTTAGAAAAATACACTACAGTATTTTACAGTATATTGAAAGCCAATGGATATTTTGTGAGATCTAACTTTAGAACTGTAAATGTATCTTGTTTTAGGGATGTCTCTGTCATCATTTACTCACTTCAAAAACGGTATCATTTGTGACCCTCGACCACAAAAACAGTATTAATTTGCACAGGACTGTTTTTGTTAAAAGCCAAAAATACACTATATAGTTCAAGTTCTAGATTTTAAGTAAAGATCATGTTCCATGGAGATATTTTGTACAGTATGTCCTACTGTAAATATAACTTCATTTTTAATTAGTAATATGCATTACTAAGAACAACTTTAAAGATTCAAAGGTTAAAGGCAATTTTCTCAGTATTTAGATTTCTTTTTACCCTCTGACTCCAGTTGGCAGTATCTCTGCCAAATATTGCCCTATCCTAGCAAAGCATACATCAAAGAAAAGTTTATTTATTCAACTATGATGTATAAACCTCAATTTCAAAAAATGTACACCTAAAACTGGTTTTGTGGTCACATTTTTGTCTATGGTTTGTACAAAATTGGAGATATTATAAAGAATCTCCTTACTGCTCATTCAAACAGCCATATAATAGTTCTACAAGACAAACAGACCCATAATTAAGTCATTATTCTCTAATAATCTTGCCTGCAATGCAAAGAACTGTTATTCCAGCACATTTCCTTTTGCACTCATAGCCCTTTTCTTTCTCTCACACCAACTGCAGAACGCAGTGCGGCATAACCTTAGTCTTCACAAGTGTTTTGTGCGGGTAGAGAACGTTAAAGGGGCGGTTTGGACAGTCGACGAGCTAGAGTTCCAAAAGAGAAGGCCGCAAAAGATCAGCGGGTAGGTTTTCCAGCGCACCAACCCCGTGTCTCATGGTGTTGATGGATGGGCTCCATGTCATTGTCTTCTGTGCTGTGCCGCCCATTGACCCCCTGCTAGCTTAGCGTGCGTCTTTGTGCCGTATGTGAGTTATGTGCTAGCTGTGTGCACTGTAACCCCCAGTCGCTTGTGCTTATCCATTCATTCATTTCATATCTCCTTCTCTATCACTGTCGGTCTGTCTTGCTACACCCCATCTGGCTGCTTGCTGCCCCTCTTCCCCTTCCCAGGGTGCTGTGCGCACCAATCTGTCCCTGCATAAATGCTTTGTAAGAGTTGAGGATGACTTTGGGTCCTTTTGGACCGTAGACGATGAAGAATTTAAACGCGGCCGCCACATACAGCGGGGGCGACCCAGGAAACATGTGGCTGACGAAAACTGCAACCAGCTGCTTGTACAGTAAGCTCCGCCCTCTGTCCCGCCCCTTCCTGCATGCTCCGCCTCTGTGCTTGCTCATCTCGCTTTTGTCTTATGTGATATTCATTATGAATGTGTATTAATGTGATGCTGAATAACACATATAAGCTCTGTTCCAAGTTACGGTCTGTGTATGCAGCTGCCTTAAAGTGTGCAGGCAGAATTAAAAATCTCAGTCATTTTCATTTTAGGGGAATAGATTTTTAATGGTAACTTAAAAACTTTTAAATACAGATCTCTGGTGAGCTGTTAATCAATGATGTGTTTTTGTCGAAGCTGTCAGTCTACATTATTTAAACAGATTTTAATTCCTGGTTAATTGTTACATTTTGTAACACATTTCATCAAAAGAGCACTTTAACATGCCCACTTCCTGTTGATTTTCAAATACTATTTTGCTTAAAATATGTAAGTTTGTATAGATTCACTTCATATATAATTTGTTTGGGTCATGTCTTATAACTCCTTAACAAAGGCTTTTACTATTAACATTCAGTATCATATAGTCTTTGAGCTTATGTTGGTTTTTGACTACACAATATTTTTGTCCATTTTGATAGTCAACGTGCCAAACAAGCAAGGATTATTGACCAATATAAATTTCATTTTACCATATTTGGAAGCTGTATACAGAAGGGCTTCTGTGCTCCCATTGGTCAATATCACCCCATACAAGATGTTTTTTAATCTATTTTTGCATCCTGACACTCATTATTTCAATCCCCACAACACCCCATGTCAAACAGAGTTTGCCAAAATCAGGCTGACACTGTGTAGTTTGAACACGGCATTAGATAAAGGCCAAAACAAGCTATCCTGGAATATTTTGGAACAGCCTCCTCTTTTGAAGTTGGCAGCCAGTCTTGGGACAGAGCTCTATTGTTAAAGAGCTTTTGATAGTTTATTGCTGTCTATTGATTTTGCGATTGAGTTTCATTGGAAATCAGATTGTCCTCTAAATACTGACTTCAGTGTAAAATCAATCTGTTCAGTAGACCGGAGACAGCATGACTCGTTTTACTACTGAACTAAGTCTCTGTTTGTGTGTGTGTGTGTGTGTGTGTGTGTGTGTTTCCACAGTAGTCCAGCTCTGGTAAAGAACATCCATACCACTTTGGGATATGGCCCCGCTCTTTCTGCAGCTTTCCAGGTAGAATCACAATCTTGCACCATCCAGTCTTCATCCATATTATTTATATAGGTGTATAGTTTGATTAATTTATCTATTCAGTTGCTCCCCTTACTCAATCATTGACTGCACAAGTATGTACTCACTTTGTGAACTGTTGATAAAGCAGTAAAACATGCCAGAAAATATAGCAAACCTATATAGAAAAACCACATATTTTTTTGTGAAATATGAGGAAGACATTGAAACATGATTTTAGAAAATAATTATGTGAAACCCATATACTCATATGTGTTCATGATGTTTTCCACATAAATTCTAACTAAATTCGTTATTTTCATTAAACACCACATGAGCTTTACATGTTCAACCACATGTTAAAACCACGTGTGAAATATGTGGAGCACATGTGAAATGACATTTTCCATTTGAGCACATATTTCTGCAGTGGTTCATATGTGAGCCAATGAAATCTTTCTGAAACCATATTTCACATGTGATTTTAATGTGATTGCTTATGTGAAACTCATATGGTTTGTCTGTAACTGTTTTGACTTCTAAGTAGATCTCAAGTGGCTCTAATACCTAAAAGCTAAAAATGCTTATATTATTTATTTTGGACAAGCTAAAGTATCTGAAGACCACTGAATGGTCCTGATGTTTTGTTGGTTCATCTCCTCC
Source organism: Danio choprae (assembly GCA_903798125.1). NCBI lineage: Eukaryota > Metazoa > Chordata > Actinopteri > Cypriniformes > Danionidae > Danio > Danio choprae. The sequence goes on from CAIGQW010054109.1 coordinate 8,756,811, forward strand.
ATTTTTCTTTTAGGCTTCAATGGCAGAGAACATACCTCTATACACTACCGCTTCCATCGGAAGCCCCACTCTTAACTCGCTTGCCAACGCCATCCGAGAGGAAATGAATGGGGCCATGGACCACGGGAACAGCAACGGTAGTGACAGCAGCCCTGGACGCTCGCCTCTGCCAGCTATGTGAGTGGCTCACGTCCCACCTTTGTAATGTGTGTGTGACTGAGATAAGGGTGCGAGGGACAGGGAGATGTCCAGGAATCATTAGGCTCCGGCACACACTCGTACAGCTTAGGTGGTGGACATTTTTCACCAGGTCACTAGGAGTTGAAAACAGCAGTAGGGTTCAATGTACATTACAGTAGATATTTGGCCAAGCATGAAATTATATAGAAAACTGCAGTTTATGTAGGAAGTAGGAATAGCGAATGTAGTCTTAGAAAGGAAACCCCACCTTTGGCAGGTTTCTATGCTGGGGGAGCTCGTAAAGAAAATAGTGTCTCTCTGTGTTATTTCGAGGAGAAGTTTATAAACTGGCTTTTATTACGAGTCAATAGTGTGTGGCGTACTACGGCGAGTTCCTCCCTAATTATTGCCTCCATTTTGTTTAAATATTTACAAAAGCGGTGAATAGAAGATGACAGAACTGGCCTCCTTTTTCCACTCAGACAGGACTCGCAGCACGTCTGAAATCTCTCCGAGCCGTCGACAGTAAAAATTGGAAGGAGGGAGGGGTGGGGGGTCGTAATTAGCCTCGGCGAAACCGCTCCAAGATTTCCATGTAGCTGAGCAGCGGTCGGGCTTGGAAACCACAGCTCCCCATACACTTGTTGTATGGGAGGGACCGCCGTGTTGTTTGAAGCTTAAAATAATACAGTGCAGACAACATGGTTTCCAGATGTTGGAGGACAGAACGCTGATTTGTTGCTCAGCGCGATTTATTGCACTTTCTGTGAAATATCAGCAAATCGTTTTTTGGAGAGAAAAAAAAGGCGGCGTAATGAACTGGTGAAGATGTGGGTGAGAGAAACGCTAATGGCAGGTAACATAGCTGCAGGCCTGCCCCATCCGCAGGATACAGAGAGACAGGATGGGTGTGCTTGCTCTCAGGCGCTCTGCCTCTCACCTCTCCAGGCATTTGCCAACTTAACACACTCAAAAGCAAAGATGTTGCCCAAACACAAGCTGTACAAAGTGTGAGAATGTACGAGCATGCATAAAACATGACGGTAAAAAGCATTGAGGTTTTTTAAGTTAACCACATTTATGGATCATCTTATCGAGGGCATCGCATTTCATTTTCGGTTTTCTCCAGTAAATCTTTTTTTTTGGGTTAGACAAGAAAAGCTCGTCAAACCTTCTCAAGGAATAAGCTTAGAACTTTTCAATTTACCAATGCAACTGAAACATCATATTGAATGTTTCCAACTTGTGTAATGTGTGAGACTGAATCGCCTCCGAAAATTAATATACTGATTAATATAATTGATGCTTACGTTATCAACGGCATCAGGAACACAGTATCATGGGAATATTGTGTATTTCAGACAAGTACTATTGTAATTCTGCTATATGTGTAATTCTGAAATATATAGATGACTTCTAGTACTTTACCAACTACTTCTTTTCAAGTTAAATCTGCTAGGTGTGTGTGTGTGTGTGTGTGTGTGTGTGTGTGTGTGTGTGTGT
>CAIGQW010054109.1:8758593-8771350 GCA_903798125.1 Danio choprae
TGTGTGTGTGTGTGTGTGTGTGTGTGTGTGTGTGTGTGTTCTAACAGCTTATTTAGATTGAGCTGACTAAAATAGCATGTATTGCAACTTGGGTTTTGTTGGATTTACGAGATGATTTACAATGAGCTGATTTACTTGTTAAAACCTAGCAGGCCAATTGCCTTGTAAAGACCAAAATAAATACTACAGTAATTTAAGTGATCAAATCATCCAGCCAGCAATAGCACACATGCACATGCTAACATAACCAACAGAGAAATCACCACTGAATCAACAACTGCATATAGTCTTAACCTTTGTAGATCAGAGCTCAACCAAACCACAGTCTCTGTTCCTCAGCTCAATGCTGACCTCCCCAAAAAAATGCAGACGGAACAGAAACACTTTTAAAACAAATCATAGCAATCATAACTAACAGGTCTCCCTCATATTATTCTTGTACATAAACACATAAAACACCCTATTTCAATGTTTACTGAAGCAAAGCATTCAGGGAACTGGAAAATAGCTTGAAAAAATGGTACTCCTACAAATCAGTTTATCTTAAGACAGTTTTTTTTGTGAAATCTATAGTATGACAATAGTATAGAAAAATATATATCACAGGTACAGATTGTACATTAAGTCAACTAAAAACTATTAGTACATTGGTTAATCAAAAAAAATGAGGAACATGTTGTATTGTTTACTACTTGGTTAAGGTATTTGACATGATACCCTAAAAAACAAATGATGCTTTATGATAGAAAATCTACATCAATATAACATCAGTATATTTGAATAAAGGGTGATGTATAAATATTTCTTTTGACCACTACTGTAATTGTGTGTACAAGCTTAAACCTTCTGGTTTCATTTTATGAGCTATTTTGAACGGTGTAATTAAACGTCATCTATTAAAATGAATTACATACAGTAGTGTCGTCATCTCAAGTATATAATTATATCCATCTTAACATGTTATGAGGTAAACCTGTCCTTTCATTATGAGGTAAACACACAATCATATCATCATAGTGGAAACAATATATACGAGCATTATTTTGAATCTTATATTTCCGAAGCCTAATTAATAACTTCTGCTAAATAGGTGTCCTCCTCGCGTCTGCAGCACCTGTTTGTATTGTTCCAGATGCCTGAAATCAGACGCTTCACTGTTAATTACAATGAAGGCGAAAGCAGAGTGCAGCTCAGTTGCATATTAATAACAATTTCATGTTTGCCCTCCAGCTAGAGATTGAGAACCGCAGGCCATGGGATACGCGGAGACGCTTTGATCTAAAACCGATAGAATAGCTGGGGTTTTCTTATTATTCCCGTACAAATATGATAACTCATTAGCATGGCGGCTTTCTTAACGGGGCTGAAGATATCGTGGCTAATTACATTCGCCAAACATGTCTTAGCAAAAACCTATAGTTTGCCATGTGAGACTAATTATCTTAAAGTCTCTGCCACAGCCGCTTCTAATGTTTATCCTTTTATTCGTCCGGCTTTCTTTTTTCGGTCTTCCTCCCCGGTACAGTCAGCGCTCGCTCCGTTCCCGCAGTGTTTCTGTAATGAGAAATTTGGCAGATCTCATCTCTGTGGACAATCCTTTGCCCAGACTGTGGGCTGGGGTTCATGTTTTGCCTTGTTTACAACTGACAGCGTTATTATTCTTGTAAGGGCTCTGTTTCTTATCACAGCCGTTTGTGTTGGGCCCGGTCGTCAGCGCCTCCCCCTCCGCCTCTCTTTTTCTTCCCCTTATTGACACTTTGGTTAGAAGTTGCATTAATTTTGAGTGTATTTAAAGCGTGCGCCGCGCTGTCTGGTCACCGTGTTTTTTTTTTTTGTTTTGTTTTTTTTTGGCGTGCTTGAAGTTGATTAATGACGGAACCTTGCACGGGGTCGTCCTCCAGAGACCCGCCTCACAGGTTGTGCATGTTAACGAGCGGGAAGACGAGCGCGCGCGCCGCTGATCCACCGCCGCCACCGGAGATCTGACAGGCCCGTCCGCGCGCTCCCGCCTCCGCGCACCGCAGTCCATTCTCTCGTCGCCACGTCGCGCGTTGTTAATCTCCCTCATTTATCAATTGAGAGTGAAAAGCCTGTTGTCGAGCCAGCTGTGGGGAAAAAGGAGGCAGGTTACTTCTCCTGGTGCTGGAGGAGCTGAAAGGGATGCGCAGTTTATCACGAGCTGCTTTGACTCTGTTAGTCCTTCATTATAAACAACTGCTTGTTAAGCTGGTCGTTCTTATATTTAGATGTTTAGCCAGCAGACAGCAGGAAGGCACTAATACAGCATGTATATGCTTTTTTTAATTGTCTGTCTAGATTTTTGTTTTGTTTTTTTCAAAGGACAACACTATACTATAAAGTTGCAGTAGTGTTTTGAGTATTTATTACGGTTTGTCAGCATTAGTTAATAAGAATGCAGTTTTTAATTGTTATTTTATATCAGCAGGTCTGTTGAATATTATGAACCCATGTTAATATCATTGAGATACTATCAGTTTTTTATTAATAGTATACATTTGTTATTCTCTTTCTGAATATGTCTGCACCGTTTTATTAAAACATTCTAGTTATATTGGTTTAAATAGCTAAATAAGTTGTTTTACCTTAGTAAATTTAGTTCTTATTGTCGTTTTAAGTTAAACAGAATAAAAATCAGAAGTATTTTATTTTAAGATGGCTGAAATCAAATATTTATTTATAACAAATAATTACCCTGATTTTAACAAATTTCAATTAGGTTTTAGTAAATGTTTAAATGAACAAACAAATAAATGCATTAGAAGTGTTTAACTAATCAATAAAAAATAAAACACACAAAGTGATTTTTCAAAGATGCAAATAAAGTTTACCATAGTGTGTTTTACTTAAAAATCTGTCTTTTATGTAAACAAATTTACATTTTAATTTTATGTTACTCGCCATTTCTTTGTGATTCATTTTGTTAGCAATTTCTGAATGAAAATTCTTTCTGTGCCATTTTTTCCCCAATGCAATTAGATGATAAAAATTAAAGAAATAAAAAGAATAGTGTTTTATATTTTTAGAGAGAGAGAGAGAGAGAGAGAGAGAGAATGGACGCTTTTAACAGTCAAGTATATTAACGTTCTGTTGTTTTTTTCCCCCCCCAGGCATCATATCAGTGTAAAAGAGGAGCCACTGGACCCAGAGGAGCACGAAGGCCCCCTTTCCCTCGTGACAACAGCCAATCACAGTCCAGACTTTGACCACCACAGAGATTACGAGGATGACCACGGCACCGAGGACATGCTGTAAGCCTGGTTTCTCCCAGGTCCTCTGCCGAAGAGGCCATACTGACTGCGAGACCACTCCACATATAGCAAGCCCAAGACTGGATTCACAATCCTCTTGTTGACAGCTACTAAAAATGTTCCGATTTACTCTTAGTGCCATTAAATATGAAACCAGAATACGAGATAAGAAAATCTATTCCATTTGGAAGTATTTTTGATTTGTTTCTACTTTTCGGTTAAAAGACGAGATGCGTAAATTTCTACTCATCGCCTGATGAAGAGACGTTTGGTACTGGGGCCTGCTTCAACTTCCTTTTGGCATAAGTGAGACCAGAGCGGACATGAAAACACAGCTGAGAAAGACTTAATGCCCTCTGAGTCCAATAAACACTGATCACGAACTCTTTCACACTCACACACACACACAGATCATAAGCGCTTGGATGAGCGTGCCACTCACAGTGTGCGTGTACGTATGTGACTTTAATTCATTGTCTCTGCCTTCAGATACTCTTGAAGAGATGGCGCACCCAAAAATGTGATTCTGTCATCATGTTGTTCTGGACCACTTGAGTTTTTTTAGAACCCGGATTACTCTCGTTCTTTTGCCAAACACAAAATGATTCATTTTGAAGTGTGTATTCGGCTGGTTTTTAATATAATCAACATACTGAAGTTAAATGGTTTATTTTAGAGTTCAGTAGTGACGTTTGAATTCTAAATGAATCATTTTTTTGGAGTCAAATCTTTCCAGTCAATTAGTTCACACATCAGACTGATTCTCAGTTTCAACCAAGTTTATGAACTTTAGTGAATTTCTGCTTGTATTTTGTTTTGTCTCTCATTTAAATATGTCATATAAACTATAAAATGTTATAGTTATAAAAGCTATAAAATATGAATTGTTTTAACAGTATGCCAACTGACTTTGTCACTCATTTTGCAAAAAAACAAACAAAATCATGCATTGACAGTCTAAAAGTATACGATAATTCATATTAAAATGAATGAACCTGTGGTCTTTAAAGTCCCTTGATGGATCTTAATGGATCAGCTGTTTTGAACGAACCATCTGAATCAATGATTCAGTGAATCACTTATTAAAACAGGGAATTGCCACCACCTACTTGCAGTTCAATGTCATATTTATTTAACCATACAATGCTGAAGCCAAATATAATTTAATCAACTTTTTTTATCACACAGCCATGTTTTGTGTCTTTTAAATTGCATTAAATTGAATCGCATTAAAAGAGCAGCAGGTACAGTCTTCAAAATATCTCATTTTGTGTTTTCATGGATTAAAAAAAAGGGATAAATGGCAGAATTTTCATTTATCAAGTGCACTATTTCTTTACGTTTTCTGTCATGGCAGCTGGAGAATTTCTGTCCAGTGTTTTGAGGGTTCCTGGGTGAATAATTGAAACGTAGTGTCCTCTCATTACGCTGTGCTGTTAGCTATATATCCCTTTATTTTGTTGTTGTTGTTGTTGTTGGGTTTGTTTGTTTTGGTAACTGATCAGACCTCATGAATAATGATGTGGAGTTATTTTGTGCTCAGCACTGGATGAATGTTTAGGCTTCTCATGCTCTCTTTTTGTTTTTCCCCCTCTTCCTTTCCAAACTGAAACAATGTCGCATTACCGTCTAGTATTTTTCTGTCATTTGTTCCTAACGTTTCACTTTGCAGTCACATTGCCCTTGCATACGACACACACACACACACACACACACACTTGTGCTCTTTCCCTCTCATGAAGTCCATCTGCAAATGCACTACTCGTAATGAAGGCTCCCTCTCCACGCACCAATGAAGTTTAATTTCCACATGGAATGAATGACAGAGAAATCAGCGCAGGTTAACGTTTATCGTTCTGAAATGATACTTTCCACAAAAAAAATCCCCTTTGGAGGTGATGCGTGTTAGCGTCGCCGATCCAAACCCTCATCTGTACTGCAAAAATGAAATGTCAAGAAAATAGCACCAAGGAAGCTAATTGTGATTCCTGAACGGCATATATGCATATTTTATTTGTCTTTTTATTGAGTTCTGTAATGTCTGGATGACTTTAAACTGCATTTCCTGTAGTTCCCCCACATCAGTGACATGATAATAATTACACACAGGAGAAATGTTAAAGGGATTACAAGCCGACGTCCATGACCACTGAGCATTACGGCACTGGGGCAGCCCACTATGACCATTCTTGCCACATGATTGTCGAACCACGGCTCCAGATTGAAAGCTGCTGTGGCCCGCTAGATTAGATTTAGAGACCAGAACAATCCTTTTGTTTTTTTGTTTTTTCTAATGACTGCAACCAACCACTTTGTGTTCTTATTTATTACTTCCATTTTTACTGTCATTTGCTTTTGCCTGTGTTTATGTTTTATCTGTGACTACCAAAGATACTACAAGACAAGATATATTCTATGTTCCATGCAATAGCTGAACGAAAGGCCAAATATCCTTTTAGCGTTCCCCAATGCAAACGTCTGGTGAAAAAAAAAGAGAAAAAACAAAAGCCAAAGGGGTTGTTGGATGGGCAGCTGCATGTCTTTGCCTGTGACCAAAATAGTAGAGGAGAGGCAGAGATGGAGACCAACACACGACCAAATCAAAGCAATGTTGTCTTTGGGCCAACCAAAAGGGAAAAAAGGGAGTGTTCTATGAGGAAATGATGGCTATAACGGAGAAGGATACGGATGAAAGAGTTTAAAACTGTGTTCGCTGTCGTCACAGGAAATTGAAATCCAGGAGGGGGAAAACATTTGCATAACACAATGTGAACTGAACTTCAAACTGGACCACACAATGATGAGCATTTCGTTTGTTCTCATAATTTAGCTTTTTTGGTTTTGTCATTTTATTCTTTGAAACGATTGTATGCCACTTGTAAATTCGAAAAACGGGATGTCCTTTTGTTAACCTTGCCAATGCTCTATGATTGTGTTTTAGTGTCTGTCAACTTATTACTTTTTTATATTAAAAAACACTCCTGTCAACCAATAAGCTGGGTACAAGGTACTTTAATGGCAGTTACTACTATTTGTAAAATGATTCAAGCGTTTCTTACTGATTCACCAGAACGAACAGAGCTTCCGAGTGACTGTTCTGGTATATTTGGAGCGGGACGATGAGAGCGATCGCTGCATGTGTAGCTCGGCGTTACTGAAGAAATACAGCATGATTAGTATGCATACCTCAGTTCAAACCTATAGGGAATGACTAGCTAAGAAAAAAAATAAAGATGTAAAATTTCACTCAGTTGCCCTTAGTCGTATGTCCTGCATGTTTAGTCTAAAACTGTAGCAAACTACTTTAAGAGAAAAGAGACTATTATATATAAATCAGAGCTTGTTCATCATCAGGATCTCCCCTTTTTATTGTTCTTTTAAACCAGGCCAAACCTCAGGCTTTTCTTCTTTTAAATAAAGTGCTTCTTCTTCTTCTTCTTCTTCCATTTATTTTGCTTCTCACATGCGGTAAACTGTTTGCTGTCTCTGTTCTTGTACATACACCACCTTTACAGCTTGTGTGTCCTCTCATTTTCTCTTTTCAGAGAACGGAAAAGTAATGTTTGTATCACCATGTTTGCTCTATCACAACTGCTTTGTATTTACTATTAAAACAAGTGGGAAAAACACACAAAAACGAGCTACTGCTGTATGTATTCCAATATAGCAAAACTGTGCTGCTGATGGAATTGACTTCATAATCCTTGCTCTCTTTTTTTCTGGACCGACCAAAAAGGGGGGAAAAAAAAGAAAGTTTCAGACATCTGTGAGCGAGAGGGGAGGGAATGGATCCGGGGATAATCCTCCGTTTTTGGATTCTTAAAACTGTAGAATAGAAAACAGATTTGTCTGTGTTATCATTGACCGAAGCGGTTCGTACGCTCTTTCCCTTCTCCGCTGGTGTTAAGCTGTTTTTAATGTGCTCAGAAAGATCCTGTTTTTCTGCTCTAGATTAGCTGTAAAGCAGGTGTTTGTTCTCCACAGCACAACGGGGGGAAAATGAGGATCATTTCTTAATCGCTGTTATTCTTGTTTTCCATTAAATGGTTAAAAAATGCTATTTTGCTTGTAAGTCCAATTATTTTAAGGATTTAAATTGTAAAACTTTCCTCGCGTAGGAACCAGCTCGTTTTATTTGAAGCAAAGATGATTGCAGTGTTGTGGTTTTAGCTTCAGTTGATTAATAATAATCATCATGAGATCTAGATTCACGTATTCTCTTATTTATATATATGTATATATATTTTTGTAGCACACAAATGTACCATGTTATAAGATTTTCAGCAAATACAGAAGAAAATTGGTTTGCCATAATAAGAATAAGAATAAGATAAGAATAAAAATAAAAAATATGCCGAGGAAAGTTTTAAATGTATCAAGCTATCTTAATGAGTATTTCTGTAATTAAATATTTCTTGGTAACCGTTCATACAACGTATATCTGTCCTCATTTTTATAATGCTAATTGTTTTACTAAATACTTGTTTTGTTTTATTTTTGGTTGTTTAATAGATTGTAAACCGCTGGCCAATTGTATAGGACACACATGATACACAGAAGTAAAAACAGACACTTCACTTGTTGTGTCCGTATGTTTAGACTATGTCTGTAAATCTGCACATTTCTTTATTTTTATTCTCGTCTTTGTACAGTCTATAATTCCCACTTTTTTTCCTGCTCCGACCTTCAATGTAAAACCTTTGCTTTTTCCCTTTGCGGATTATTGTTACAGCCGGTGTAACAATACAGTACAGCCGGATGAGCCATAGATCATGATCATAATACTGATTTATAAAACCATCAAATAAAGAAATATGCAGAGGAAAGGTACAGAATGTATCAAGCTTTCTTTATGAGATAATAAAAGTTTGTAATTAAAATGTGTTAACTATTCATACAACATATGTATATTTAGTACATTTTAGGTAGTTTATAAACCACTGGATACACGAGGAGGATTCCAATACACAAAAGTAAAAAACAAACGCTCGAATGCTTCTGTAAATGTCTGTATGTTTAGGCTATCTCTGTAAATCTGCACATTTCTTATTTTTATTCTTTCCTGCTCCGACCTTCAGTGTAAAACCTTTGCTTTCTCACTTTTCTGATTATTGTTACAGCCGATGTCTAAAAACTGAGGATGAGCCATAGATCATGATCATAATACTGATTTATAAAGCCATCAAACAAATATGAGGAAAGATATACACGATTTATCCACTTTTCTTAGTGAGATATTAAACAAAGCCTTTGCTATTTATTCATACGACATGAACAAGGTGTTCACATGTTTACAATGCTAATAATTTTACTAAATATTTATCAAATTTTCAGGCATGACAATCTATGGCTCCATGAAGGATACACAAGGAGGACTTTAATACACACACACACACACACACACACACACACACACACACACACACACACGTAATTGTCTTCACTCTAAGAAAAATAGGCTTTTAAATGTCTGTAAATGTACACAAGGCTTTTTTCCTCTTCTTTTTAATTTATAATTCCCACTTCTTTTACGGATGTGAAACCTTTACTTTCCCACGTTTGATTATGGTGTTACAGTCGGTGTCTAAAACGGACTCACACGTTCGATATAGATGCAATAAAAATGCCTCTTTTTTCCCGTCTTCCATCACCTGCGCAGCTTCACACGGTTACAGTATAATAACAGCTAATAGTGTTTCATATATGCACATCTGACGTGCAGAGATAAGGCTGAAATCAGGCACAAGTGATCAGCACAACATCAGATATTTGCGCTGTTTGTTATGGAGCGCTGAAGTCCACTATCGCTGCGGCTCGCACATTAAATTGCCTTCTAATTAAAAAGAGACAGTTAAACTGTCCTTTACCAACAGCAATTTAGGTAACTGCATTTGACCAGCTATAAATTGTTAGTGCATTAAAATCCCAGAAATATTAGCGATATGGATTGGCTGATGGAAATGAATGCTGCTGATGAGGAGTTTGGTTTTTATGGGGGATGCGGGGGGTCATGTTCTCCACTAAACAGCAGACAGAGATCAGGACTAAGCAGTTTTAATCTTGTGAAACAAGCAATTACAAATAGTTGCATTGATTTGTTAAAAAGCTTTAGGTGACATAAATTGTTTCCCGCTTAGCTTATTGCTCCGATTCATAAATGTCATCGGGCATATTATTAATTAAAGATGCTGGAAGACAAGATTTAAAGGAAACAATATAAAATGATGGTTCGACTTTTTTTTGCTGGTAATATTTCATGCGTTATTTGGAGCTTGGTCATTTTATTGCTGTTGTGGCTGTACTATTACCAGCCTCTCTCCTCATACCGGCATACACTTGTACAGTTTCTGCTTCAAACCCTCCAAATAAAGGCACTGTTTTATGCTTCTGCCTGAATGTTAAGAATAAAAAGTCTTGCATCCATTTACATTTGCCATATTGTCACTTTAAAATCTGTGCTATATGTGTTAGTGGGCAACATATTGCTTTGAATATGATGTAGAAACAACTTTTGTCACACTTTAAAATAAGGTTTCATAGTTAATATATATTTAGTAACATGAACTAATTATGAACATTCATTTATTTTCCTTTGGCTTGGTCCCTTTATTCATCAGAGTCACCACAGCAGAATGAACCGCCAACTTATCCAGCATATGTTTTACACAGCAAATGCCCTTCCAGCTGCAACCCAGTACTGGGAAACACCCATACACATGCACTACGGGCAATTTAGTTGATTCAATTCAGCTATAGCGCATTTCTGAACTGTAGGGGAAACCCACACAAACACGGGGAGAACATACAAACTCCACACAGAAATGCCTACTGACCCAGCCGGGACTCGAACCAGCGACCTTCCTGCTGTGAGGTACAGTGATAATCACTGAGCCACCATGTCACCCCGTAATTATGAACAATACTTTGCATTTATTAGTCATAGTTCAACATTCACCAATTGATTATTAGCATCCAAAGGTTGTTAGCATTAGTTAATGCACTGAGCTGAACTAAGAATGAATGTTCATTCATTCATTCATTTTCATTTCGGCTTAGTCCCTTTATTAATCTGGGGTCGCCACAGCGGAATGAACCGCCAACTTATCCAGTTTTACGCAGCGGATGCCCTTCCTGCTGCAACCCATCTCTGGGAAACATCCATACACACCCATTGACACTCATGCACTATTCACCTGTACCACATGTCTTTGGACTTGTGGGGGATACCAGAGCACCCGGAGGAAACCCACGCCAACACAGGGAGAACATGCAAACTCCACACAGAAAGGCCAACTGACCCAGCCGAGGCTCGAACCAGCAATCAGCGACCTTCTTGCTGTGAGGCAAACGTGCTACCCACTGCGCCACTGTGAGGTCCAAGAATGAATGTATTTTCATTAACTAATGTTAACTAGCATGAGCAAACACTGTAATGAACGCGTGGGTCATCGTTAGTTCATGCTAGTAAATGCATTAATTAATACCATACTGTAAAGTGTTACCAGAATTTCAATAGGAAATTGCGCAGTAAATTGAACAAACTATTATCATCATCAGAAAAAGCAACATAAATAATGACATTTCATTTGATCCACTATTCCAAACAGTTTCCTACTATTTTACATGAGAGCAGTTTCCTGTCTGATGTTCTCTAATAACCGTTTCAAGTCATTTTAGCTGTTAATATATATTTTCATATCATACATGCAACAAAAAAGCACAACTATGTTTCTGAGGTAAGGTGTATTTGTGTAATATTTGATATAATATCATTTACATTCATTAAAATTCACATTTGACATATTTACAGTAATCCCTGTAGGTCCAAATACACTTCATAATAACAGAACATAATAATAAAGCCTCTTCATTGACAGTTGACAGGAATCATTTCTCTATTTAATGACTCTTAAACCACCAAACAAATCAGCTAAAAGCAGTGATGCTTCAACGGTCATATGTGCAGGTAAAGCTACCGGAGAACATTTGTAACATGAGAAACGTAAATATTTTATAACCGTGTGTATAAACAACCAAATGTGTTCATTCATTCATTTTCTGTTCAGCTCAGTCCCTTTATTCATCAGGGGTCGCCACAGCGGAATGAACCGACAACTTATCCAGCATATGTTTTACACAGCGGATGCTCTTCCAACTGCAACCCAGTACTGGGAAACACCCATACACTCTCATTTACACACATACACTACGGGCAATTTAGTTTATTCAATTCACCTATAGCGCATGTTTTTGGACTGTGGGGGAAACTGGAGCACCCGGAGGAAACCCACGCCAGCATGGGGAGAACATGCAACTTTCTTTCATGCAACTTTCTTTCATGCAACTTTCTTTCTTTCTTTCTATCTTACTTTCTTTTTCTTTTTCTTTCTTTCTTTCTTTCTTTCTTTTTCTTTTTCTCTTTCTTTCTTTCTTTCTTTTTCTTTTTCTCTTTCTTTCTTTCTTTCTTTCTTTTTCTCTTTCTTTCTTTTGTCTTTCTTTCTTTCTTTTTCTTTTTCTTTATTTCTTTCTTTTTTTCTTTCTTTCTTTCTGTCTTTTTTTCTCTTTCTTTCTTTTGTCTTTCTTTCTTTCTTTTTCTTTTTCTTTATTTCTTTCTTTTTTTCTTTCTTTCTTTCTGTCTTTTTTTCTCTTTCTTTCTTTTGTCTTTCTATCTTTCTTTCTTTCTTTTTCTTTTTCTTTTTCTTTCTTTCTGTCTTTCTTTCTTTCTTTTTTTTCTTTTTTTCTTTCTTTCGTTCTGTCTTTTTTTCTCTTTCTTTCTTTCTTTTTCTCTTTCTTTCTTTCTTTCTTTCTTTCTTTCTTTTTTTTTCTTTCTTTCTTTCTGTCTTTTTTTCTCTTTCTTTCTTTTGTCTTTCTTTCTTTCTTTCTTTTTCTTTTTCTTTCTTTCTTTCTTTCTTTCTTTCTTTTTTTTTCTTTCTTTCTTTTTGTCTTTTTTCTCTTTCTTTCTTTTTCTTTTTCTCTTTCTTTCTTTCTTTCTTTCTTTCTTTCTTTCTTTCTCTTTCTTTTTCTTGTTCTGTCTTTCTTTCTTTCTGTTTTTTTCTCTTTCTTTTGTCTTTCTTTTTTGTCTTTCTATCTTTCTATCTTTCTTTCTTTCTCTTTCTCTTTCTCTTTCTCTTTCTCTTTCTTTCTTTCTTTTTTTCTCTTTTTTTTCTTTTTCTCTTTATTTTTCTCTTTCTGTCTTTCTTTCTCTCTTTCTTTCTCTTTCTTTCTCTCTTTCTTTTTTTCTTTCTGTCTTTCTGTCTGTCTTTCTTTCTTTCTTTCTTCCTTTCTTTCTTTCTGTCTTTTTTTCTCTTTCTTTTTTTGTCTTTCTATCTTTCTTTCTGTCTTTATTTCTTTCTGTCTGTTCTTTCTGTTTCTTTCTATCTTTTTTCTCATTCTTTCTTTCTTTCTTACTTTCTTTTTTCTGTCTTTCTTTTTCTGTCTTTCTTTCTTTCTTTCTTTCTTTCTCTTTCTTTTTCTCTTTCTTTCTTTCT
>CAIGQW010054109.1:8771360-8812381 GCA_903798125.1 Danio choprae
TCTGTCTTTCTCTTTCTTTTTCTTTTTCCCTTTCTTTCTTTCTTTTTTTCTGTCTTTCTTTCTGTCTTTTTTTCTCTTTCTTTCTTTTCTTTCTTTCTTTCTTTCTTTCTTTCTCTTTCTTTTTCTCTTTCTTTCTTTATTTCTGGCATTTTTTTCTTTCTTTCATTCTTTCTTTCTTTCTGTCTTTCTATATTTTTTTCTCTTTCTTTCTTACTTTCCTTTTTCTGTCTTTCTTTTTTGTCTTTCTTTCTTTTTCTCTTTCTTTCTTTCTCTTTCTTTTTACTCTTTCTTTCTTTCTTTCTTTCTTTCTTTCTTTCATTTTTTCTTTCTTTCTTTCACAACACATTGGTGTCAAAACTGTGCATGATCCTAAATGAGAACATTTACTCTGATTAAACATTCTATCTTTCATACCATATATTCTCATTTTTACTAGTATGTTAAAGGCTTGAAAAAAGAAGAAGAAAAAACACAAAGTTGTGGCGTTCAGCATCAGCACGTCTCTTGCAAAGCACCAATACCTTTTGATCCTAAAAAAAATTAAATAAAATACGTCTGCGAGCCCCGTCTCAATCATGTCATTCACACCAGTCTACTTGTGTTACCAAGTGAGAGTCTCCAGCCCTTATTACCGAGTTCACGGTCTGCGTAGGCTTTGGAAATGAAATGGACAGATTAGTGCATTATCTTATTTACATATATTGAATTGCAGTAACAAGACTCCGTTCCTGCCCCTCGTTTCATTCTAATTAAAGTGTGGCAATGCAACAGCAATCCACACAAGAGCTTCGGCTTTAATAGTCAGCGCTGGCAAATTCCCAATCCTGCGACGTGGCAATTAGCAGGGCCGGCACTGTTTGCTATTCACCGATTGATGTTTAAAAGAAGAGAGAGAGAAAAGTTTATTAAGATGAGCTGCTTCGGGCACTGGTGGGCAATAGACCTGCTGCAATTAGATTCCAATTATTTGTCGCTTTCTGATATTGTAAACCACCACTTACCGCATCAGTTAAATTGACACGCTGTGCTGCTTGGTTTAGCCTGTAATTAAAACATTTTGTGTTAATTAGATGATGACCACTTTATTCCAGAGCCTCTTGTGTGTGTGCGTGTGTGTGTGTGTGTGTGTGTGTGTGTGTGTGTGTGTGTGTGTGTGTGTGTGTGTGTGTGTTTTTGATTCGCTGTTTGGATCATGGCTTGTCAGATGCTGCTTAATCAGCCAATGTTTTGTTTCAATTACTGCCAGCTGTTGTACAGGCCTCACCGGGCTGAAAATCAACACACACATGTATGGAAAGAATAATTCTGTATAGAAATAAGATGAATAATAAGCTCAAAAATAATAAATAATAAATAATATTTTAATATTTTATGGCAAGACAGGTGAATAGGGTTTATAAATATACTAAAAGTGATCACCATAATTCTTCAGTTGATTGATTACTTAAAAAATTGCAAACCGTTTTGTATTGACGTTTTCTATAATTATATTGTAAATATGTATTTTTCATTTTTGTATACTGTATTGTATTTTATTTTATAACTTTTATAAGAAATGCTATTTCTGTTTAATAAATGTTGGGGTGGGAAAGTACACTCTGGAATATTATATAAGTTAATATACTGTACTGTTCACTGGGATTTGTAATATAATTAAAATCAATAAAAATAAAGTTGGTATATAAATAAATGGTCAGTAAAATGTCTATCTATTTTCTATTTTTTGGACATAGAGTTAAAGGGATTTTACAGAGGACATTTTGGGAATCTTTATATGGTTCAAAAAACAAAAAAAACTTTTTGTAGAAGGAAATGTTGTATATATTTACATATGTAAAACTTGAAATTAAATATAAAAATAGCCCCATAACTGTATATATACATTGCTCAGCATATATGAGCACAGCCCTCACAAATCTCTCTTGTAAATGAATATTTTCTACAGGTTCATTCATTCATTCATTTTCTTTTTGGCTTAGTCCAAAAGAAAATGAATGAATGAGTTGCCACAGCGGAATGAACTGCCAACTTATCCAGCATATGGTTTATGCCCTTCCAGCTGCAACCCATCACTGGGAAACACCCATACACACTCATTCACACACATACACTATGGACAATTTAGCCTACCCAATTCACCTATAGCACATGTCTTTGGACTGTGGGGGAAACCAGAGCACCTGGAGGAAACCCACACCAACACGGGGAGAACATGCAAACTCCACACAGAAATGCCAACTGACCCAGCCGAGGCTCGAACCAGCGACCTTCTTGCTGTGAGGCAACAGCGCTACCCACTGCGCCACCCTTTATAGAATGATGCTTTACAATATTATATCTGTGCATATACATTAGATTAGTCAGTACTGAAGCCAAATCTGGAGCTAATCCAACAAAATTATTACGATAACAGTCAAAAATTTGTAGCCGAATTTATGATAGGAAAAAATATGAAACAAAAATAAAAAAGAGGAAAAATTAAGAGAAACCAAAAATATTCCAAATGTTGTTGAAATTTTGTCACTTGTATTTTGTTTAAATGTATTAAGTTTAAATGTATTATCTTTTTATTTCTAAAGCTGTTCAGTGACTAAAATAGTATTTTAATAAAAATATGTTTAATAAATCTGTTTTGTTCAAATCCACCAAAATATTTGACCTATATTCATTGAGAAATGGATAAAAACATTCATTTTTAATATGGGGTGTACTCAATTATGCTGAGGACTGTATATGAGAAAATGTTTCTGAGATTTATGAGAAAAAATAAATGGCAGTAAAAATATCGTAACAAGTCTGCAGAAACAAACTGATAATGTACAAAACAAGTGAAACACTTAAAGGTGTATTTTTTGGTATTTTATTTACATTAGACTGAAAAAAAATCTCAGTCTTTGCCTGCAGTGTCTAAACTGAAAAAAATAAACATTAATTTAAGACGTATTATTTGAATTACTTTATGAATAATATCATACTGTGCTTTTGGTAACACACAAACACCCAATGTACACATCTCACAAAATAATCATTCAAACAGAACGATAGTGATCGTATAATCAAACATTTCTGTCTCGCGCTAAAAGGAAGCATTGTTTGGGTTAATTTCCACATATTTTCCATATTCAAGCAGGATGCCTGAATAATTTAGATGATGCAAAACAACATGAATAATTACGAGTCTCGCCTCTTCATGCCGCCCCGCATTAATGGATGTGACCAAGTTTACTTTTCATTTACATATGATGAGTGCAAAAAGCACATTTGCAAATGCATTAATCTGAGGTCAATACATATTTAACCACTAAAGGTCTGAACGACTGTGTAGTATTTCATTTACTCATATAGAATGCCTCTTAGTGTCTTTAATACCCATCTACTTATATTTGAAGTGGAACTGAAAAGTTAATAGTATATTTTATGACATAATGTTTCTGTTTTTTTACAGAATGCAAAAAATAAATAATGATACAAAGATAGTCTAATGTTAAAACAGAGCTGAAAATTATAGTAAATGCTGTGAAAATGAATACAAGTGATCTGAATATTCAAGATAAGGGTGCAAAAACGCCATACGTAGCACTGTAAAATTCTGCATGAAATCTAAATTTACAATGTTTAATTTGCTAGTGCACATTAATCCATGTAAATGAATCCACTGAAAAAAAACCACATGTTTGATTTGGTAATCTTTAATCAAAATCTAACCGTTTGCCTTCGCTCTGGAATGGCAGTCCTTCTCTGATGATGTTAGTTTGACAGCTTGGGCGAAATATGCTTAGCCACGCCCCTCCAACCTTTAGTTTGCTGTGAGTGAAAGATAAGAGGAGGAGCAAAAATACGTAAACCCCACCTCCTACTCAATATTCCATTTCAGTTTCAAATACTTCATCAAACTAAAATTCAAATCTGCAGAAACTTCCAGTTCATGCAGACTTTAACCTCTTACAGCTGTTATGACTGAAGTACATGTTAAAATGAACAGTCAGTTCACAACATTATTAACATCATTTTTTTCCAGAGTGTAGCCTATTATTTCAGTTGTTTGTTAGTACTGCTTCTCCTTCTTCTTCTACTACTTCTGCTTCTACTTCACCAGTAGCATTACAAGGGAAAGGGGTTCTATTATATATTTTTATTTATCATTATTAATGTATTTATTTAAGTATTTATTTTCTTGTTGAAAAACACTTCACTAGATAAAAATCTGCGCTCAATTTGAAGTCGCTCGTCCAATCACAGTGATGGAGGGGCAGGGCTAGCAGAATCAACGGTCACCACATTTTTATTACACTTTGAACATCAGCCACTGCAAAGAAAATATGGTAAATTAATATTATAATATACACAGACTGGTGCTCATTTTTAGAAGCAGTTTTGCAGCTCTGAGCCTAACAACAAATCACACAGTTTCCGTTAAGCCTTTGAATATAATGGCTAATCAGAGGCGTTTAGAGATCATCTGAGGCCATGACTGGATTCTGTGAGCTTGCGAGTTTGATGCAGGTAAGATTATATTTTTATAGCTTTGGAAATTATATACTTTTTCTTTATGTTGCCAAACAATGATATAGCATTTCCCCAAAAAACAAAAAACAAATGTTTTAAACATTATCAACATTCGCTATTACAATATCAGAAGCTAGTTGTTGTTTTTTGTCATAATGCTGCAGCCTATTCCTATTATATACTTTTGTAATGAGTTAATATTAATTTATCGTATCATTTTGAAACAGTTTTTGTAATTACAGTTACAGTTTAAAGTATGCTGCTTAGTTTAAGTAATAAGACAACACAAAAATGCTATAAATGACCCCCACGGTAGTAACTGAAAATAAAAGAAAACAAAAAAAGAAATGATAAATAAATAAATGTCCCCTGAAAATCAATAGCAGGGATTTTGACAGTTTACAGAAAAGTTCATTCCTGACCCTGGTTTGAGAACACAAAAAAAAAAAACCTCCACAAGCTGAACATGACATCCTAAAAGCACCAGCAGGCCTTCATTCCCAAGCTGTCTCATTAATATTTGGCACATTAATGTTTGAGATTAGAGCCTTTACTTTCCTCCCGTACACACTTTTACAGATGCGTATTAAAGCAGCTTCTGATGGGACTCTCAGCCTGTGCAAGTCTCCGCATCTCTCATTTCAGCCCAGATTTAATGCTCGTCTTGGAGGGAGGGGATGGAAAATAACTGTCATTAAAATATGTCATGGCAGCTGTTTACCTGCAGTGAACCTTGATTGAGGCAGGTCTGACTTTACACTGATGCCCCTCTAATCTGTATGACTGGCATGTTAATTTCCCCGACGCTGCCATTCAAAAACACAAACATGAAATGTTGGTTTTAGGTCTGGGAGCCCAGCTAGAGTGAATTTCAAGTACTTATTCAAATATTTCATTAAAATGTAAATTTTACATTGGTCCAACGCCTAGCTGTGCACAAGGCATGACTTAAGAAGTTATGAAGTTATAACACCAATCGTTTTTTCCCCCCCTGCCTTTCCGATGCCAATTAACTTGGACTATAAATGTCCTTACCTTGTTTTATCTCCCCTAGCCGCGTGCCAAGACATGCATCAAATGCAACAGGAGCAAGACAGCTCGGCATTGACCAGTATTGGGAAGGGGGAAAAAAGACAGAAGCCAATTAAACATCAAGCTTCCTGCAGACTGGTAGCTAATCAATTCTCTTATCGCCACAAAGTGCAAATGCACTGATGAGACTTGAAGCTACGTGAGGATAAAGGGAGAAGGAATTGTAAATGAGACAGTGTCCCTAAATGTAAATGCGCGATCTAGAGGGGTTTTGTGTAGAGCTTTGGTCTGTTCATCTGCGAAGCATCAACGCAAGCATATTGCGACTCTAGTCATCTTCCATATATTAGTCAAACATTGCGATCGCAAATTGCCGTTCAGACACAAAATGGGAGATCCAACAGTGTATTGACAGGAATAATGTGTAGGGATGAGCATTAATATTCCTATATCCGAGGTGTGTGGGCATAACTGGAAATGGCAAACTGATTTAATCTGTCACTTCCTGACTCGCGAGCTCTCGTTTTTTGTGCGTGTGTGTATTTTCCTGCCAGGAACAAACGCTCAAAGTCGGCGCTTCGCAAATTCTGGCACGTCACGTTCTGTCTCCCTTCCACTTTATTTCGATGCCGCAGACAACACTCGCCTCCTGTTTCTTTATCTACTTCCCTCTCTTTTTTCTTTCGTTTTTAACATTCAGGGGGAAGATAAAATGGTTGCAGGTGGTGATGAAAATAAAAGCCATCCATCATTATTTATTAGGCATGAAAAAGATACACAATAATGTAATTTAATCTCTCAGCAGACAATTATTTCCACATATTGATAATGCAAAGCGAAAAGTGCCACGAATCCTAATATGATGTTTGCTTTTATTGGTGTATAATACAAGCCGAACAAATAATGTAATTGTATCAGGACGAGAATGTAATTATTTGCACATGCTAACATTATAATAGCAATCTGCCTCAGACAATGGTATCATATTATTTTGCTGTGCTTAACTAGTTACAATTTGCATTTACTTATTATGTCTCAGTGGCAATAAAGCCGCCCCCTCTTGTGCTTCAAGTAGACCGATGTTATTATCTGAACCCCCGTCTCCAACTTTTGATTGTTTGCAACTTGCTGAGATTTGAGATCATGAAAGTTGAAGTTTACACCCAGGAGGAACGTCGTCTTTATTGAAGAGTTCGATAATATCATCTAGCATTAGACTAACTCTTTTTAGGTGGCTGTGTAAAATATAGCAGAGTTTATCAAAAACTCTCACTTTGATCGTTTCATGAGAATACAGAGCGAGTCATCTTGCTTACAATTTCAACTAAGGCTATTATAGATTGTGATAATATTGTAATTACTACCAAATGGGTGACTACAATTTGTGACTATTAGTATACTAATATATTAAAACTAATATATTACTATATAAAATCTACACTGTAAAATGTTTCACTTGGTTAAACTTACAAACTCAAGTTCACCAGCTGCCTTAGAAAATGTGAGTCAAGTCAACTTAGAGATATTTCTAGTTTCAATTTAAGATGTTGAGTTTTACAATATATTTAACTAAAACTCAACATCTTAGGTAGAAACTAAGAATCTCTCTAAGTTGAGTTGACTCACATTTTCAAGGCAGCTGAAGAACTTGAGTTTGTAAGTTTAACCAAGTGAAACGTTTTACAGTGTATTCTTAATACTAAACATGAAACATTAATATAGACACTGTTCTTTTCATGCCTCTATAAAGGGCATTTGTCTTAACAATAATAAGTTGCACATCATCTTTCAAATCAAATTCTTACGTTATTAGCATTTTTCAGTTAATTTAAAATGATGCTATCAATCATATGAAATAAATATCAACCATATCCATCTATCTATTGCTGCAAACTGAACTGAAGCAGCTGAAGTGACAACCAGTTGTTTTTACAGTTTAATAAAGCGCAAATGTATGTGTATGAATTCATTTACATTGCACAATTACAAGCGCATAACATATTCTCAGCTTCCTGTTTAAATTATTTATATAACATACTATAAACATGCAATGATATGAAAATAAATCACCAGTTTGTCGTCTTAATGAGTCATTTATTTGACTCATTCATTCAACTGATTCACTCAAATGGCTGATTTAATCAAGAATTAAGCAGAATTGCAACTGCATAAGTAATATACTGAGCTTTGTGTTTTAAATAACTTTTGTCATACAATTATAAAATCTCACAGAAATGCAATGATACTTTTTAATATGAAAATAAACCACCAGTTTGTTGCATAATTAGTCATTTAATTGAATCATTCATTCAACTGATTTGATCAGATTGCTGATTCATTCAAGAAAGAAGCAAGTGCATGCCTTTCTGAACGGTTCATTGAATCAGATTCATCCAAAAACATTGAATCACTAGTTTTGCTAACCATGTTATAAGAACTCAATTTTACCTCTGTTTTTTTCTTGAGTGTCTCTCATGCACATAAAGTTTCTGTTAAAAAAGTTTTTGCCCCTTAAAAAATCCTCATGTCCTAAACAAACATTAATGTCTACTATTCAAAATGAAAACCGCCAAAGTAACTAGTTGGAGTGACAATGTTAAGCACAATGTGTTTTCAGATGGAAATTTCAAGCTCTGTATATAGCAATCAATTAAAAAATGTAATCACCAAAATAGGATCTCTCTTTTGAACTCTTTATAAATATAGGTTTCAAGAAAATCTCAGACTTTTGGACAAACATGACCATTGTTTCCCATGCAAGAAAGCCTCACAAATGTGGACCGAGGCAAAGGCCACCACATAATTATTCATCGTGACCTAACACGCAATGAGAAACAAGAATCTTCCCGAACAGCGGCCTTTAAACAGATTTTCTGTATTATTTGTAATGATTAACCATTAAACATACATTAAAAAAGCATCTTGATGCACGGACTGTCAGGGCACATCAGGCATGCGTCCTTCTCGCCTGTGTCTTTAATAAAATGGTGTTCATGCCATATTGAACTAATGACCAGGAGAGTCAATGTAAAATTAGATCAAGCATCCACACTTGTGTCTCCCTGACATTATGAAAATGTTTTATTGATGACTCATTACAGGCCGTCCGGCATGAGGTGAGAGCTTTTTTTTTTTCTTTTCCCACCCCCTCTCCTCGATCCATCCTAATAGAAGATGCAAAGCCTAATAATGATAATGCCTCCTGAATAATTAATCCCCCCAAAACCCAATCCATCTCGACGCAGGACATGTACATATTTTAGCTCCTCATTTGCATATTTAGAACAAACAGCAGCACAAACCCATTAAAGGGCCAGCGCTCACCTCTTGTGTTCGATGCATAGTAATGAAGGGCTTTTGAGTGATTGGCTTTTAAGAATTAAGAGAAAAGAAAACTCTTCTTGTTTCGGCGCCTGCTCCCATACTGCGTGCCGCATGCATCCTCCACCGGAGGCAAGAGCAGTCTTCTGAAGTCATTAGCGATTTGTAAATGATATTTGCTCCCTTGTGACATATCATTTGAAATGCTATTCCTAATAATAACCGATATTAAAAACAAGCGTCGCAAATACGAGCATCTTGAGGGGGGACAAGCACTTCTTAATGTCAATATGAATAGCATTTCGGGGCCGCAATATTAAAGATTCCCCTAAGGTTTCTTCTTTCTGCCACAAAGGCAAAGGAAGATGGTGCTTCCAAATTGGCCGAGGATAAACTTGACTTGGAAGGGAAATGGCAGAGCGGATTCACTCTGATATTTGGTGGTGTGCTTTCATCCATCACGCTAAAATAATGGCATTGTGGCTGATTCCGGTTGCTGTAGCGCGACAAATCAGAGGTGTGGTGATAAAGCAGCCAGCGCTCCCTTTGGCATTGTGCACGCCATTGTCGTCGCCTCAAAACCACTCATTTGAACTGTCACCTCCTTTCTTAATGACTCCTTACAAATCCCACAGCTTCCTGCGGTGCGTTTCCTGACGGAAGAGAAAGTGAGAGAGATTCTGGCGCGAAACTCGACGTTAGCTCAACCGGAAGCCACACCGACGATTGGGGAGGAAAAACCCAGGCCACAACGCCAGGTGAGACTGCCAATCGGCACCAGACGAAGCCCGCAGACCTTCTCTGGATACGCCACTGGTCTTTGAAATTAAAGTCGGCTTTGGTAATCCACAGAAATGGCCCCCTCAGACTGCTCTTGCTTGCAGTTTAGTTTCACCCCGGCTGGCGATAAAGCATGACAGAGCGCTATCTGCTAGCCTGATAGTTTCTGCCAGCTTATCGTACAACAGGCAGCTAACCTTCCTTCCCCTGTGTCTGGCCCCTGAACACAATTGAGGAGTCAATTTACACGAGCAGTCATGTTTGGGTGTAAATAAGACAGCGGATTCACCCTTGGAAAGGAAGAAAAATGTAAGTGCATGAAGCATAAAAGTTGTGATTTAACCCCATCTCTAGCCTAAAGTGCGAGAGCGGGAATGCATGTAAATCCGGGCCGAGGAAGGGGTTGCAGATTGACACGGATCTAGCCGAGCAGGTTTCGTCTGTACCAGGGTGGGATTAACAAGCTTAAAGAGGGCTTAAACACCATCCTCCAAGTTTACCTGCGTAACTTCATCAAAGGACGCGTGCAATGCTGCCTTTAAAGCCTTTTTATGTTTGTTCACAGTTGTCAGTCTGGGGAATGAACTCATTTGCGGGGTTAACGCTGGTAATCGCTTCAAAAACAAACCTCAAAGTTCCAAGTGTAAGTATTATTGATGTGAAATGGACTAATATGCAGGATTTTGCCTAAGAAGATCACACGTTTCAGTCATTTTCACACATCAGGTAAACATCAAAGTTCAGATTTCTGACTGTCGAATGTCGTAAAGTGTCAGTTTTGGAAGTTGAATTTTTGGAAAATTAATGTCTATTTTTATAACCTGGTTTGTAGAAATACACTAAGATTAATTTTTTTTAATTAAATTTATTGTTATGGCCTATAACAACCATGGCTGTTATTTATAATATATTTATACAAAAAGAATAATAAATGAAAGAGAATTGAGGAGTGTGGAAAATCCTAGTTTATTTATTATGCAAAAATAATACATATAATAATAATAATGTTTAATAATGTTATGAATGTATTAAATGTAGTAAAATTTCTAAATTCTGAATTTAGAATCTATAATATAAAATATGAAAAAAACAAATCCAAATGGGTATCGAGTGGTTATAAACTGTATTACTACTAAAACAATACTAAAAGCATTAAATATAGAATATAGAGCTAGATATGATTTTGAAAGTAAGTCTTAAATACTGACCAGTAAAAAAAGTTCAAATAAGTTCAAATAGTTAAATAAAATAATAATTGTTATAATAATCAAAATAAGTTATGATTATAATAAAATGAATTAAAATGAACTTTTTATATACATTTTCAGGGTTTAACAAGTACAAGTAAAATCCTTAATATTAGCTACCTTTTAAACAGGGACATATCCTTGCCAAATACTTTGTTTCTGTGTGTTCTAAAAGTGCGTGTGTGTTCGTTTTGGCCAGGATGTGGCTCTGGGCACAGGGGCTTTGAGCAGTCGCTCCG
The DNA here is from genome assembly GCA_903798125.1 of Danio choprae. Taxonomy (NCBI): domain Eukaryota; kingdom Metazoa; phylum Chordata; class Actinopteri; order Cypriniformes; family Danionidae; genus Danio; species Danio choprae. Next base: position 8,782,486 of record CAIGQW010054109.1, read on the forward strand.
AGGCTCTGCAACAAACACTACATTTCAGACCCTACAGGCACCAAAAAAAAAAAAAAAAGAGAAGAAAAAAGAAAGACAACCATTGCTACAGCTGAGGTAAAGTTAGGGGGGAAAATGCAAAGCCAAGCATTTTCAGTCTGTGTTTTGACTGTAAACAAAAATCCACCCAAACTGGTGCCAACTCAAACAAAATGATTTGGAGTTTGTTTTCTGCTCCGAGCTTTAAGAGATTTCTGGGCGCTATTTCAACGCGGGCAAGCCTAGCATTTTAGTATCTCTCAGGAACCGAGTGGCGTTTTAAAAAGCAGCGTATTTTGTTTTGTTTGGGTTTTGTATTTTCCTCCTAAACAATGATAACATTTTTCTGAACCGGAGTCGCTTGCCAATGAAATTAATGGGAGGCTTGTCAAGTGCATACAGGAAGTGAGCTTTTTAAATAAACACATTGTTTCAAAACTAATCCACACCCTTATTGTTTACTGTTGGAGAGCAGAGTCTGGGTGTGTTGTACAGACAGCTTGACACTGGCCTTCCCCAATTAATCCTCCCTGACAAGGCCATTCTGATTTAGACGGAGAGAAAAGAGGAAAAGAGAACAGGGTGGAGAGTCAATAGGCAAGTTTTCTCCTCAGATAGAGAGCAGACAGAGCCCAGATCAATGAGACACCTTAATGATTCTGTCATCTGCAGGATGACACTCTCTCACAGTTATTTACATGACTGCTGGACAAATGACTAAAGACACACACTGAAATCACATTAAGTCTAACAGTAGTTTATATTACAAAAACTCTTATCAGTCATATTTACAACAGAATAATGAATAGTAATAATTCTATATTTATCAAATCAAAAGGCAATATCCTAATATTTAATGGATCTGAGTTAGCATGGACTAAAAGTGAGCAGTTGTATGTTTTTATCAATCCTTTGATGCATTTACATTTCAAATAAATAAATAAATAAATAAATAAATAAAAATTGTAAAATAAAAAGAAAATATTAATGAAACCTCTTTTTTAGATATCAACCACACATTTGAAACATAACTTGCTTTGATTATTTTAACAGTAAAATGTTTTGGAAAATATGAAAATAATATTTTTGTGCAATTTTTATATTTATGCATTTTTTGAAATTATTTTCTACTTCAGCAATAATCTGCCAAGTGTCAGAAATATATTGATTTTTTGTTGATGTTTAGGTCTGTGCTCAAAAAGTCATAGATTAGTCATAGAACTTCTGCAAAAATGTAATTTAATACTATTAAATACCCTTACTTTTTTGACCGCCATGTGAACAGATAAGGTAAATATTAACAAAGAAATTAACATATATATATAATATATAATTTTTTTTAATAACCTAATTTTTTAATTTTCTTATAACCTATGGTCAAAAGTTCAACCAGGTGGTTACAACACTAGTTGAAGGGTTTAAAAACAAACAAACAAACAAACAAACAAACAAATAAATAAATACAATAGACATTATTGTAAAGTGTTACCATTATGAGAGATTTACAGTAGTTGCCTGCAGGTAGATTATTACATATTTTGTTTAGTTAATTTGATCATGTTCTTAGCAATGTTTAAATCCTGTTTAGTTTTGTTCTCCAAAGAAACTAACACACACACACACAAAAATACTACAGTGAAAAGAGCAAGAACTTGAATGCTCAAGCCTCATCTTTGCTCTGTGTCTGCTATAGGAAACTCCAGTGACTTTGTAAAAGCTGTTTCCATGTGCTGCAAAAAGTTGGCTACACTAAAACAAGCCCAAAAACCCATGAAACCTGACCTGCAACACATGAATCACAATGACCTCATTCTCCACTTCTCCTGCTTATTGCCTTTTAATGACTCCTGATTCATATTACCTTGGTATCATGGCCGACGTCTTTTCCTTCGGCCTGATTTGTTTATTTGTTATTCTGATGCGGGCCAGGCTACACTTAGCTAAAAGTCTTGTCTGGTCCTGCCATATGCACACAAATAGATGGCAACAAGAAATGAACGAAAACAAATAAAAGGAAAATATACTCATCACTTGTTACCACAAACTGCTCTCCGAGGCCTTCTGTTTTCCAGCCCCGGCTCCACACGTGGCCCGCCTGAATATTCAAGAGACATTTATAGGAAATAAATTAAGAGGCCAATTCAAACCATATGGTGGCGGGGGGGTAGGGGTGTTTGTGAACCGGCCTGCATCAAAGCTCGCTCCGTGGATCACACCATATTAGCTCTGTTTTTCCAGTCCGGTAGAATCAGGAAAGGGAACCACAGCCACGCTGCCGATAGGAAACATATGAGTGCGGACAGCAGACGGGGAGGCCAGAACACAGGGCTGAGGGCAAAGTGCTGCTACAAACCATTACTGGAGGACATATGGTGGCATGGCTGAGACATTGGTGTGCTGCTGTGTGTGTGTGTTTGTAACATATGTGAGCTATTTGTTGTATTTGTAGTGTAATGTAATGTGACTATGACATCAGTGACGATGCTTTAAAGGATTTTTATTTTTTTATTTTTGCAGACAGGCTCTTGTCATTTATATACAGATACAAAAAGCTCTTTTTTTTACTTTTATCAACAATGCATTAAATCTATTATAAGTTACAGTAAAGACATTGCAAAATGTATTAAAAAATCAGCTTATGATAATATAAAAATAAATATATATATATTTTAAAACAGTAAAAATATGCATTTTATTTGTAAAACCTTTTTACACATTTTTTGAAAGATTTACATAAAAGATTGAAACAAAATGGTTTATTTTGCTTTGTAAAAACTGAATTTTATCTACAAAAAAATCAAGTTGCTGAACATTTTTTATTTTATTTTTTATAAAACATAAAAAATACCAGACAAAAATATCAATGTTGCATATATTTGTTTAAAAGAAGCATATATGGTTCAGAATTAAGAATAATATAAATAGAGATTTTTTGCCTCTTTGAATAATAAATTGAAAAATTTGATTAGTAAGTATTAGCAGTAGTATAATATTTCAATAAAAATCATATAATATTACTACGCTGTTATATTAAGTTAACATGTGGCACTATTAACAACACTGATTTACAATACTATTAATAAATGACACAGAATATCAAGCACAATGCCAGCCAAGTCCTACAAACAGTACAAACATATACATGTGCATGTCTAAATATATAACCTTATATAAAACAATAATATCAATAAATAATATATAATTTAATTAGAAGAATATAGTGTCTCTCTGATCTCTGATATCACACAACCGAGAAACAACTGAGTTCTCCAGGGAGTTGCATGTTGTTACAGAAGCATCCTCAAACTTCAAAGTCACCATTCATCAGACACATCAGATGCTTCATCCACATTGTGCATGAGTGTGTGTTTGAGTTCCTCATTGTCCATCATTGTTCTTTCTGTCAGCAGCTGAGGTCACAGCGAGTGCACGAGGGCGGCTGCTGCTGTACTCCAGTCTATTTAGTCCAATTTCTCCTTGTATAAACTAGAATCTCCTTGTTTGTGTGTTTGCCTATTGTTTACACCTTGACACTGGATATTTTCCAGACTCTGGTCGGATCAGATTTGCAACAGAGGCATCGACTGACATGCCAATCCTGCAACCAATCAGCGCAAGATTGCTACAGTCAGCATATCTGACTGCAATTTACCCGCAAACCTCGATGGCACACATTGTTTACACTCAGCAGCCACGTCAATCACGAGAAACAGCAGTGACATGTTAATAAAAAGTGCATATGCGGGCTTATAGCATCCATATTTAACACAAAGACGAGGCAGAAAGCCAAGGGGAATTAACAGTGGCTGCGCTTCAGTCTAGAACCCAATAACTCAAAGACTTCAAGAACACACAAACGCAACACTTTTGAAGTTCAAAGAATTCTTAGAAGAAGGTGCAAACCCTCAAAAAAAAAAAAGGGGAGAACTGTTGCTAACCTGTTGATTTTGGACGCCGACTAGGAATAAAACAAGTAATGCAAACAGTCTCACTTGTCTTCTTCCACGATAAATCAACAACAAAGCACGACTTAATCCTGTGAGGGCTGTATTTAACATGGGGAAAAATGATGAACCCCCAGACTTTATCTCACAAGTTTAGCTGGCCATGAAGTTGTCGAGTCCAGACTTCTGAGTAAGTCCTTCATTAATGTTGTATATGTTAATTCATAAGCACAATGCGGCGCATCACAGCAGCGCTAGCATCAGGAAGCCTGCTGAGAGCCAGTGGGCTAGTTTACCTCAGGACCTAAAGAAAATCACTTCCAGGAATAGATGGAGGGAAAGAGGTTTTCATCAAAGCTGTTGGCCTAAGGCGATAATTAACTGCTGTTTAGTTTGAAATGTGGAAGAATCTGCAGAGATGGTGACATTTATTTATTAGGGGTGCTTGCAAAGGCAAGCATTGCGATTACTATTGCTCATACTTCATGAACAAACCCCTAACCTTGGGTATTAAACTTTGCACGCAATGAATGACACCTCAAATCATGTGGTTTGTTGAGGAAAGAAGCGTTATTAGTTTTTAGACTTGCAATTTTGCATGGAAGACAATAAAAGAAGTGTAAAAATCTCATATGTTTTCATTGAGGAAGTTGCAAATTCATATGCAAGAAACTAAAACATTATAAGGATGTGGGATGGTATATGTTTATAGTTATGTGTTGGAGTAAAACAGAGTTTTTGTTTTGTTCTGCAAACTAATGATGACATTTTTTCCAAATTTCAAATATAAATGAAGTCATTTAGAGCATAAAATCACAAATGGTCAAAAAAGACGCTGTTTTTGGACACATTTATATACATATTTAAACAACAAAATGTTAATGTTTTAACTTCAGAAGCAAAAGCAATATTTGGTTTAATAATCCCAACTTTGTATAATCACAGTATTACCGGATTTACCCCTTTTCATTAGGTAAAATTATTGTGAAATTCTTTCAATTTTTACACATAGGGAACATATTCAAAGGAAAACATTTCAATTTAATCATTTGTATTTATACCGCGTGGTTTCTCATGAAACCTATATAAAGTTGAATAGCAAAATGAATAGCCATCCTGTGAATTTTTTTTTATTTTTTATATTTCCTAAATTATGTTTAACAGAACAAGGACATTGTTACAGTATTGTATGTTTTCTTCTGGAGAAACTATTGTTTCTTTTCGTTTTACTGGAATTAAAAGCAGATTTTAAATGTGAACAAAATAAAATCTATATTATTATCCCCCTTAAGAAATCATTTTTCAGCTACAAAAAAACAAAAACAAAACTGTTGTTCAATAACTACCCTAAATAACCTAAATTTAGTATCTTTTAAAATAGATAGTAAAATGTAATGTACTGTCATCATGGCAAAGACTAAATAAATTAATTATTAGAAATTAATTATTAAATCTATTATGTTTAAAAATGGGCGCACGGTGGCGCAGTGGGTAGCACGATCGCCTCACAGCAAGAAGGTCGCTGGTTCGAGCCTCGGCTGGGTCAGTTGGCATTTCAGTGTGGAGTTTGTATGTTCTCCCCGTGTTCGTGTGGGTTTCCTCCGGGTGCTCCGGTTTCCCCCACAAGTCCAAAGACATGCAGTACAGGTGAATTGGGTAAGCTAAATTGGCCGTAGTGTATGTGTGTGAATGAGTGTGTATGGATGTTTCCCAGTAATGGGTTGCAGCTGGAAGGGCATCCGCTGCGTAAAACATATGCTGGATAAGTTGGCGGTTCATTCCGCTGTGGCGACCCCAGATTAATAAAGGGAGTAAGCCAAAAAGAAAATGAATGAATGAATGTTTAAAAATGTGTTGTAAAAAAACTAATAAAAAAAAAACTGTTAAAGAGAACTTAAAATAATTGAGGCTAATTATCTTAACGCACCCTAATGTAGGCATTAAATGTATTTCTTGAGGGTCAAAACAGACCAGAATGTGCCATGAGGGTTAAATGAACAGTTCACTATTACTAGCAAATGTTGTCGATAAAGGTTGTCCAAAAAAGAAGACAAATAATAGAACATTCTGGTGTGCACAATATCGATGTATTTTATATACCAATACAATATTTATACAGTCCCCAGTGTTTCCCCATTAAACAAAGGCAAAAGTCTTTTGCCAACCTTGACGATTTAAGACAGTTCCTAAAGCTTTCAAACTCAAAAAAGTCCCCTTGGCGTTTGCATGCAGCATACAGCTCATGCCAGGCAGGTATAGAGACGTGTTCTCGTTTCTTTCTCCTCTACTGAACTGCAAACTCTGTTCTCCTTCTTTCTTTCAGCCTTCTCTTTCCCCGTGTGCCACCCGCACATCTGGAGCGGTGTCCCGCTTCACCAGCTTCCAAGAGTCACCTGATTTATTGATATTTAAAATCTTCTGATGGTTTTATGTGCTTTGAATGGATCGGGAATAAAAAAGGCTTAGTCAGAAACCTGCATGAAAAACATCTACAGTAGTAAAAACAGCCTTCGACACCATATAGAATCTGTTTCGCAGAACGGTTTGATATATAATGATAATCTAATACAAAATGATTGCAGCTGAAATACGCACACACGCTGAGACGGAGAGCATCGGCTTTCATCTTTTGGCCATACTGACCTATTCAAACAAAGCATGCTTTAATGTATTTAAAGCATTGTTTGTACAAGCGGATAGAGATGAAGAACTTTTAGCAATGCACTCTGCATTAAGCCTGTCGCTCTTGTTGGTAATTTGTATATGTTGGCCATCAGTCTTGTCTCTAATATGTGTTTGAATCTAATTCCTGAGATAGTGCTCCACGAAACGAATAATATCCCCTTTGTTGCCACTTCCAGATTTATCAAATCCCGCCCTGACATTTTTCTTGACTTATTATGTTTGAATAACCCTCGTTTGCAACATTTTCGTAAGCTCCTTACAGATGAGGTAATTGTGTTTTTGCTTGGGAGAATGTGGGCTATGCAAAAAAAAAAAAAAAACGGCTTTCAGCACATGTGAAGTTCTGAAGGATATCCATAACTCCTAAAGACTCTTAATTTGAACCAGGTATTTGTGCTGGGTGGGGAGGAAAGCACTGTTTATAAATTGTCTAGCACGGTAAGTCCGTGTGACGGGGTCCAAGAGGAGAATAAATTTGTTCCTGGTTTACAACTGCGAAGGCTGATGGCAGTAGCAAACTGAGCTGAGGTTTACTGAAAAAAAAATAGAGCTGTACACATCCATATTCTGAACAGACAACTAACCAAAAAACAAATCATTTTCAAGCATTTCTAGCATTTTTTTTATTTGCAGCAGCCTAAATAAAAACGGTAATAGTTATAATACTTGTAATGTTTTAAAAGATATGTTTAGGGTGACACAGTGGCTCAGTGGTTAGCACTGTCGCCTCACAGCAAGAAGGTTCGAATCGCGTCTGGGTCTTTGTGGAGTCTTTGTCTTTGTGGAGTCTTTGTGGAGTTTGCATGTTCTCCCCGCGTTCGTGTGGGTTTTCTCACAGTCCAAAGACATGCGCTATAGGTGAATTGAATAAACTAAATTGGCCGTAGTGTATTTGTGTGAATTTGAGAGTGTATGGGTGTTTCCCAGTGCTGGGTCCCAGTCTGCTGTGTAAAACATATGCTGGATAAGTTCATTCCACTGTGGTGGCCCCTGATGAATAAAGGGACTAAGCCAAAGGAAAATGAATGAATGAATCCATATTCTGTTTGAATGAATGATTGTTTGAATGTTTGTTTGTTTGAATGATTGAGTGATTGACTTATAAAGTGTTTACTTGTTTCAATACAGGATGAACACTGTTAGGAAGTAATTACTTACATGTAACAGCATTACATAATTTAATTACAAAGGAAATGTATCTAATCTGTTAAAGTTACTCAGAAAATTACGAATTACAGTTACTTATCACAATGCTAACAATGTATGGTAAAAAGCTATGCATTTTGTATAAGTTTAAAGAGCTGTTTTGCCTGTTTTTTTGGATAAGCATGGTGCCTCCTCCTATTTAAAGGCTGTTCAGTATAGTATTTTAGTGGTTTAAGATTTTTTTTCCAAGACTTTTAGCTATGTGTATTTAAAAGGTGTATTTAACATTTGTACAAAGAGGTGCTAGTCTTTTTGTGCTGATGGTGCTTTTTATTATAATTTTAATTCAAGTCATTGAGGATTTAGAAATTCTGAGAGTAAGTTATAAGATAATAATAAAAAGTTATCAATTGTAATTAGTTAGATTACTTAAATAAACGAATGAAAAGTTAAACTGCTTATTGTAATCTGTAACCCTTTTGCATTTCCAAAGTAACCTTCCTAATACCGAAGATTAATCAGCATTTTTGAATGAATCTCTTTTCATTTGAAGCATCAAGTTGCTTTCAAAAGGTGACCGGATGGCAACTTTTCCTAGGACAGTTCTGGTTTTCAGTGTCCTGTTGACTACAGGAGCTGTCCACAGACGTTTAGCTTTTTTGTAATGTGTTATAATTTGATGAGCATTTTGATCTTTGCTCATTTTCACGGTTACTATTTACACTGTAAAATTGAAGACTGATGATATAAGAGCAAAAATATCTATGTTGAACTAATATTCTTCCTTAGGCTTAATTATTAAGACATGATATCAAAAACAGTAAAAATAAATAAATAAATAAAAAGAATAAAATACAATAAAAATAATACAATTATTTAAGATTTCCATTATATTTTGACTGCTGAACTGATGAATATATTTCAGTTTTCCACTTCAGCAATCTAATTACACTAATTCTATTCTATTCTATTCTATTCTATTTTGATCACTACATTTGACAAATATGTTTATATTCATATATAGGCTTATATCCAATATAAACTGTTAACCTAGTACTTCTTTGATAATAACTTTGAAACACAGACATAACAATACAATACGGAAAGGTTTACAGTAATAGACAATATGCCAATCATGATCATTTAGGAATTAGATTAATTGAGTTTTTGAATCAAGTTTGCAACCTATTAATGATTTATTGTGCAGCTCTACTCCAGTCCAGGTTTTTCTCTCAACATGCACAACTATTTTTTGTTGTTGTTTTTGGAGACCAAAACAATGATGTATAACAGTCGATGAATGTGGACATTTTAAAAGAAAAACATGCCAAGCATTTTAAAATGCCATGACACACAGTAAGGTCGAATGAAGAGAAGACTTTGACGCTCTGTGCCAATAAAAATAGCCCTGCTCTATGTGCGTGTCAGTCAAAATCCTGAATGAAAATAAGGCCCTATATTAAATATTTGACAGAAATCAAGGAAAACAAAGCAACATCTGGCGTTAAAATTGTAATGAGTCCAATCACATGACATGTTTGCTTAATCTACGATCGCAAAGGTCTCATTATGGATACAGCGGCCTGTATTTGCAATCCAGAGACTCTGCCTTGTTAGGCTCGCACTCATTACCAACAACTCTGACAGGCCAGCGTTTCCAGAGGACTGCTAACTAGTATGCACAACATTTAATGAAACACACTTTATAAACAAATCAAACAAGGAAAAAGCGTCAACCAAATGACAAGTAACTTGGGACTGACCTTTAAAGAGATTGTTTGAAACAGAGCCAGTGCTGTATGCTCTGGAATGGTTTGTTGACAGCTCCGAAAAGGCCTTGCAAATGAAAGGTCTTGTTATCTTTAGTGGTAGTAAACCTATTATGAAAAATCTGCTAGCGTGGAGTGTAAAAAATAAAAAGCAGCAATTGTGGTCAATCATTTGTTTAACAAAACATGCAGGAAAATATATGCTATTAAAACATGAGAAGAATCGGGATTTGCATTGCAAATGCAAATAAGAAAGTGTTCAAATTTTGGTCAGACAAAATAATAATGCAGGAAACCGATATATGCCATGCATTCAAGTGCATGCAAAACAACTGATCATTGATTTGAACTCGCTGGAGTATGAGAACACGCCTCTTTTTATTCATCCAAAATGCAAATGTCACAAACGTGCTCTGATGTTATGAAGAAAAGGTATGCATTAAACATATTTATGCCAAATGCATTCATATTTTATATGCCTTTAATCAATAATTTTGAGTGAAGAAATGCAGGATCTTGACATAAAGATGTTCTCAGGTTAAAAAGGAGCTTCATTACTACAATTTCTCTGATGTCAATCATTATACTTTTATGACCTCCCTGTTAATTATTCAGTGTCAGAGGTTTGATGGAAGAGTGCACATGTACAGTATGGACTATATATAGAAAAAAACTGACCATTAGCTCATATACTGTACCTCTGATGGAAAGACATGAATATATCATCACAATTAATGAAATGAGGGCGAGTGTATAAATAAAATACATATAATAAACTTTAAATAATACAACTGCAAACTTTGTTCCCTTTCTCTATGCCTGTGTGCCATCAGCAAATCTGTAAAAATTATTAATACAATAAAAATGACAAATGCTAACTCTGTTCCTCTTCTCTTTTCCTTTGTTTCACCTTAAAATAAAAATAAAAAAATTAATTTAATTTAATTTAATTTAATTTAATTTAATAAATTGGCTGCAGTGTATGTGTGAATGAGTGTGTATGGATGTTTCCCAGTACTGGGTTGCAGCTGGAAGGGCATCCACTGTGTAAAACATATGCTGGATAAGTTGGCGGTTCATTCTGCTGTGGCGACCCCTGATGAATAAAGGGACTAAGCCGAAGGAAAATGAGGAAATTTAATTTAATTTAATTTAATTTAATTTAATTTAATTTAATTTAGATTTATATTATTTTATTTTATTTTATTTGCAAACTCAGTTCTGTTTTCTGCTCTCTTCACCTCTGTGCATGTGTGCTTTTATTTATAAACATATAAATAAATTAAATAATTAATTAAACAATTAATACAATAATAATAATAATAATAATAATAATAATAATAATAATAATAATAATAATAATAATAATAATAATAATAACAACTCCTAATAAATCTATTTCCAGTCTCCATTTCCTATGTGCCAACTGCAAATCTGAACAGAAATTAAAAATAAAATCAATTGCATTAAAAATAACATACTTCTTAATCAAGGCAGACAAAAAAGCTGTTGCGCAGTAACAATGAAATAATATGACTAAAAGATATATATATCTCCTAATATAATACAAAAAAATAAAACAACGTGACAATTTATTTGCTTTCCTGTCAAAACCCTCTTTTTTAAAACCACCTAAAAACTAATGTACACCCCTCAAAATCAATCCATGAATACAATAAGATACAATAAAAAGATAAACAATAAAATCCTTCCACATCTCCATTTTCAATATTTCCATTTGTGCACTAGCTGTTGCACGCCACGGCCGCAAACTCGCAAACCAGTGTTGTTGCATTCTCCACATCAAACGCACTTTTAATAAGCACATTATAAATACATCAGAAAAATCTACTCTGATATTCAGCAAACAAGTCAATCCAGGATGCGCACCATTCAGCGCTCTTTTACAGGGGTATTGCGCTTCTTCATCCAAAATAATAAAGGCCAGTGGACTAGATTTCGGGATCCCACTGCGTTCAAAGATGCCTGCCGTATCAAAGTGCTTTATAATGGAAATAAAAGTAATCTTTGCATCCCTTTGAAACAAAACTCGGTGCTTCTTGGGTGAAAGTGAAGAAAACAGGAGATTTAGGACTGAAGGAGAGGTACGGTCCTCTTACAGGTCAGAGCAATTGTCTGAAGAGGTGTTTGACATTGAAATGATTGCGCAGTGTGTGGGGGATTTTTGTGTGTGTGAGTGTGTTTTGATCAATGCCTGTGCTTCAGCCAAGCATGGTGTTTAGTGGAAATACTGTTAACACAAGAGTCTCCTTCTACACGTTTGCTCTCAATGTCAATGTCACTTTCTTTCTGGCTTTTCCCCTTTCTCATTCACTGTCTGGCACCTGCAAATGTAATAATATGGTATGAAACGACTTGACTTTAATTCTCTAGTGCCATGAGCAAAGAATAATAAACAAATAAATGAATTAATTAATTAATTAATGAGTTACTTAGCTAATTCTCTTGTGATATCTGCAAATAAATGAAGAAAATTTAATTAAATTACATTAATTACAATTGTAAAATTGCAGATTATGTTCTTTTATCAATGCGTGAGATGTGCCTTTAAAGGGTATAAATAAATCAAGTTTATTCTTATTATTTAAATTGATTTAAAATTCAACTGAACCTTCTTGCTCCCTGTTTGCAAATCTGAAGATTAAATACAAATTAAAACAAAATATTATGAAATTAAATAACATTTTAATAAAACGTCAAATTCTGTTTCCCTTCTAATTCCTTAGTTCCATCAGAAAATTAATTTAAAAAAATTTAACCTGCAAATAAAAAATAAAAATAAAATAAAGTCAAGTATCAAATAAAGTAGAAATGCTAACTGTTGCAAATCTGAAAATAAAATATTATTAAATTAAATAACAGTGTTATAAAATACAATTTTAATAAAATAAAAAGCATATTTTACCATTCTAGTTCCCTTGTCCCATCAGAAATCAGAAAAAAAATATATTATTTAATTTAAATTATTTTATTTTACCTGCAAAAATAAATAAATAAATAAATAAATAAATAAATAAATAAATAAAATCAAGTATCAAATAAAGTAGAAATTCTAACTTTTGCAAATCTGAAAATTAACTAAATTAAATAACTAAATTAAATTAAAATGAAAGTTAAATAATGCAAAGGAAACTCTGCCATGTCCTCTGCTATGTTCTTTCTTTTTTTGTGTGTCCATGACTGTTTTCATCAATGCCTGTGTTTAGTGTAAATGTGCCTGTGTTTAGTGTCTCCTTGTTCACGTTTTCTCTCAATGTCAATGTCTCAGTGCTGACAAACTCATCAGAGGGCCTTTTGATTTCAGACATGGAGAGATGGAGTTCTTCTCTCCTTTTAGCAGCAGAGCCGCTGTGAACTCCTCATATCCTTATGATTTATTAAGGACTGTGGTGGGCTGAACTAGACCTTGCCTACAGAGATCAGGGCTGCTCTGTGTATCTTTTTCTTGCTTTTTATCCACTTTCCTAATCACCCTTTGTGTAGCTGAGCATGTGTTTGTACATTAGGCCATGGGGACCCAAGACCTCCATGCCGTTTCATTCCAATGCAATATTTATTGGTGGATGGTGGACAGTGTTGAACAATGCTCTCTAAAAGCATCTTCATGCAGCAAAGCCTCATGGGAGAGAGAAGAAGTGTGACTCATGTGTGATGCTGGGGAAATATTTTAATGAGTGCAAAAGAAAAAGAGATTTAAGTTTACACCAGATGTGTTTAGGTGTAATTGATCATATATTTTTTAAGTTATAGTAAGAAAATACAGTAAAAATCTGAATAATTGTGAAATATTATTTATAGATGAAAGAAATGCTTTCTATTTCACTGTTTCATTCATTCATTCATTTTCATTTCGGCTTAGTCCCTTTATTAATCTGGGGTCGCCACAGCAGAATGAACCGCCAACTTATCCAGCATATGTTTTATGCAGCGGATGCCCTTCCAGCTGCAACCCATCACTGGGAAACATCCATACATACCTATTCACACTCATACACTATGGAAAATTTAGCTCACCCAATTCACCTATACTGCATGTCTTTGGACTTGTGGGGGAAACCGGAGCACCCGGAGAAAACCCACGCAAACACAGGGAGAATATGCAAACTCCACACAGAAATGCCAACTGACCCAGTCGGGGCTTGAACCAGCGACCTTCTTGCTGTATGGCGATTTTGCTACCCACTGCGCCACCGTGCTGCCTAAAATGAAACTAAACTTTTTAAATAAAACTAAAAACTGATAAATTGAATGCATCCTTGATAAATAAAATTATATACATATCTATTTACAAAGTTACATCATTGTCACAATCACTAGTGACCTAGGCCCTGCATATCACACGGACTACAATTCTTCCACTGGAATGAACTACAAATCCCATCATACCCTGCACTCACACACCTGGCCCAGATCCCACTTAATAGCAAACACACAGCAGCACACACATCTTTGCTGAGTCTTGTCAACTGTAAGTGAGCATTACGAAGCATTTCCTTGTCTTGCTGTGGTTTTGACCATTGCTTTGTTTTACTGTTTAAGTTGTTTTGCCGCCTGTCCCGACCATTTGCCTGTACTCTGACTACACTTTTGGATTAACTGCATGCTCCTGTTTTGACCTTTGCCTGCCTGATGATTCTCTTAATAAACTGCATTTGGATCCTCATCTCCATTGTACCCTGACTCTTTACAATCATTCAATCTTTAAATTGTAGTAATACAGTCTATAATTATTAATTGCATACCACTTATTAAAAAAAAACATCAGCAATAAAATACTTTTATTGTGAATGATTGCTGAGTTTTCAAAAGTAACATCTAATAATCATATGTTTTTAATTCTATATTAAAAAAATAAGGATTAAAAAGTTTCTTGTTTGGCTTATAGTATCTGCGGGACAAACACTTAGCCAGCTTTGAACTCCAAGTCATCACTGGAGAGTGTATTTAAACAGCAATTCAATTTTGAGGTAACACCCTTTAGTGCATTTGAGAAAGCAAACTAATAAAGTCTAAGACAGAGGCATGATGTCGCTGGACCCTGAGTGTTGCACAATATCTTAAAGGCACATTTGAATGCGTAATAATGTGTTTGTGGTGGGTTATTGTGAATCCAAGGCCCTGCGGGGCTGATGTGGGTTTATTGACTCCCTCAGATGTTTTATTTTATTTATTTTTTTGCTCTTGCCTCCAGGTTAACAGAGAAGGTATGCTGTGCAGGAGAGAGCAGGTGTGCCGGAGACTTACAGAGAATTACAGATGATCTACATTCATCTGATCACAATCCACACAACATCTGATCGTGTTCGCGTATTAAACTCAATGCAAGAACAAAGTAGTGGAACTCAAACGCAGATGCGTGAAGCGGAAATCACACTCCCTTTTATCCACATTTCTATAAACACCAGAGTTTCCAAAAGCAGAATTAGTGCCAACAAACGCGTCTTACTCAAACTCATGACAGCCAAAAAGAACAAAGAGTCTATAGGACGGGTTACATTGAAGGTTGTTTATAAAAATAAGGCAATCCAGAGTGGTAATAGTATTGATTTTCCTGCCAAAACATAATCTTGTTTTGCCATTGTAATTGTGATGTTAACATCAGAACGTGCCGCTTTTTCGCCCAAACGCTGCCAAGTAATGGTGTTTACCCTATGATGGGCTGATAGTGGCCATGACGACGCGTTCCACAATTAGACAAGCGTAATCCCACCTTTAAACATGAGCGCAGTTCATCACCTCAGCTCTGAGCGAGCGCATGAACAAGGCTGAAAGGGTTGAGCTCTCGGTCACAGTTTAAAACATAAGCCTTTTTTGAGCCGTGAGATCTGTCTCTGGCAAAACAGAAATTATAGGTTTGATTTGATGCAGAATGTTTGCTGTTTGCTTAAAACAAACAGAACATTATAATCCCAATATAGTTATAGTACATCAATATAGTTATTACAATACTATATAATTATTTTTATAATTAATATTCTTGCTGTGAACAATCCTTAACTAGTAATATTCTGTCTAAAATCTAAGTAGCTCATTATATTCATCTTAATTGTACTTGATTCTGATTCAGGTCAAGCACAATATTCCAAGGTGTGTTATCTCACAAATAAGAACTGATTAAAATAATAATTTGGGTATTACAAATCATATCAATGATATTGGCAAGTAGCTGTGCAATAAGCAGGATAATGTACATCCAGTCAGTTGTTTTTGCAGAATAAAGCCCAACAGGCCAGTCAGAAATGTAACTATTTTACATATTGCCAGAAAAGTGTCTAATTTGTATGAATGTATATGATTTAATTTGTACAAACGCAAAAACAAATTTGGGAGTGTCCCCAAACCCAACTAATAAGCCCAAATGTCATTGAGAGAAGAGCACATCATCCTAAAATGAGGTCATACAATTTCACATGAATTAGCCACTAAATCAAAAGTTTTGGATTGCCATCAATATGTACATTACCTATTATTTGTGAGGTATATATTTGATATATCAAATGTTGGTTAAAACAACTGCCAACTTTAAACACTTTGAGATTACAAAATAAATGTAAGTCTTCTCTACACCCCCTTTCCAAGCAGACTTGTCTACAGATTGCTTCTGAGCAGCCAAGTCCATTAAAGCACCCTCAGACTAACCAAACGAACCAAACCGTGCTGACAAATGGACTTGGGTGAGCACCAAAACCTCTAGTGTGAAGCACCATTAGGCATCTTTCGGATGAGAGGCCTTGCAGAGTAAATAAATAATTGGTGGCTCTGCCGACGAAGCATTTCGTAAACTGCTGTCAGTTTCTTTGACAGCATACTAGCATGATCACTCAAACACATTTCTAGCCTCAGCACCGGCTTTCCTCGTGACAAAACAACAGAAAAGCAGGGGGGAAAAAGAAAAGGCGAGCCCCCATTCCCCAAAAGCCCACCACAGATGCCATTTACTCTCCCCCTCTGCCGTGTTAACAGAAAAACTTCATTTGGCATGTATTGTTAAAATTTTTATTAATGGCAATTTGTGTCACTCTGACAGGCCTCTTCTGGAGAAAACATCCAGGCCTTGTACAAATCTATCACTCAAGTTGTCAGAAAAATTTGTTCTCATGCAATATGGATAGGTTGTGCGCTGGAGAGAGAGACGGCAGGATCTGCGTTGGGAGACTTCTCCATAAAGGAGGTCATGCTGCTCGTATCGAGAAACCTCAATCGCAAACAAATGTTTTATTTAGTGTACTTAAGCGTTGTTTACTTGCCGCTTGCTCTCTCTCTTTATCTCTCTTGCTTTCTTCCGATCTCTCCGCATCCATCTCTCATCCCCCTGGTGCCTTTCAGTGTGTTTTTAACCAGCGGTGTCATATGAAATGATGATAAACTCATGTTGACAAAGCCCTCATTTATATCTTTGAGGAGACGAGGGATGAAAGCCTCATACTGTCACTCCTCACACACAAATAAAGTAACTCTGCTCAAATTGATATTAAATAACCTTCAGTATCCAGATAATCCAATTATAATTTTGCTTGAAGGTTTGTGCATTTAAAAATGGGTAGCTTCAGCTTTGCATTTCATATAGCATATGAATAATCTGTTTTTATGGATTGGTTGGTTCTAGTTCGGGCAAAATATGTTAAATAAAAAATCTGGAAACATTAAAGAGTACATATGAAAAAAGTTTTTATCAGGCTTTTTTTTGTGGCTTATATATACAGCTCTGGAAAAAACAAATAAGAGACCACTTGACATTTCTTTATCTTTTCTGGATGTATTAGATATGGGTTTGAGTTAAAAGGATTATATATATATATATATTTTCTGGAAATGTGTAGATTTTGCAGTGATTTGAAAATCGGGGCTATTCTACCACATATTGGTTTCTTACGGTGTCATATACTGCTTTGATTTAAGAAGTAAAATTGTTCTCTGACATCTATAGTAGGTAAATGGCTTAGGTAGGTTCAAAAAAATCTCCAAAAATGGTTTTATATGCTCATTTATTATCCAATAAAATCTCACAGAATCATAAGGTCCTTATTGACCATATTTGGAACGGTCGTGAATATTCCTCTCTCTCTTTCTCTCTCTCTCTCACACACACACACACACACACACACACACACACACACACACACACACACACACACAGCATGATGTACTCGGAAATAAACATGCAAAATACTTCATTTGTCAAAAAAAAATTCTAACAAATGGAGTAGATGCCCTGTTAAATCATTTTAACTTAAGTGGTGTAGAGGTTTATTTTAGAATGGAGTGAGCTATCTAATATAAGCCACCAGACAGACTAACCTGAAAGAAAATTGACTAAATTATAACTAAACTCAACAAACGAGACAGACAGAGATCGATATTGTGTTGTATGTTGAAGCTATAATGTAAATGTAAACACAGCCATGAATTGATATCGATAAAATAAAAATATAAAGTGTATTGCATTCTTTGACAGTAAGTGCTGAGTGATAAGACATAATGCTTAATTGTGCATTAAACACAATACTCAGCAGTCTACATGTGTGTTACCTCAAATTACAAACATATTTGGCAAATTTCCCAATAAACACGATAAACTAACAAAAGATACAAATAAACACACATTATGCCTTCTCGGGGTGGTGCTGAGTAAATTTATAATCTGTATATCCAGCATTTTGTATTCTAACAAGATTCTAAAGAGTCTTTGCTTAGTAGCACATAGAAAACAAACTGCTGAAGCTGGCTTTGACCTGTGATTTTGTTGCGTCTCCCGTTTTCAAAATAAGAGTCCCATATACATGGTAAGGTTAAAATAAACTTTGATAAACTGATAAAAGATTAGAGAAAAAAATTATCAAATTATCATTATCTTTAAAATTATCATTGTTATAATGTAAAAATGCACCCTGGGGCGTGCATATTAATGATCCCGTGTGCAACATTTGAGTCTATGTTTTGACTAATGATCTTCTGATGACGCGGCTGCTCGTAAGGTCCGAATGATGTAGAACGTGACCTAAAGTGCATGCAAATCTTGAGGGCATGCTAATGAATAGCCCCGTGAGTGACACAACAGTCTGTATTGTATACTGATTGGCCTGTTGTCCACCGGGATTTTACACTCGCAGAATTTACATGAGAGGGGGGAAACAAGGGTGTTTGAGGCTCACGGTATGGCCATTTCCATGTACTGAACTCATATTATTATTCGACTATGCCTAGATATGCCATAGTTTCTTTATAGGGCACCTTTAAATATCATAGTTGCTTCAGTCCAGCAGGTGTTAATCTTGAAATATTAAAAACAGTATAAAAGTTATGGTAACACTTTACAATACAGATTAATTACACATTAATTCATCCTTAAGTAATACAAGGAAAATAATGAGTTAATGTATGACTCATCAATTACTAAACTATTCATTAATAAGTAATGCATCAGCAACTAATAAAGTATGTATCTAATTAAGAAATTAAATAATAAATGAATGATTACTGATTATATGTGTCATCATTTATCAACCTACAGTATTGATTAATAGTGGAAATTGATGTGTTAATTACCACAATGGGTGACAGTTATGCATTTTGACTTCCAATTGTCTGCTTTATTTAATAATCAACTTGTTAATTTTTAAAATTAGGTAGCAAATAAGACAAAAGATTTAACAGAAAAAAGATAGTAATTAACCTGAATGGTAAATGTTTTAAATGATAAGTACTAATAAAGCATGAACTACTTTACAACAACAAAAGATTTAATCATTCATTAGTCCTAGAAATTTGATGATTATATTTAATATTATATAATAATATATGTTATATTATTAATAATATTATTATATATTACGTTTACTTTACTTTCTTTATTGACCACAAGTGGAAATTTATCTTTGGCTTCACCACACAACCACATCAGTGTTCACATTACACACATCACAGAAAACAGGCAACACAAATACATTCAATGAATGTCATCACCTAAATCCTTTAAATCCATTAAACCCTATTCATACTTAAAACCCAGTATTTAAAATTCTAATGGCAGTCGGCACAAAGGACATTTGATACACATTTTTCTTTACTTGAGGTAGCCTAAAATGTCTTTTTGATGGCAAGAGCTGAAATGTGATATTTAAGGGATGGGAACAATCTTCAATAATGACATGTGCTCTCTGTTTAATTCTCATTAAATAAATTTCATTTAGTTGTTTTTGTGTTTTACCTACAATTGCTCTGGCAAATTTTACTACTTGACACAGTTTTTGCTTTTCCTTAATTGGCAACAGTCCATACCATGCAATCACGTTACAACTCACAACAAAACTCACAAACTCACAACTCACAACATTAATATATTAATTTATTTCATATTAATATATTATATTAATATTCATTCATTCATTCATTTTCTTTTCGGCTTAGTCCCTTTATTAATCGAAATGAACCGCCTACTTATCCAGCATATGTTTTACGCAGCGGATGCCCTTCCAGCCGCAACCCATCACTGGGAAACATTTATACACATTCATCCATACACTATGGACAATTTAGCTTACCCAATTCACCTATACCACATGTCTTTGGATTTGTCGGGGAAACCGGAGCACCCGGAGGAAACCCACGCGAACACGGGGAGAACATGCTCCACACAGAATTGCCAACTGACCCAGCCGAGGCTCGAACCAGCAACCTTCTTGCTGTGAGGCAATTGTGCTACCCACTGTGTCACCCTTTATATCAATATAATATATTTAAATGAATTTATATTATATTATATTATATTATATTATATTATATTATATTATATTATATTATATTATATTATATCAAGGTATTATAGTGTTAAAACCAATAGGAAAAGCAAACACAACAATCACAAATCCATCTTTTAAAAAAGATAAATACCAATATTAACAATCATGAACCAGTCTTTTTATGTTTAAGCTTTTTAAACAAGTATTAATTTAGCTTTTTACCTTTCCTCCTTTCGTCTAATTTTTCACTCCAAGTGGTTGACCAGCAGTGACAAAAGTGACAACATGAATACCGGCTAAACAAAGGAGACACTTGTACAAGAAAACACAATGACAAACAATGGATTGTAATTATATGACATGAAGCGCTGGCTTACTGGCCGAGCAGCAGAAATAGAAGCGGCGGCATTGAGAAAGACTCTCCTCCTCAGAAGAGGTCATTAATCATGGAAATGTGGCCGTGGTTATGAAGTGACATATCGCTGCTCTTCCTGCTTTCTTTAATTGTGGTCGCTCTGCCTGCTGGACCACTGGCTCAGAAGCTCTCACTCACTGCAAGCATTGTTTCTTCTTACTTTTTTTTCTCTGAGCATAAATCGTTTTATTTCCCCTACTAACAACAATTGCACAGTTTAAGACAACGATGAAGATTTCTAGTTTGAGTTCTTTTCTTATTAAAAATAGGGTTATAAAAAATGAATGGTAACACAAGATCACAATTCACAGTATTAATAAACCACTTAACAAGCTTAATAAACTACTAATTAGCTGTTTATTAATTGTTAGTAAGGTAGAAGTTGGGTTTAGGTTTTGGATAGGATTAGGGATGCAGAATAAGATCATACAATATAACTACTATGAACAGTTTATATCCTAATAATAAGCAGTAGTTAAAACCAAGAACTGTGACCTAAAGTGTTCCCAAATTAATACTTCAAATCTTCCCAGTTGATTGACTACAGGGCGGTATGACGCCATTCCTTTTCGCGTTTACCAGCTGACCGCTTACCTCCATATGGACGGCTTTCCCGCTGTTACCAGTTTGTCCAGTGGCTCGCCATGTATGTCGGCAGACTTGAGACACAGAGAGGAGTTGACCACAACGACGGGGTTTGAGTCTGGCGAAGAATGGTTCCAGAAAGCAGGTAAAACAAAAACAGAAGCCAAAAAATAAAATAAACAAGTAAATAACAGGGTGAGAATGTGGTAAAATCTGAATATGAGGTAAAAAATCAGGCGAGGGCTTTTCTTTTTCTGGATTGCTTTTTAAAACTGTCGGTTGGGTTTAGGAAAATGGGTGGGCGGGTCAATTGGTGCTTTTGGAAACATGATTGGTTGGGTTTAGGGAAGGAGGAGGGTGGGTCAGTCGATCGTCAGTCAGTCATTCAGTCAGTCAGTCACAGCGGCCTCTGGTGGATTTACGCAAGAACAGCAGGTGCGAATGGCACTCACGAGAGAAATTTGAGATCTCAAAAAGCATACACATCGGCCTCTGTTGGATTTGAGAAAACAAACACTGCAAAAAAACGTACCTCCTGGGACGTACCTCCTCGCTCTCCAGGAATGTATATAGCAGTACGTAAGTCAGACAAATTCTGCATGATCATATCTTTCTATACAATTTGTCAATATATAAATATGAATAAAACTGTAGTTTACTGTATGAAAATGCTAAGTATGGCTCAGTGCTGAAGGAAAAAAAAAGCTGACAATCTGAAAAGTACAACATAAAAAACATGAAAAAGTATTTTAAATGTTTAAACTTTTTTGTTATTAGATTGAATAAACACTTCATTAAAATCCCCAAATCTCAAAATTGACAGGTGTGTAAAAATGCAGTGTTTTTGCCTGAGGTTTCTTCCCTTGGGTCTCTCAACCTTAGTTCTCTTCTAATAATATCCATTTTTAAAGTGACCTTGAGTGTTGAGTGTAACAACGTAAGTCAGAAAACATGGGTGGAACACAAAACAAGCTATTACGCAAAACTAAAGAAAATAAAAAAACATGAAAGAAGTTTTTTGGGTCCTTCAGTATATTACACGTCTTCTTAAGTCATATGAGTGAATGATGTGGTGAGGTGGTCAAAACGTAAGCTGATACTCATTGAACACAGCTCTAAAATTAAAGAAGCTGAAGGTCGACCACAGACTGACTTCAGTCTCGTTCTTGCATGTCTTACAATAAATATTAATTTCTGACAGCAACTTACTACATGTAAAGGTGGACTTGATGAGAAGATTTTGACTAAATAATGCCTTAATGTATAATGACTTAATATATATATATACACATACACAGTATATGTGTGTGTATGTATAATATTATATACTATTCAATTATATTGTAAGTCATATAGAAAACTTTTCGGGTGCATTTGTTGAAGCTAATTTCAGCCACACAAGAAAATGTTCTTTGGTAAATCATAATTCAAATGTTAAAAGTTGAAAACTGTTATTATACCTAATGATCTCTTCTTTATTTTTTTACGTCAGAATTTGTAAAAAGTTAAAATTACAATAATCTCAATTATGACCTAATATCTAATAACTGCGTTTTTATATCATAATTAGGACTAATTATTTTGTAATTTGGACTTTGATATTTTAAAATAAGGTTTCATTAGTTAATTTATTTACTATCATGAACAAACAATGAACAATACTTTTATTACAGTTAACATTAACACTCATTGTTAATGTTAGGTAATAAAAAAATCATTTTTTAGAGTCAGAATCAGAATCAGAGTCATTCTTTGATTTTGTTAACTCACAGTACAATGACTAATGACAACAAGCTTAACTTTGAATTTTAATAATGCATTGGTAAATGCAGAACTATGATTAATAAATGCTGTACAAGTATTGTTCATTCTTAGTTCATTCATTCATTCATTCATTTTCATTTCGGCTTAGTCCCTTTATTAATTTGGGGTCGCCACAGCGGAATGAACCGCCAACTTATCCAGCATATGTTTTACGCAGCGGATGCCCTTCCAGCTGCAACCCATCTCTGGGAAACATCCATACACACCCATTCACACTCATACACTACGGACAATTTAGCTTACCCAATTCACCTATACCGCATGTCTTTGGACTTGTGGGGGAAACCGGAGCACCCGGAGGAAACCCACGCCAACACGGGGAGAACATGCAAACTCCACACAGAAACGCCAACTGACCCAGCCGAGGCTCGAACCAGCAACCTTCTTGCTGTGAGGCGAACGTGCTATCCACTGCGCCACCGTGAGGCCCTTCATTCTTAGTTCATGTTAGTAAATACATCAACTAATGGAGCTTTATTGTAAAGTGTGACCTTATGGGATAAAATGACTAAATGATAATATAAATAATAGGTATTTAAAAAATTGTCCAAAATATTGAAAAAGTTCCAATGATGACATATAACTGATCACTGATCAAAACCTTTGGACTTTTTATTTTATAATTTAGTTATTTATAATTTATGGGCCTCACAGTGGCGCAGTGGGTAGCACGTTCGCCTCACAGCAAGAAGGTCGCTGGTTCGAGCCTCGGCTGGGCCAGTTGGCGTTTCTGTGTGGAGTTTGCATGTTCTCCCTGTGTTGGCGTGGGTTTCCTCCGGGTGCTCCGGTTTCCCCCACAAGTCCAAAGACATGCGGTATAGGTGAATTGGGTAGGCTAAAGTGTCCGTAGTGTATGAGTGTGAATGGGTGTGTATGGATGTTTCCCAGAGATGGGTTGCAGCTGGAAGGGCATCCGCTGCGTAAAACATATGCTGGATAAGTTGGCGGTTCATTTCGCTGTGGCGACCCCAGATTAATAAAGGGACTAAGCCGAAATGAAAATGAATGAATGAATATTTATAATTTATATATTTTATCATTTATATTTATAATTTATTTATAATTTATATGTGTTTTACAATTGGTAATTTAATTAGCTGTTAACATCAATAAGTAGCTTACCCTAATTGACCCATAATTTGTTTAGAATGTTAAGATCATAACAGATCTCTCAATGATGACTGTTGATGCAATAACTCTGACTTTTGGTTATTATTATGTTTACGAAATGGGCTTCCATATGCTTGACAGACATGGTTTGCTTTGAAATAAATATAGTTATAATTATATTTAGAACTATATACAGCCTTCCTGTGATTCCTGCTTTTTCATATATTTCCCAAATGATGTTTAACAGAGCAAGGAACTTATCACAGTATTTTCTATCATATTTTTTCTCCTGGATTTTCTCCAGGAGAAAAAATATTATGGAGAAAATCCTATTTGTTTTGTTTTGGCTAGAATAAAAGCAGTTTTAATAATAAAAGAAAAGGTAAATATTATTAGCCCCCTTAAGCAATTCCTTTTCCCGATTGGCTACAGATCTTAAGCATTGTTATACAATGACTTGCCTAATTAACCTAGTTAAGCCTTTAAATTGCACTTAAAGCTGAATACTAGTATCTTGAAAAATATCTAGTAAAATATTATGCACTGTCATCATGGCAAAGATAAAAGAAATCAATTATTAGAAATTATATGTTTAGAAATGTGTTGAAAAAAGCTTCTCTCAATTAAACAGAAATTGAGGAGCTTCAACTGCCCCAACCCTACCAAAAAATCATGTTGTCAACGTATAAAATAATTTTGAAAGTAGATGTTGGTCAAGCCTTCTACAATGATTTGAACATACATAAGTTATATAAGTGCCAACATGGAGTCTCTATGCACTGCAACACACGAGAGAGAACTGGAAATCAATGGCTGTGTCAATACTCTGAGTCTAAGTGCAGAATTATAGGAGAGAGAGAGACAGACACGGTGGCAGAGACAGAGAGACACATATCATTCCATCAGAGAGTTATTTACAATCACATCCCACTACTGGGATCATTTTAACACTGCATCACTTTAACACCGACTGAAGTCCATCTCCCAAAGCAGAGGGGGAATCTTTACCCTCAGGGCAAAAAAACATCATTAACATTATCATTGTTTGAATTCTCCTTTTTTCCCTTACCGTTCTCCCTCCTTCTCTCCAGTAATTCAAAGGAATCATATTTATATGCCCATCCTATTGAGTGTATAATTTCTATAGAGCTTGCATATGCAAATACGCAGGGGTTTCAAACAGCAGAAAACACATAGCCTACGTGCAATTATGTAAATTGTATTTTGTTATTCATGCAGTTATTCGCTTGCATATTCGCTCATGCATTCATTTGCGGTATTAATGCCTAGTAGAGCTGTAATGCAGGGCTGTAGGGCTTTTTTTCACCACAGGATCATACGCTGAGACAATAGACTGATGCACAGAGAGATGCCAGATTCACTGCCTCATTCTGACTGAGAGAAGTGAAGAGGAAATGCTGCCTTAAAAGTGGAGGAAACAACAGAAAATGCCGTTTTCTTACTCTTATTAGCTTCAGATATGGAGGAGTCCACATCTGGCGTTATTCTCAAAAGCGTAAACAGTTTTTGGAGGAGGCACCTGCTGGTCCTTATATAAAACTGGAAGAGATTGCTGAGCTGGATTGAATTTTTGAGATTATTATTATTAATTTTAGGCTACGGAAAGGACATTTAAACTTTTTAACCAATGGACATTTCTGGCTGTTTTATTGTAGTTTTTGTGATTGTTTTAGCTGTATTACTGCTAATAGCATACATACATCAAAAATAAAATGTGTGTTTGTATTGACAAGTTAATATTTTAGCCTCAATTTCTTATATAAATCTATTTTACACTACAAGCAATAATAGTTACACTTTTACACAAAATTGCCCCCATCAAAACTGCTATATTTAACCCCAGTGACATTTAAGGAAAAAGCTTACAACCTTCCAATTTGTTTGGCAGGGTTTTGGAAATTCATTCATTCATTCATTCATTTTCTTTTCGGCTTAGTCCCTTTATTAATCTGGGGTCGCCACAGCGGAATGAACCGCCAACTTATCCAGCATATGTTTTACGCAGCGGATGCCCTTCCAGCTGCAACCCATCTCTGGGAAACATCCACACACACTCATTCACACACATACACTATGGACAATTTAGCCTACCCAATTCACCTGTACCGCATATCTTTGGACTTGTGGGGGAAACCGGAGCACCCGGAGGAAACCCACACAAACACGGGGAGACCATGCAAACTCCACACAGAAATGCCAACTGACCCAGCCGAGGCTTGAACCAGCGACCTTCTTGCTGTGAGGCAATCGTGCTACTCACTGCGCCACCATGCAGCCCGGTTTTGGAAATTGTAATGCTTTTTTTGTATACATTTGTTGTTTTTAGCTATTTCTAAGTTTGGTATGTAAAGCAAATCATCATTTTTTTCTCTCCTGTTTTCTGCTTTTGAACACTGCTGAAAAAATGTATTACATTAAAATGATTCATAATAACGTGTGTGTTGTGTTGGCATAGATATCAGCTTGTTTTGTAGAAATATGTATGTTAGCTCTTTCTTGATGTGACAACACAAAAGCATATTAATGTATAGTAAGTAAGCATAGTAATGTAACTAAATTTTGTTTCTAACCGTTGACTTATTTAAGAGGGAAAAATATGCTTAGCCTTACTATATGGAAAATAATAATTTCTTGTTTTTTTTCTATGACTTTATACAAACAAATTGTCAGCTAAAGGGTTAAAGTCCTTCAAATGAATTACTTTTGGTAGCTGGTAGTTTCAATGACAATAAAAGTGTAAAAAGAATCTTTAAAATATGACACATTACTTTTATTATGGTAACACTTTACAATATGGTTGTATTAGTTAATGTTTTTACTGACATGAAGACCAATGAACAATACATTTATTAAAGTATTACTCATTACAGTATTTATTCATCTTTGTTAATGTTAGTTATTGGAAATACAGTTGTTCATTGTAAGTTCGTGTTTACTCGGTGTGTACAATTTGGATTTCAGTAATGCATTAGTACATGTTGAACTAATAAATGTTGTACAAGTGATGTTAATTATTAATTCATGTTAGTAAATACATGAACAAAATAATAAAATGATAAAACCTTATTGTAACCTATGACCTTTATTATTATTTTACTAGACATTTTGTCCTCTATGGACCTATGTGCACAAGGGTTAAGAACAAACACTAAGAAAGAAGGCATTTAATTTCAGTATGCATCCATGACATGATTCAGTTCAGTTTTATGCTTTTCTTCAGTTCAGTGTGTGTCTGTATTCCCTGTTCGCTGTCCCATCTGAGCGAGCCTCAGCATGCTCAGTGTTTGGCTAAACTGCGTAACAAATTCAGGAGAATAGCTACAGTCAAAGACACACCGCAGACTCCCAGCAGAAAAATAATCTTTCATAATTTATGATGCCACATGGGCCCTCACACCGCAGCCTGCTAAAACCAAAGAACATCTCCCATATTCAAGGTGAAGTGGATCAAATGTGATGCCAATGAGATACTACTGTAGATGTGGTTCATAGTTTAAAGTGTTTTTCTGTGTTTATTTTTGTTTAAATGTTTGTGATTTTGTTTTTTGTTTTTTATGTCTATATGGATTTGTTATTGTCTATTTTAGTTATATTTTTCAAACGAGTCAGGTCAAACTACTTTAAATTAAAATAAGCAATATTTTCTTGATAATTAGTTGAAATAAAATATATTCATGCATTTTATTTCATTAAAAAAAGTTTAGCTTTAAGGTTTTATTCGATCATTCGTTCATTCATTTTCCTTTGGCTTAGTCCCTTATTTATTAGGGGTCGCCAAGGTGGAATGAACCGCCAACTAATCTGGCATATGTTTAATGCATTTCCTTTCATCCGCAACCCAGAACTGGGAAACACCCATACACTCTCACATTCACACACGCACTCATACACTACGGCCAATTTAGTTCACCCAATTCATGTCTTTGGACTGTGGGGGAAACCGGAGCACCTGGAGGAAACACACACCAACACGGTTTTAGTTTTAGTTAACTGTTAAAAATAATCTTCTCTAACCACAGAAACTTGGTAAACAATATTGCTTTTGTCATCTTTATTGTTATTATTTACTTCTTCTACATTATATAGATGTTATTCATTTTCGATTTTAGGTTTAGTTTTTTAAATACATCAAGTTAAACAAGTTAAATATGGAAAATAAAACATATGTTTTGTTTCATTTTATTTAATGTTCATTTTATGTCAAGTACAAAAATGGTTTTAGTTTTAGTTAACAACTTCAATTACCACATGATCCTCGTAAAAAACCAAACAAACAACAAAAACAGTTTTTGGTTGTTGGTTTATTTACAGTATTTAATTGTAATTTCTTTATGAAGAGTTCAGATGCAAAAACCTCTAAATGCCATCTAAAGTGTCCTCCTAAAATGAGCATTTTTCTCAGCCTCCAATATTTATGTTCAGTTATTTCACTTTAAAGGCAATGAAAAGAACTTATTCATCACTATACAAGTAAAATTACTGAGTCCACACACAGGATATTAAATTATTAAATGGCATTTAGAGGTTTTTGCATATAAACTCATAAGCATTTTTATTTTCAACTTAGCTTAAATGAAACATGTTTGGTAGGTTCCAGGTTTATTTTATTTCAAGTTAAAATAGATTTAGTTGTAATATGGTAGTTTTAATAGCTTTAAAAAAACGTAAAAAGGAAATAAATTTTACTAATTAAAAAAAGGAAAAAATAAAGAAACAAAACATATTGTATTAATACTGTTGATAGTGCCTAAAGTTTTCTATATTGATGGGCTGCATTCAATATCAATAAATACGACTTTTCAATTTTCACCTTCAATTTTCACCTTGCCAAAACTAAAGAAGGCAAAACTGAAATGATTTTCTTCGGAAATCAACAACACACACACCAAGAATTCCTGTATTGAACCCAGAAGATTTCTTTTATGGTATGCTTTAACCCTTCTGACCATTCAGTGTGACCAAGACTATTTACTACTAATTTACTCATTGCTAATCATATTTGTGACTATATTAACTTGGCTAATCAACACCTACAGTATGAAAAACCTAAACATTAAACCAAAGCAATAAATAAGCAAGTAAATATCACTTGTGATTAAAATAACAAAACAGAACAGCCCGACTTCTATTGATCAGCTTGTACAGCAGATACTTCAAAGACTCCAACGTCTTAACGACGGCGAGTGGCCATCAGATTTCCAGCGTAATATGAAATAATGCTGATTGAGAGAGAAAAGAATAGCATGATATTGTAAAGCATCAGATGACATTACCGACTGTCTAATATTGCTTATGCTCACATGGACATCTAAATTGCAATGACTCGATTCTGCAAAAGCTTAATGATGGCCGAGGCTGCCTGTACTTCACTTATGGGAGAGATTGAATTACTTCCTCGCTCTCCAACACATAAACACCCTTCTCACCTCGTTTAAGCACCACACAGTCATATAGATCATTTAATCTCAGAGATAATGACCAAGAGGGAGAAAATCGCAAAGAGCTTGCGTTTCATTAGAACAATTCCTTTAATTGCGTCTCATCCTTCTGTCCTACTTTGTGGAATCAGCAACAATGAGCTCAGAGTTCACACACACACACACACACACACACACACAC